>JAJOZX010007165.1:10000-167500 GCA_023014485.1 Bathynomus jamesi
AATGTACTCAATGTAGGACCCAACATTATGTCGCCATTTACGAACGTATACTCAGCGATATTATTATTATTTTTTATTATTATTTTTTCGTTGGAATAAATTTTTGATTAACTTCCTATTTGCCAAATAATTGGTGACGTGTTCTTTTTAAAATTTCTTAATCATTTTTAGATTTAGCTTAATGAAACCTGAGTAACTTTTGCAATGTTCATGTTTGTATACGTTCTCTCTTCGTTATAAAAGATGAAGTCATGTCTTGCCTAAGCATTTAATTGTAAATCTTAAACCTTTAATTTTTGCTCATATGCATATCTTAGTATAAAGATGCATAGTTCAATTTCCACTTCTAATTAACTCGGCGGATCAGAAAACATCAGCTCTGAAAATACTCGGTTTAAGATAGAAATATGGCTTCCTCTTCCTATATCCTATTTATCTGTTTAAATATTGTCATAGCAAAAAAGTTGCTTTATTTTCAAATATTGTACAAAAATAATACAGCCTTTTCAACATTTAATAATAATGATGTTAGCAGAGTAGGGGTATATAAACCCACAAAATTTCTCCCATGTTCATTCTGAATTAGACTACTAGGCTGAGCATTACCTGTAACATTTTAGCAGTAAATTACAGTAAGAAAAAGTCTATCTTCTCCTTCGAGCCGTGCTCTCTTCAGAGAACTTAGTCATTAAAATCTCCCGATTCGTTACAAGAAGAATCGGGAGGAACCCTCAGAGAATTTAATGAGCCTCTCAGAATCCTCCGAGCCACTATAGAAGAACTCGGAGAGTAGTATAGAAGAAACTACTGCAAGTAACAAATCCGTTGCTGCCACCTAACGAGAACCCCCGTCGACTTCGAACCAACCCATGCCATAGACGGAGGGGTTAACATACATATATATATATGTGTATATATATACACACACACACACACACATATATATATATATATGTATATATACATATATATATATATATATACATATATATATATATATATATACAATATATATATATATATATAAGTATATATATATATATATATGTGTGTGTGTGTGTGTATATATATACATGCATATATGTATGTGTATATATATATATATATATATATATATATATATATATATATATATATATACGTAATGATCTTGATGACGTCATTTACTTTTTTTAAATTAATTAATTTATTAACACCCAGGTGCACAACCTCGGGACCTCATCAATATGTGTGTGAAGTTTCATGTTTGTAAGTGCGTCCTTTTATTATTATAGATTATTATTAAGTGCGGCAAAGTGAAGCTCAAGGTTTTCATGACTGTGTTCTTTTCTACACATTATTGACCAAATAATTGAACCGACAGTAATTGGTGTTGGTGGTTCAATTATTTGGTCAGAAAACTATAGTCATGAAAATCTTAAGATTCAGAAATCCTGACACAATGTGAAGCTCAAAATTTTCACGGCTGCGTTCTTTTCTGTAGTTTAATTGCGGTGCTGGGGGCCTTCGGGTCCAGTAATTTTAATTATTTAATTTATTAACACCCAGGTGCACAACCTGGGGACCTAATCAATATGTGTGTGAAGTTTCATGTTTGTAACTGCTTCCATTTTGGACTTATGGCTGGAACAGACAGACACACACCAAAAGCACACACGTCCTTTTGTTATTATTATTATTATTATTATCATAGATTATAGATATATGGGATGAATTTCACAATTGAACACGTGAAATGAATGAATGATGCAAATCCACAAAGAAAAGGAAAAATGATTCCAAACCTTTCGTGTATTCAGAAGGCCTTTCCCTGACGAGGTGTACTTCTTAATACACGAAAGGCCTTGGAATCATTTTTCCTTTTCCTTATGGGTTTGCGTCATATATATATATTGTATAATTATAATAATTAAAAATGTGGGGATGCACACCCGCAATATATATGTGTGTGTGTGTGTGTGTGTGTGTGTGTGTGTGTGTGTGTGTGTGTGTGTGTGTGACGTCATACTATGAACTTTATGGGGCACCGTTTCAATAGAAAAAAAATTTCAAAGTGTACCTAAACTAATCTAACCAAAAGTGTTTCCCCACACTTGTTAAGAAAAAGTTACATATGTATGGTCTAATGATTTCTACCCCGATTCCCTCTCCCAAAATGCATTTTGTGGGCGTGGCTTAACCCATTCGGTGTTCTTCGTTTTATCTTCCTGGTCACACTGTGTAAATATACTCCATACACTGATAAGGAGTCAATATACAAAATGAATCATTAAAATATAATGTAATAAGTTCTCTCTCTCTTTCGCCAAATATATATTTTTGTTATTATCATTATTATTATTATTATTATTACTTACCCAGATGGGAGTCGGCCAACGATGAATAATAATATTATTCTATTCCCCATCCCCATTCCCGCAAGGTCATCTACTTCCAGCCAGGTGACACACAAAAACACACTTTTCACTGAAGACTGTCTCCAGACAGACACTCTCCAAACCCAAAGTAGCTTAAATTCAGTGACTGAGGGAGAACGTTGACACATTCTTCGCGTGTCCTAAAAAAAAAATATGTGCTAAATAAATTATTTATCAATTCAATTATTTTCATCTTACAAAGGAATACAAAGGACACCAAACAGCAACAGACCGGCAAGATAAGCACCTAGTTTCTTTTTGCAGGATTTGGTCGAATTACTTTGAACTACGCTGGCTGGCAATCCATTCCACAAATTGACTAGACGATTGAAGAAAAAATGTTTAGCTTCATTAGAATTAAAATGTTTACCCACTAATTTCAGATCATTACCGCGAGTTCTACAATGTTTGCATTCCTGTAGGTGAAATATGTTTTCGCGTCGACAATATCAAAACCTTTAATCATTTAAAAAATTTGGATTAAATCTCTCGAATTTTTACATTTGTTTCTTCGTCTGGAAATCATCTTAGTTGCCCGTCGCTGCACTCTCTCCATTCTGTCTATGTCCTGTCGTAAATATGAGGACCAGAATTGAACTCAATATTCTAGGTGGGGCCATACGAAGGAATTATATAATGTTAGCATTGTTTTCTCCGACTTAAATTCAAACGATCTACCAATAAATCCTAAGATTCTATTTTCATTTCTGACCGCTTCGATAATAGTTAAATCTTTGTCTTCCGTAACACTTGTTAGTGTCTTCTCGCGCACAAATTACTTTTCTTTAACATTGTTTCTACCAATATGCAACGTTTTACATTTATTTATATTACAGTTCATTTGCCAAATTTCTGCCCACTCGAGTAAATTTATTAATATCTTCTCGAATCTGCAAACGTTCTACCACTGATTTTTTCTTCCCCCTGGTTTGGTATGATCTGCAAATTTAGAAACTATACTCTTAATTCCAAAGTCAATGTCATTGATATAAATAACAAAAAGAACTGATCCCAGAACTGATCCCTGAGGCACGACGCTAGTTACACTTTTCCAGTTAGACACTTTGCCATTAATGACCACTCTTTGTTTACGTGCACTCAGCCAATTTTCGATCAATTTAAGAAAATTACCATCAATTCCGTGAGAATGAAGTTTAGCTAATAATTCACAATGTAAGGGGTTCCAAAAAACCTTAGCCCCCCCCATTTGCAGCTTACATGTTTACTTATATCGAAATAGTTTTTAGTGATTATATGTAAAAATATATAAAATTCTTTATTTATTGCAGGTATTAAAATTACTCTAGCTGATAAAATGATAATATAATGGCTTCTCAATTAATTGGTGATTCGGAGAGGCAACGTGTGATAGATCGCATACGAGCAATAACATTTCGGGAAGCTCGTGATGCTGGAGCCACATTTATAACACTTTCATGGGTTGCCAAAAAGTTGCGAAGAAGAGAGGACTTCGTCAAAAGAAATTGGAATAAAACTTTGGATGAATGTGAAATGGATACAACCAAATCTGGGCGCCCAAATTTGCCACTCTCTCAGGAAACAAAGGACATCTTTGAAAGCGGTACGCGTAAGCGGAAAAACAGCTCTGCTAAACTTTCTAGAGAGATCGAAGTGTTGAGAGGAAAGATCGTTAGTGGTGAGATCATTTGACTGTACCGTCATAGGCAAGGTTTAAAGCCTTGGCATGAACTTCCAAAGCCAAGGAAACCTCAACTTAACATCGTTGACAGAATGTGGTTTGCCCATTATCTTGAAGAGTGGGATGTGGATGATTTCATGCATTTAGCTGTCTCCGATGAATTTTTTGTTTACGTAACACGTCGGCCTAACTACCAAAATGATCGACTGTCGGCCACAACACCAGATGAAATCGATGGCAATGAACATTATCGCGAATTATTAAAAAGTCCAGACTGTGTTGGTGTCTTTGTTTTGTTCATGCAAAGAAGCTCATGTGGGTGCTGAAGCCAAATGGTCAGAGTTGGGATGGACAGTATTTTCGTGATATTATTCTATCCCAGCATGTCATTCCTTTTCTAAGAAACCCAAACAATGTTATGGATGTCGATCAGGTCACACTTCTGCACGATAAGGCCCCCTGCTTTAAGGCATTAGCCACTCAACAGTTGTTGCGGAACCATGAGATCGATTTCTTTGGAAATGAAGAATGGCCGGGAAATTCTCCTGACCTGAACGTCTGTGAACACATTGGATCAGTTATAAAGGACAAGGTTGAATGTCTCTTGTTTCAAGAACCTGCAGCAAATCGATTTTCGAAGGATACAATGACGCAACACATTGAAACTGTTAGGCAAATTTGCGTAACGATCAAGAGCTATTCATGTCACTTTTAGCAAGCTACCCAAAGCGAATTCAGGCTGTCTTGGAAGCCAATGGCGGGAACACCAAGTTTTAATTGTTTCTCATTAAATGCAGGATTAAATTCTCTTTTGTAAGGTATGTTTAGTTTTATTGTACTTCTAATGGTTTAGGCCATGGGGGGGGGGTCTAAGGTTTATTGGAGCCCCGTAGTAAAAAAAAATTTATGTTGATTTTTAAATTTTTCTGTGATTATTTAGGTATGATGATTTTGATTTTGGCATTTGTTTTTATATACTGCCACTGGATTTTTATAGAAATACAAATTTTGAATTGTCTTGAATTTTGCATATATTAAATATACTGAAGGTTTCCTCAACTTTTCTTTTTTTATTGTATGTATATTTCAATGTTTTAATAATAATTTTTAACTCGTTGAATTTTTTCAGATTTTCATGGATAGCACTAGGGCTTGTAAGCGCTGTCCAGACTCATTTTGCTATGTTTGCGGATATTGCATTGGCCCAAACCAGGTCAAGCACAAGATTGTTTTTGGCACTTAGTTTTACGTAGCATATGAAACTTATTTTGGAAAGCTTATGGGTGACCAAGACAAATCATGGGCACTTCACTTCTGCTGTAGTAGCTGCCGATCAACATTGGAAGGATGGTTACGTAGTAGTCGCAAATCTGTGCCATTTACAATTCCTCGAGTTTGGAGAGAGCCCACTGACCACCATGATGACTGCTACTTTTGCATGGTTGACATTGCAAAGTACAAGAAAGCTAAAGATCGAAGAACTATAATATACCCAAGCATACCATCTTCCATTGTCCCAGTTCCACACAGTGAAGTATTACCAATTCCCAATCCACCTTCCTTAGAAGTAACTTTAGAAGTGGAATCATCTCGTGAGCAGGATGACGAGGTTGACTTCATAGGAGCATCATCAAGTAAGTCTCTACACTTCCCAAATCAATAAGAATTAAATGACTTAGTAAGAGACCTCGGTTTTACTAAATCTGATGCAAAGCTGTAACATCACGTCTCCAAGAATGGAATTTATTAGATACTAGCTGCAAGTCTTCAGGCTGCAGGAAAAGGCATCTGACTTTTGCATCTTTCTACGCAGTTCATGAGTCTTTGTGTTATTGTTCTGATGTGGCGGTCTTTTTCAGGAAATGGGTGTAGAACTAAATCCAACAGAATGGCGACTGTTCATAGACTCTTCAACATAAAGTTTTGCTACACAATGGCAATAAATATCCATCAATTCCTGTAACTCACTCAGTTCACCTAAAAGAAGACGATGAAAATGTAAAGCATTTCCTGTAGAAGATCAGCTATGAAAGATACAAATGGGATGTCTGGAGATTTTAAAATGCTGGGTTTCCTACTTGGATTGCAAGGTGGATATACAAAGTTTTCATGCTTCCTTTGTTTATGGGACAGCAGAGCAACAGGCCAGGACTATGTGAGAAGAAAGTGTCCTGCTAGAGAGCATTTAAACCCTGGTACTCGCAATGTCTTAAAAAATACTGTCGTTCAAACAGACAAGGTCCTGCAGCCACCTCTACATATTAAACTACGGTTTCAGAAACAATTTGTGAAAGCCTTGGATACCCATGGTGATGCCTTCCAACATATACTGTACGATCAATGTTCCCAAAACTGTTGAAGCCAAAGTCAAAGGAGGGATATTTGTTGGACCACAAGTAAGGCAGAAGCTTGCAAGCTACATAGTTAGAAGACAAAATGACTGCTGTTGAAAAGAACGCATGGCAAGCATTTCGGCTTGTAGTACCTGGGTTTCTGTGAAAGTCAAAACTACAAAAGACTTGTTGCAAATTTGATTGAAAATTTTGAAAGACTGGGCTGTAGAATGTCATTGAAGCTTCACTGTTGGACTTCTTCAGAGCAAATTTAGGTGACGTGAGTGAAGAAAATGGTGACCGGTTCCATCAAGATATTCAAACTATGGAGAAGAGGTATCAGGGAAGGTCGGATGCAACCATGATGTGTGGCTACATCTGGTGTTTGCTTCGAAGTAATGGTAGTGATCACAAAAGAAAACGCCAATCAAAAAATAATTTCTAAATGACCCAATTAATATGTCCTAATACATGAGACATGCTGTTTTAATTAAATAATTGCTGTTTTGAGATGATGTACTGAGTTAATTTGATAAAGGGATTTTTTTTTTGTTTATCATGCTAAAACTTTCATAATAAATTAAAATATAACTTAGCATAAGTAGTATATTTACATGCAAAATTTTATATTTGGTTTTGTGAAAAATCAAGGGATGCACCAAAGAAACCAATATCATTTTCGTAATCAGCATACCCAGATTCATAAAAAAACACTAAAATAAGGAGATAAACAGAAAATTTCAAATTTTTGTTACACAGTGTAATGTGTTGTGGGGTAGAGGTGGAGAGAGTACCAAAACGAGTACCAGTACGATTAAGAGTACCATATTTTTTGAGTGGTCGAGTACGGTCTTTGAGAATGAAAAATTACACGCGTGTAAGAGTGTGGTTTCAAACTTTAACTGGTGCTTGGCTGCAACTTGTAGCCAAACACCAGTTAAGGTTTGAAACCACAGTCTTACACAGGTACTCGTACTCGAACACTAAAAAACTGTATTCTACCACTCAAAAAATACGGTACTCTTAATGTTTAATGTTTGTAGGTTTCTATTCTCAGAACTTATCTAATAATAGTGCATGGGTCATTCTTTTGGAAGTATGAACTTTTTGTCACATTTTCTGGGGTTCTGACTTGAGTTAACCTAATCCTGTATCATATATGAATATGCTGAGGAAAGACGCTCCAATGGTAGGTGTATTATCTGTGGCTTACTGAATGATGGAATGTTTCCTCTATTAGTAGTATAGACTATTGAAAATTACTTTTTAAGAACCTTTATACAGTTTTTCCATTGTTTCGTGTACAGTATTAATGCTCTGGGTTAAAAACTTTCCACTACCTTCTCATGTTGTTTCATGTATGATTTCCTTTATAGGGTAGCCACAATGTCCCTTTGCGTGAAAAACAAGGACAGCATAAGATATGCTGTAATTTCACTACAAAGGAACTTTTGTGGCCACTCTGTAGAAATAATTTTCAGTTCATTCATTTCATCTGAAGGAACCTAATCAGTTTGGTATAAATTTGCATCTGGAACATAAGATGCAAGAAAGATCTACAGTAAGTATTCTGAAATGTATGATATTTTCCTGAAATTAAATTTTGAAAGTATTATATCAAGTAGAGCTGTGAGATGGCCCAACATATCAAAAGCACAAATTTCAGAAGCCGACCTATACCAGGACTCAAAGTCCATTGGGACGCTCAGTAACGCAGTGGTGGTTCAGCTAAATGACCTCACTGAGCAGGAACTCTGCGTACCTGTTCAAATTTCAAGCAGAAATAAAAAAAAATCAAGCCGTAAAAGCTCTAAATCTTTTCTGTTGTATGACTGAATTCTTACAAAGACGATTTAGGTTTGTGAAGATGGAAAACTACGTTCCTGCACTGTAAGGACGCATTCCATGTGCCCGTAGTTGTCTTTCCATGACTTAGTTATGCGCAATATATTAATTTATTATAGTGTATAAACAGTGTATAAAAAGCATGCATTTTTAGTTTAATTGGTGATAGAAATGAATATAGTAGAGTAGGTTAGAACTTAAAAGTGAAATTCTTAAATATTAATTTTTAAGCCCTTGACGATTGGTTAGGTTAAATCATGATATTTTCGTTAGTTTACTGTCAAAACACAGTGTTGGGCACTAAAGCGTAATCCGATAACAGTTAATAACGAAGTTAACTTTTTTTAACGGACTATTAACGGAAGTTAATTTCCATTTATCGTTATCGGACCAGTTAACTTCCGATAACTCGATATTTAGTCCGTTAAAGTCCGTTAACACGTTAACTGCGAGGAGTCATTCACGGAAGATCACCGCTCCGCGAATGAATTCAAACCGCCATAACTTGTCTGCCAATTCCGTCCTCTGCCGCAGTGGAACGGCTCTTCTCTCTCGGCAAGGACATCCTGAGGCCCAAGAGGTCAAGACTGGCAGTTGGGCCTAACTTTGAGAAGTTGGTCTTTCTGAAGGACAACCAGCACAGTGTCATAGTCTTTAATAAATGTGCCTAAAATTTAATTTTACCTTTTAGTTCCCGCCATAATAATTCTCTGGTAAATTAAAATTTAGTTAATGGTTAGTGGTTACAGGGGTTTCAAAACATGTAATCAGTACATTTTTTATTAAAAATAAAAAAAGTTATTAAGCAAAAAAGTTGCAAAACTTGATAAAAATACAGTTAAATACCTATTTATTGTTGGATTTTGCATAAATAAACATTTTCTATGGGTTTTAAAGCTTTTTTCCTTGATTTTTTTAAATGTTAGTAAAGAAATAGTTATCGTTAACGATTATCGTTAACTTCCGTTAACTTTGTAGTAAAATTATCGGATTATCGTTATCGGAGTTAAAAATTGGGGTTAACGGATTACACTGGTATGCATCAATTTTGCTGTCAAGGGTTTTGTAAGTGATTGTTATAGAGTTTTTCCTGCTGATTTCGAATCTGCAATCCGTTTTTCTCAATCAGCTCAGGTTATCCGGCTATGGCCTCATAAGTAAAATAGAATTTTTCGTGATTTTCAAAGCGGAATTGGAACCGTAACATCTATCATCACTTGTTTCACTTGTATAATATCTTTTTTTACTTTTCAGCATATAGATAAAATATTTCATAATGAATAGAGCGTGTAAAAATGATCCCAATAGATTCTGCTACATATGTGGGACGGTTACCATGCCAAATAACCAGTCCCAAATCACTAAATTTGTGAAGACAATGTATAGAGCATACTTTGGAATTAAGCTAGGGGACCAGGACAAAAATTTCGCCCCTCATATGTGCTGCAAGACGTGCATTGAAAATTTGAGAAGATGGAGCAAAGGCAGAGCGAAATCTTTGCCTTTTGGAATTCCCATGATTTGGAGAGAAGGAAAGGATCACGTGACAGATTGCTATTTCTGCATGACAAACCTCCAAGGTGGGCTTATAAATTTATTTTTCTTAAATATTTTGAAATCCTCGTATGAAACTTGACATAATATTCACCATAATGTAATATTCACCATATATAGCATAATATTCACCATAATGGTAATCATACATTTACATATACATATTGTTAGAGAAAATACATTTACACATGCATATTGTTATACAAGTTACATTTACATATACAATGATTGTATATTTTCTTTCTTTTTCATTCATATTGTCCCCGAAGGGACAATATGAATGAAAAAGAAAGAAAATATACAGACTCCATCGACCTATTTCATATCTTACAGACCGCAGCCTTCCCTCACGAGCCGCCACTGTCTGAATGCTTCTTATTTCATATGCAAGTTTTATATCCATGTTTCTGTGTTTCTATTTTCAGGAGTTAACAAGAAGAATAAACACATTGTTGTATACTGACATTCCTTCTGCTATGAGACCTGTACCCCATGATCCTGGAATTCCAATACCCGACCCACCTCAAACCGTGGACTTCGATGATTCTGATGATGAATCAATGACCAATGCCAATGACCAGTCCCAGTCGTATATACCTCAAAATACCGCTTCAAATGAGCCGAGGCCTCTCAACCAGGCCAAACTTAATGATCTTACCAGGGATTTAGGACTTTCCAAATTAGCTTCCGAGATCTTGGGCTCACGACTTCGAGAGGACAACTTGCTGGCTCCGGGAACAACATTCTCCTGGTATAGGAAACGAGAGGAAAAATTCCGCAAGTTTTTTGCAGTGCACGAAAATACCTCTTCCTTAGTGTACTGCTGCAATGTTGAGGGGCTAATCGAATCCTTGGGCCTGCCATATAACGCATCAGAATGGAGGCTATTTATAGACTCGTCTAAACGAAGTTTGAAAGCAGTACTTCTCAACATTGGGAATAGGGTTGCACCAGTCCCTGTAGCACATTCCGTACAACTTACTGAGAGCTACGATAGCATGAAAATTTTACTGGATGCTCTCGTATACGACCAACATAACTGGAGGATCTGTGGAGATTTGAAGGTAATACTAATATCATAAGTAAACTATTGCTATTGACTATGTTGTTTTTCCAAAGGTTATTTGAGAGCGTATAAGAACACTTAACTTCCCCACAGAAGTGATACAGTCCAATGCATAGATTTTTTTATCTGATAGAACAAATTCTCTAAATTCTTTAAATATTTTCATTTTTTTTCAGATTGTGGCATTTGTATTGGGAATGCAAGGGGGATACACGAAATACCCATGTTTCCTCTGCAAATGGGATAGCCGAGCGGATGAGAAGCACTATACACAGCGTGAATGGGCATCCAGAGAGAATTTTGAACCTGGGTCGCATAATGTCGTTTCAGTGCCCCTTGTACCACCAACAAAAATTTTGCTCCACCACTTCATATTAAGCTGGCTTGATGAAAAATTCATCAAATCAATGAATAAGGAGGGTTCAGCATTCCGATATCTCGAGAGTAAATTTCCTCATATATCTGATGCTAAACTAAATGCTGGGGTTTTTGATGGTCCTGAAATTCGAACTTTGATCAAGGATACTCAGTTCGAAAACGCAATGACTCCAACTGAGAAGAATGCCTGGCAGGCATTCAAATCAGTTGTCACTGATTTTCTTGGCAAGCGTAGAAGTCCAAATACGAGTCCGTTGTCGAAAACTTGATGGAAGCTTTCAAAGCTCATGGGTCGCGCATGTCCATAAAAATGCACTTTTTGTGGTCCCACTTGGACTATTTTCCTGAAAATTGCGGGGATTATAGTGAGGAACAGGGTGAACGATTTCACCAAGATATCAAAATAATGGAAGAGAGTACCAGGGAAACTGGGATATCAATATGCTGGCGGACTATTGCTGGTGTTTGAAGCGAGACGTGCCCGAAGAAAAACAGACGGAAAGCCAAAAAAACTTCATTCCTTCCTCAATAAACTTTATTCCATATTCATTGTATGAATAAAAGTATTTATTCACACAATGTTTTCATTTTTCACGAGTGTTCTTATAATATTACTCGTATCTACAGTGTTTAAGCTAAAAAAATCAATAAATTTGGGGATAAAATTGGACTTATAATAAATGGCCAATAGAGAAAAAACCTGACCTGATTGAGGAAAACCAATGTCATTTTCGAATTCAGCATGGTCAAATTATATAATATGAGTTGAAAAAACCCTCACAGCAGACAAAAAAATTTCATATGCATGCCAGTGTTATCGTTATCGAAGTTAACTTTTTGGTTAACGGTGCCCACCACTGTCAAAACAAACGAAAATATCATGACTTAACCTAACCACTTGTCATCAGCGTACAGTTGACCTAAACTTTCAGGGATTTTGGAATCTTAAAGCGTATATGATATTCTCTAAACTAAAATGTATAACTGCCTCACTATTTGTTTCTCTAAAACATCCAGTTTCAATGCGGTATTAATGATATCACGCAGTTCATCATTACTGAATTCTTTTAATACAGGTGGAACAGTTTCCCATTGGGACATAGCAGACAGCTTGTGGTATGCAGAAGCTTTGAAATTGATGATTGTCTTTCTAAAGACCCTAACATTCTCATCTATTAGCAGGATATTCATCAGTACCACCTTCATGATCCTCTTCATTCTCATCATCACTTTCAATTATTCCACCTGCAAAATCATTGCTACTACCAGATTCATCATCAAAATCCTCTATAACTCCCCTCAGACACAGAACTTTATTGACAGCACACCTCCTCACCTTTTATCTTCATCAGCCAGCATTCCAACGAAAATATTTTCACCATGAGCAAAATAGCTGTTATTGTTTAATACGTCATAACAAATTTCTCTAATTTTCCTGTCAGGGAATTTATTTACTCTTTGGATCATATTGAATAGGTTTCTTGACCCATCACTTAGCCCTCTTATTAGCCTTGATATTGAACCAACTGTGAAAGTATACTTTGATGATGAATTCTATGATTTTGAGGTTCTAACTGGGTCTTTTTTGTGAAACATAAAAGCGAAGAATTCTACAGGCTAAGGTGAGCCATCGAGAGTGATTTAGCAGGCCAACTTCTAAGAGTGCAAGGTCTTCATCCACTTCACCAGTAATAATTGCCCAGCAGATGCAGTATCCATAGTATTGGTCTGTTGGTCTGTTGATAAATTATTGACCACCTCATTTGGTAGAAGCACAAATGCAGGATAAGGTATAGATTTGAAGTCCACAACATTCCATTCTGACACATCCCCATTGAGCTGAGAACCAAGGGCCAGAAAATTTGTCTGGACTTTTTGTTGTCCCATCTAAAGTTATGAAGATGTGTCTAAGTGGCAATTCATTTAGATGCAGAAGACAAATATCCCACTGAAGAGGTTGCCCTAAAAACATTTCCAAATATCTGATTGACCCATGCATATGTCCTGTGTTAGTATTTGTCCCATCTGCTTTAACTAAGTTTAATTTGGCCTCAAGTTCTGTCCCTTTAATGATCTTATAAATGCCATGAGCAATGTCAATGCCTTTGCCACTCTCCGGGGTAAAATGGTCGAGGTAGAAATCATCTGAAAATAAATGTAATTAATTTTACAATTAAATAAAATGAAAAAGGAAGGAAGTAAGTTAACTGGACAGTTGTCACTTAAAAAGAAATTTTTTTAAGTAATTGAAATATTACTTTATAGTACAGTAATATAACAGCATAACGCCTATAACTGCATGACAATCATTTCCATTTACCTGGCTCTCCAGTAATGACATAATGTTCCTCTAGGATTGTGGATGTATAATACTTTTCATTTACTTTGTTAACAGCAAGTGTAGCATCCTTTCTACCGTCAAAGCCAATGCCAGTCACTTTTTCAAATATCACTTCTTCTTCCTTTCAGCTCTCAATTTAGCTCTCTCCCTTCTCAACTTGTTTCTGAAAAGTATTTACAAAATATTGGCCATGCATTACTGCATTAGCATTATACAAATATACAAAATACAAATGTCAGTGTCCTGTTTGAAACTAATTAATATAAATACAAAATAGAAATTTTGACGCTAATTAAAAATAATAGTAAATCTGGTGATTTAGAACTTATAGCAGAAGCTAAGAAATGTAATATCTAGAGTGATTAAAAACATACTTATCAATAACATTTTGTATGTTATCTGGGGTGATTACTCCAAAGTCCACCAATGTAGCAGAACCAATAGCCGCTCCTGCTCTATCACTTACTTGATATCTGTTAGGATATTTAAAGTAGATTTACATATCTATTGTCAATGAATAATTTATTGGTAATCTTAATCTCTTAGTCACAGTGATTTCACTTTAAGCTGTATTAAAAAATTTATCTTTCAGTACTATACCTGTCACATGCTTCAGCTAATGAGCGTAATCTAGTTCTGTTCTGTAATGTTGAGACTTCTGGAACATAGTCTGCATCAAATGAATCATTACAACTGTCGCTATCTGTCAACTCAGGAATGTCCATAGGTTCAGGAGGATGAGGAGGAGGAACTGATTCTTTTGCTTTTTGAGATTGAATAACCCGTGATTTGAATTTTAAGTCAGTGGCTGTTTCTGGGACTTCTTTCAGGGTACAGTAACCATGCCTAGTTGTTTTCTGGTCCTACAAAGTGATTATATTTCATTACACTATAATGTATCTTTTATCTATGGGTCTCTATATGTAAATTGAAATTCTTACAAAAATGAGAAAATACTAAAATATTACTTATCATTAACATCATTAATAGTGTATTATTGATATTACTAACTTATTAAATGCACTTTAAAAATTGTAGCAAATTATTAATAATTGATAATATTAATAATTGATAATTAATTAATATTAATTAATAATTTACAACTTGAAATTCAATCAACAGACCTACCTCATAAAACTGGTAATCAGATTGAGTCATTTTTAGTAAGTGCTTTTTCTCTGTATCTGCCAACAGTTTGTGATCATGTTGATATATGTCAAATAAAACGTTTACAGTTTTCAGAAAATCACCCAGATCTTGATGATATTTAGGTCCCCTTTTCTTTTTGTCATACTTCAGAAGGCGGTTGAATTCCTTTATTTGGGTTTTCAGTCGGCTCTGTATGGCATTTACTGATATTGGATAAACATTATATGTGACCCACAATTTATGCAATTCCTCAGAAGTAGCTCTCAGTACAGCATCTGTTTTATAGTCTTCGAAACACAAACACCTTTCAATAACTTGCTTCAACGTAGGCAATTTCCCTAAAGGAAACTGTTCTGCTGGCATAAAACGTACATCACCAAGTACTTTAGCAACTGTTTTCCTTGTAGAAGTCATACTTTATATTGCAAATGTTGAATTCAATGACAAATTGCAGTTGGAAACTTATAACAAAGGCACCTGAAAAAAAACAAGTTTTCAATTTATTACGTTTAAAAAAAGTTCATGAAGCAGCCCCACCCTCTATTCTTTAATCAAGCATAATGGATGCAAGATAACAAGGAAAAGTCATATCATGTGATCACTATGTCCATGTCAACATCCTTTTATGTCAATGTTAGTAATCAAAAAGCCAAATCATGCTTATTTTAGAATTTCTTTTGTCACTAAGGTCCGTCGAAAGGGGGTCTATGGGCCCAAAAATTAGTTTTTCTAAAGTAACTCAAAAACTAAAGATTTTATGAAAACATACCACTCTTAATAATTTGTTCTAAAGCAAATTGCATCTTTTGATATGCAAACTATCTCTCTAGCATGTTCAGAAGAAGAGATATTGCCATTTTCCTGATTTTGCTAGTGCGGCATTAGATGTTTTTACAAAAACGGGGGTGGCCGGACACACGTTGGTGGCCACCAATTATTTTTTTCAGGAATCTTATTTTTATATCAAAAGCCAACTGTTAATGACTCTGATTAATTCTATCTTGAGTTTCAGCCCGGCCTAAATTACTAATGTAGTTATGGTCACTGATTTCAAAAATAACTTTCTTTTTTTGGAGAAATGAAAAACAAACATGTTAGAGCACTTTAAATAATTCACTGGGCAACACGTATTTTATTGAATGATATCTGACACTTGATTCTAGGTAATTTGGGTGCGCTGAATACGAATTTCAACTCGGTTTGGCTCTATCAGGTCCTGATTCTTGTCGACAGCCTATGTGCCATTTTCCAGATTTTTCAAATTAGGACTAAAAAATTAAGTCGTGTTAAATTTTTTTTCAAGTTTCATGAATACAAGCAGTTCAAACTACAGTAAAATTACATTATAACGATAGAAATGACTTAAAATAAAAAAAAAAACAGATATGAAGCTTTCACTGTGGCAAAAATTTTTTTGTAAGACTTTCTAGCGTATTTGCTTGTTGATGGCAGGTCTCTTTTCAAGCACCAGCAGTAATCAGCCATCATGTGGGAATCCCAGCGGCCTTGGTACCGTTCCTCCATAATTTTGATATCTTGGTGGAATCTCTCCCTTGTTCGTCACTTACATCACCTAAATTACTTGGAAATTGGTCAAGATGGCTATTCAAAAAATGCATTTTTATGCTCATATGCAACCTAACTCTTTGTTGTCCCTTAAAAGTGTTTTTTTACGATTTCTTCGTAGTTATCTGCCCTATAATTGCCTAAAAAGTTTTCTATCAAGTCCACGAATGAGAACCAGCCATTTTTTTCGCGTTCATTCATGACATTAGGAAAATTGCTGTCTTTAATCATTGTTCTTATTTGTGGACCGTCGAAAATTCCCGCCTTGATTTTTTCATAACTTAAACTTGGAAATTTTGAAGTTATGTATTTGAAACACTCGCCGTTCGTATCTAAAGCTTTTACATATTGTTTAATGAGGCCTAGTTTTATATGCAGAGGAGGAAATATGATTTTATCTCTGCTCACTAAAGGTGGATTAATTACGTTTTTTTCTCCGACAGTAAGTGATGTTCGTGCTGGCCAGATTTGTTTGAAATAATGTTCTTCCTTGGCTCTGCTGTCCCATAAGCAAAGGAAGCAGGGATATTTAGTATACCCTCCTTGTTGTCCTAGCAGAAAATTAACCATTTTTAAGTCAACACATATGATCCACTCGTGCTCCCTATATTTGATAAGATTTAAAACCTTTTCTATATGTTCATACTTTTCTTTTAATTTTGTTGAGTGCCCAATCGGTATCGAGCCGTATAGATTGCCATTATGCAACAACACACACTTAAGACTTCTTTTCGAACTGTCTAAAACAAGCGCCAATCATTTGCATCGTAAGACTCAATCCCCATCTTCTTTAACAAACCAACTATGTCGCAGCAATATACTAAACTATCCTCTGTTCTAAAATATTTAACAAGTTCTTCTTCTCTTTTTCTGTAAAATGAAATGTATGTGTTTGAAGTAAGCAAGTTTTTCTCTTTAAGTCTTGAAGCTAAAATTTCCGCAGCCTTTTTTGGCAATTTAGATCCCTTACAAGATCATTCAACTCGGCCTGGTTAAACTTTTGCGGATCGTTTTGACTTTCAAATACGCTGGGGTCAAAATCGGTGTCTGACTCCTCAAAGTGCATAACAATATTTTCAGGAACATCTTCAACTAATTCTTGAGTTGGCAGACCCTTAAATTTTGGAATGGGGATCTCATTTGAATGTAGCACAGGTCGTATCGCGGTGTCGAAATTTGGGTACTCGATACAATGTTTATTTTTCTTAGTGAAGCCCGAAGTCTTGACAAAGCAAAGGTAGCAATCGGTCTCGTGGTTAGTAGGCTCTCGCCACACCTGATATGGAAAAAAAATTGTAAAACGTTAACAAAAGCGACGAGAGACTTGTTTTTATGAATTTTATCAAAAGTTATCACCCAAACATTTAACATTTCTATGTGTTTCAACCTTATGCAATATTTGAGATTCTTATAAACATTTTCTGTAAATTTTTGTTTATGTACCTAAGTTACAATTACATTTAGGTAAGTTACAGTATACTAGTGATTAAATTACGTAGTTTTATGAATCATAAACTTACCATCGGAACTCCAAAAGGTATTTTTTGAATCCGAACCCTTCGTCCAATGTCGCAGTCTTTCAATGCATATAGTGCAGACTTTATGTGGAGCCCACGATTTATCTTGGTCCCCCAGTTTTATGCCAAAATAAGCTAAGTAAGCTCTTTTTACGAAGTCAGTTATATTTGCTCGTTGATGTGGAAGTGTAAAATTTCCACATATATAACAGAAGGAATCAGGGTTGTTTTGCATTTGAACTTTCTAGTGCTTGATGACATATTGCTTGATTGTTCTGCCAATTTGTAAAGGTATTTAAAGCCCTTAATTCATATAAATTTAAGAAAATCTGAAATATAAACACAAAATTAGTTTAAATAGGTACTTATTATGAAATAGGTACTTACAATCTATGAAATTAAACTAGCACACGGATGAGTAGGTACAATATAAATTACGTCTAATTAAATCAACTATATTAAATCACGATGACAAAATTACTCACTAAATCATATGCCAATTCAAAATTATGTTAATGCCCAAACTTAATTAACTAACTCGACTGACTGACTGACTGACTGACTGACTGACTGACTGATTGAATTGACTGATTAACTCTGGAAACGAGTCGCTTTTATATATTTTAGTTGTCCCTCTAGAATACTCTACAGAGAACAGGAACGCTCGAGAAAATTTTAGAATTCTATGATATTTTTAGCTTAATTTACTAATATTAAAATGGGTTAAAAATGACAAAATTAAAAATATTTTTAGGGTGTTACATATAAAATATACATAATACAACAATACCATAACAATAGGTACAAATACCTAGATAAAAAACCTAGTTGCATAATGTGTAACTGCAAAAAGACTTAGCGAGTATTGAGAAAAAAACCTTTTTATGAATACGACGAAAGAGGAGGGGTGTTGAGCAAAATCAGGACCTGATGGAGCAAAACCGAGTAAAAATTCGTGCTCAGCGCACCCAAATTACCTAGAACTAACTGTCAAATCTAATTCAATAGACAAAAAGTTGAAATTTGTTCCCCAGTGTAATTAATGTGTTTTTAACGAAAATATTATGACAACCTAACTAATCGTCAAGGGCATACAGTTAACCTAACTGGGCTTTCAATTGACCTAATCTGGCATTCAATTGACCTAACCGGGCATTAATTCTTGATTTTTTTCTGCTACTTTTACAGATCTGCCGGGATCCTTCAAAAAATGTATTTTTCGTAAAGTTGCACTTTTTACCGCTTGACCGACACTTTTGGCAACGAAAGAACTGGATATTTTTATCAAAGGAACACCCTTTCCCACACTTAGAGCACTTTTTATAAACAGTAGCAGTTTGTGACTCTGGCTAAATTTAACACAATCCTCTGTAACTAGTTTAAGCTAGTTAAAACACATATTAATTATTTAAAGTGCTCTAACATGTTTGTTTTTCATTTCTCCTAAAAAAAGAAAGTTATTTTTGAAATCAGTGACCAAAACTACATTAGTATACCGATTTTCATTAAAATTCTCTGCTAGCCCCCAAACGGAAAAGACCCACTTAATTTACCATATATTGATGATTTTGTACCGAAACATAAATTACACCTGATAAATGTTCGAACACTTTTTTAAGTTTACTTAAAATATAAAATTTTCGGATCATCTGAAGATCAGGGCCCCCAGCATTCGTTAGTTAGCCTTATAAAGCTAACTAACGAAAATATCACGACTTAACCTAACCAATCGTTAGGTCAACTGTACGCCCTTGACGATTGGTTAGGTTAAGTCGTGATATTTTCGTTAGTTAGCCTTATAAGGCTACTAAAGAAGGCTGGGGACCCTGATCTTCAGGTGATCCAAATTTCTATGCAATTTGTAGCATCTTTCCAGTCTGAGATACAAGGAATTTATAAAACTTAAAACAAGTTACACCCTGCATAGTACTCAATGGAGGTCTGCACGGGCCTACTTTTTAAGGCCTGGCTCGTATCGTGGGTTTTGGGTCCGGTCCATTATGTTCTTTTTTATTTAGAAGCCCGTGCCGGCCTGGCCCGTAAGAGTTTTATAAAACATGTATCCTACCCGGCCCAACCCATATTTGACACTGTGTCACCGACCTATAACACTATGCCACTATGAAAAGGAAAGCTTTGAAAATGCCGTGGCGTATTAAAAATTTTATGTTCATTTCAAACCAGTTGGTAAAGTTATGGTACTCCTGCTTGCTCTCTCCTGGGTTGGGTTCATTTTCTCACTTACCCTGTTAACCCTCAGAAAAAAGATGATCCTTTGGATGCACTCACTCTCATATTGTGGGGAAATGAGCTTCCTAGCTTTCACCTGAAATTTGTTTTGTTTTTTTCAGTCAGTCAGAAGTTAAGTCAACTTGCCAAATATACCTTACGTATATTGTTTCTTTATCTTTTACTTTCATTCTCCAGGGTTCAAAGTAAAACAAACCGCTTCATTTGTTGGTTACACAATAAGAAAAGTCCAATTTATTTAGGGAATTAGTCTCAGGGGTTTTGATGTGCAGAAATAAGGTTCATACATTTAGTGTGCTAGTGTATAAGAAATAAATCACTGAGACAAAGTATTAAATATTGTGAAAATGGACAATACTCAGCTGCTGCTAACATTGGTATGGACTAGATGATGATGACCCATTAAAGTGTTTCTAGAACATACTAATGGGTACAAGTCTGTTAATAAATATAGGTCAGGCTCTACTTAATAAATTGCTGATGTTAATCATTAGCAGTATGGCCGCAAAATGGTAAAGTGCATATGCAATTGCAATGTTGATCAAATGAGTGCCAGTGCCACCCACCCCGCCCCTCTTGTTGTAAGGTGCCAACGCTCACCCCCACAGGGTGCCACAAAAAAAGGAGAAAAGCCCCCAACAAGCTTGGGGAGTCCATCAAACCTCTTTGGGGGAGAAGTTGGGACGGCCTCACCCCCGAAAGGGGTATACGTAACCTGAGAGAAGAAGAGAGGAGGAGAGAGAGAGGAAAAGACCATCCATCGTCTGCGAGACGCAGACGAATAATGGGAGCTCAGGGAGGCATCACTTGGCTTAGAACTCGAAATCCGCCAGTTGGTTTAAGCAGCCAGTTGGCAGTTGGCTTAATCCGCCAGTTGGCTTAGAAGACTTAGAAGGGGTAAATGGCAGATGTATGTGTGTGTGTATAACGTTTCAGCTGCCAGATTGCGCTATTCAGATATTCTTGACAGTTGGCTTAGAAATCCGTCAGTCGGCTTAGAAGGCGTAACCAGCCATTTGGTATATATATATATATATATATATATATATATGATGAATAAAACTACGAAGGAAAGTAAAAACAAAATGGTGCTCAAGCGCTTTCGTCTAATGACATCCTCAGGAACACTGAAGTACATAAAAGGGTTACAGCCTATATATAGGCTACAGAAAGAAAAAAAAAGAAGAAAATAAATAATATATATATATATATACATACATATCTATCTATATATATATCTATATATATATATATATATATGCAATAAACGGAGAAGTAAAAATAAAATTAAAAATTAAAGGATTATCAGAGAGGCATACAGATTTGTAAGGAAAAATATCGATTTTTAGCACAAGATCAAATGAATTATAAAAATACAAATTTATACTGGAAATCTGCCCGGTTTTAACACTCACATGTAAAAATTCCATGGCTCTTACTGAAAAATTGAATAATGCACGTACTGAAACTAACGATAGATTGATCAGTTTTGACGTTTGTTCATTGTTTACAAAAGTGCCGATTGACGATATGCTTGACTTTCTCTCCCAAGAATTACATAAGTATGACCTGCCATTACCTTCACACATTGTTTTGGATCTTATTAAGCTTTGCATCAAAGACTGTAAATTCACTTTCAATAACGAGTATTATCAACAAGTTTTTGGGATGGCCATGGGCAACCCCTTATCGCCCCTCCTCTCCAATATTTATATGGAGTTTTTCGAAATTACTTACATTCCGAGAATCCTGGGGTTGGCATCCCTCCCTTGGTTGCGGTACGTCGACGATATTTTGTGTATCTGGCCCATGAATCGTGACCTGGATAACTTCTCCTTCAGTTAAATGATCAAGTCCCCTCCATTAAGTTTACTTTAGAAGTGGAACAAGACAATTCAATCCCATTTTTGGATGTGCGTGTACATAGGGAAAGCCCAGGTTTTAAGTTTAGTATCTATCGGAAAACAACAAACAATTTGTCCTACGTACACTTTACTCGGGACATGACACCCCCACTAAGAAGGCCATTTTTTCATCAATGTTTCTCCGCGCCCTTAGGATCGCCAGTCCGGAATACATCGATGCCGAATTGGAAAAAATCAACGGTATTGGAAGTGATCTGTGTTATCCATCTGCGTTTATGGAATCTTGTCTCAACAAGGCAAAACGAACTTTCTATCGTGTCAATAATAACACTCGTACTTTGTCAAAAAATATTTTAGTGCTTCCATTTTCCCGGGCTTTTTAGGCATTGCTAATGTACTTAAACTTTTGGATATTAATGTAGTATTTTCATATAACAATATTGTGAAAAATATCAGTAAAAAATAGCCCTACCAATAATTCAGGCATTATCTATAAAATTGGGTGTAAACAATGTGATTCCTTTTACATAGGTCAGACGGAAAGGATTTGCACACACGTATAAAACAGCATCAATATTCCGTTAGAACAGGACAGTTGTCCAGTGCCCTTTTTGTCCATTTGTCAGAGTTATCCCACTGTATTGATTGGAATAATGCTTCACTTTTATTCCACTCTAGCAACATTGTTAATAGAAAATTCTTGAGTCTGCCATTATCCAACTTTCAAATAACTTCAACATAAGCAAAGGTGTTTTTCAACTCGATCCTGTTGTTTTGAATTCCTTCAAAACAGATTTAGATAAGAAGGGTAGAACGCTAAATCTTTGGTAAACTTGTATGCTAATTTATTAACTTTTAATTTTCTTTTTTTTTATATATACATCGAAAATTAACCAAAAAAGGCAAAGTGTTGAAACCCGGGCAGATTTCCAGTATAAATTTGTATTTTTATAATTCATTTGATCTTGTGCTAAAAATCATTATTTTTTCCTTACAAATCTGTATGCCTCTCTGATAATCCTTTAATTTTTAATTTTTATTTTTACTTCTCCGTTTATTGCATATATATATATATATATTAGGGTGTCTCAAATATACGAATGGAGGATTTCGGGGCGGGGCGACGCTTGCCCGTATTACAACTTTATAAAGGATTGTTATCACAAAATTTGACAGCTGTAGGAGGATTTTTAGGGGTCACTCAAGTTCGCCACTTCTGTTTCACTTATACAAGATTTTCTTCTCTTTCGCAGGTGATGGTTACTAGAGCAGGAAACCAGTTGTGGTTGCTGGACAAGGCCCCAATTGCAGCGATTGTTTGTCCACGACTTCCATCGAAGGAGCAATGCCTGCTCCTTTACTTCCACCACCACCAAGACCAAGAGGGAAGGAAGACCAAATCGGAGAGCATTCGCCTGGTGGTGGAAACCATCTGGCCCATCTGGAGAAGGCCAACATACCAACTACCACCAAGAAGTACGCAGGGGAGAAGCTGGCGAAGTTGATCGATACCTACGACGCACTCAAGAAGAACAGGACAAAGCCGCAAGAGGGTTACCGGTACAAGGAGGGGATGTTCAAGTCGGATTTGGAAGACGTGTTTGACGTGGCTCACTCCTCCGCGCTATCCTCCTCCAAGGTCCCTCAGGAGGACAAGGATTTTCTCACCTCGCAGAGGGAAGACAGGATGTCGTCAAGTCTTGCGGGGGTGGACCAGAAGACAGCGAAGAAGAAAGCTGTGAAGCGGAAGAGGGATCTTGCAGCCACGGCTAGGAAGAGTAAATGGGATGCTGGGGTGACACAGCTCATGGAGGTAGCGATCTTGGAGGTGGATGGTAGCAGCACTGAAATGAACACGGAAGACGAGGATGATGACGACGAGACGTACCAAGCGCCCAGCACCAGCAAGGCCCAGACTCAAAAGAAAAGGCGAATGAATGCCCTCACGGACCGAATCTCATCGCTGCTTGGGATCGCGACAACATGTCCGTGAGACAAGCAACGTCGTCCTTTGCAGCAGCAGCTCAGAGTTTGGGTCATGACCTGGATGACCTGGTAATCTCGCCAGCAACTGTTCATCGAACACGGAACAAGATCCGAAAGGAGATGGGAGAAGAGTTGACCCGAAAGTTCGAAGCTTCTGGTCCTTTAGTCTTGCACTGGGATGGGAAACTGTTGGAAGATATCGCCAAGGAGAAGAAGGAGGTTGACCACCGGATTGCTGTTGTGGTGACGGGCGATGGACGGCACTGGACGGCACTGGCCGTACTCCAGGAAGTCCAGGCTTTTGGCATTTCGGAGCAAATCATTGGACTGGGATTCGACACCACTGCTGTGAACGCTGGGATGATCCAAGGTGCTTGCGTTCGCATTGAGCAGGAGTTTGGCCGTCCCATGTTGTGGTTGGCTTGCCGTCACCACGTCTTGGAGATCTTACTCAAGGATGTCTTCGTGCGATGTCTGGGCCGTCCTCTTCCCCTGACATTCTCCTCTTCAAAAGATTTCAACAGCGGTGGGCCTCCATTGACAAAGGGTCATTCTTGTCCATCGGTGACGAAAGCAATCCCACAACAACTGACAACTGGGCAAATCAAGCGTCTTCCATGAAGAAATACCTGCAGCAGACGCTTTCCCACGGCACACATCCCCGAGAAGACTACCGTGAACTCCTCATCCTTTCCTACCGCTTCCTTGGCGGTCAGGTCCAGGGGGATTTCGTCAGCCTGGGGCCTATCACCACGCCAGATGGATGGCCAAAGCCATCTATGCCTCAAGATTTTCATGTTCCGTCACCAACTGGACCTGACAGCCAGGGAAGAAGGAGGACTTCGGCGGCTGTGTTTGTTCATCTCCCTCGCGTACGTGAAGCAGTGGAATGAGGGCAATGGTCTCGAATCGAGCTCCACTGAACGACCTAGAGTTCCTTCGCCTGCTCGAGGCCTACCATGACAAGGAAGTCAGCCACACGGCATCCATGGCCTTGAAAAGGCACCTGTGGTACCTCTCAGAGGATCTCGTGGGGCTTGGTTTCTTTGACGACGGCATTCCAAAGGACACGAAGCTAAAGATGGTCCAACGACTTCAATCTCCCGCCACGAAGAAAGGACTCAAGCGGATCGATCCGAAGAACTTCAATCCACAGCAATCCATCGAGCTCTTCGTCACCCGGAGAACAAAAGAAGTCTTCTTCCGCGCGATCCTTCCAGAATCTGAGTCTCCCACCTTCCTCATGAAAGATCCAGAGGATTGGATCAATGACCAGGATTGGATCACGGCGCAAAAGAGGGTGAAAGCCCTGAAGGTGGTCAATGACGCCGCCGAGCGTGGTATCGCTCTGATGAAAAGATTCAATTCCACCATCACGCGTGATGAGAAGCAGAAGCAATTCGTCCTCAAGGTGGTTCGGGCTCACCAGAAGTTGATCCCCGTCAAGACGAAGGAGAGCTTGAAGAGTAAAATCAAGTAGTGTAGGACAGATTGATGATGAAAACAATCCATTTATACGCGCTTATTTCAATTAATGAAAGGTGCATTTCGTTATTTTCATTTTTGTTCAGAAATAAAGAGAATAAGAGAATGATAGAAATTTCTTTTTTTTCCTAAATAGCTACAAGAAAGTGTTAAACTTGAGTGACCCCTAAATACTGTTCGATTCCCATCATTTTTCGATTTTTAGAACCTCTATGCCTATTGAAATCGGGGCAGCATTCGCGAGCAAGAGAAAATCGAAAAAAAAAAAATTCTATGTATTAATAAGACACCCTAATATATATATATATATACATATATATATATATATATATATATATTTATTTTCTTTTTTTTCTTTCTGTAACCTATATATAGGCTGTAACCCTTTTATGTACTTCAGTGTTCCTGAGGATGTCATTAGACGAAAGCGCTTGAGCACCATTTTGTGTTTCCTTTCCTTCGTGGTTTTATTCATCATAAATATTTTTCACGTGTTACTTTCGTGAAATAATTTTCATATATATATATATATATATATTCCCATCTCCCGAGTTATCCCTTAATATCATTTATATATACAACCAAAAGAATTAAATAAAACACCATTACACTCTTCTCTTTATTTAGACGAGTTAAGAGAAATAATTCATAAAATGTATAGGAAATAGATATACATTCAAAAATAATATAGAGCAAAAATACACGCATTAAGCGAAGGATATATATATACATTCTTAAATAACTATTAGTACAGGATAAAACTATATACCCATTAACATATATATAACAACAAAACATATAAAATCAAAATACATACACTTTGTTCTACCGCGCTTAACTAAAATACTAAAGTCGCACGTGATCGAGTCTACAGTTACATCATTGTTGCTGTGTACTATATAATAAATTCGATTTAGCATTATTTCACACTTAAGGTGTGCGGGTGCCTATACTCGACGTAAAGGGCCTTCATATCGCTCAATACTAATTTTGTACCCACCTTACAATTGGTTGGCAAGTTAACTTTAAACACGGACAGAATACAATCAAAAGCACGCACAAAGAGAGCCTTGTTAGCACAAACATCATTATTAAATTCAAGTTTATAAACACTCCTTTCCAATCGAGGGTTTTTTTCTTAACGATCCGAGTTTTCAATCGTGAACTCATCTTCACAATGCATAGCGGCAGTTGAAATAATTTTCTAAGTCGTAACGACAGCTGCTCATTATATAAAGATACAATCTTCAGGGTGAACAGTGTAGGCGAGCTCTGCCCTGTACCGTCAAGTCCTTTGTACCAAAGTTCATGATATTTCGAAGAGTCTAAACCTTTTAAATAAACATCCAGCTCAAGATCATTCTCGTCATGTTCACTCCTACATTCTGTAAACCCGTCGAGCAGAGCGGTGTATGCGTATTCAAGAACCGTATCAAAATAAACCATATCCGTAACACGTGCGTCTAATATAGGTTTAGTTTACGGAAACCAACGATTTCAAACATTCTGTCGAGGATGAATCGGTTTCGCGGGTAAGAACGTTATTATCAGAAGAATTCTTCCACATCAGTCGTATATCAATGCATGGCTGATCGTTATTTATACACAACTTACAAACAATGGCATATGAGGGGGTATCACTATCTGTTCTCTCTGTACCTACACCTGCAGGTATTCTATAACGATCCTCACCCCACTTCTCAACTATAACGAAGATTCTATTCATCTCCTCAACACATAACTAATCAACATTACGTTTACCAGAGTTTGCTTGTCTACAAGTCGTTTCAAGTACATAGTTAATGGCACCGGCTTTACGTCTGAACACACGCAATGACTTTGTCACGAACACGTCGTATACGGCATTGAGAATGCTGCTCAAACGAAGCTCCATCGTTTTCTATTGTGAGAGTGCACAACCAGTCGGGTCAAGCTCTGAGATGACTATGAGCAACCGGTGCGCTGTTTGGCTCGGAGACAGGTGTGGAGGAGTGAGTCATACCACGCGTTAATGTTTCGTGTACGGGTTTCTTCCAGCATGAAAGAATCACACGAGTACTTGTACCCATTATACCAGGCAATTTTTCCGATGCATGGGCAATATCGGTTTTAATGTTTTATCGGAATACGCACTACACGTTCATTTCCACAAACTAAACACATTAACAACTCGGCGCACTATATCAGAGAAACATGTGCCCGTATTTATCTTTTTTGTTTAACAGCCGATACTCGTCTCTAAATTCTATTAAAAACTCACGCAGGCCTTTAGCCACAACCTCACTGCGAACCTCGTCATGATATATATGAATGTAGTGGTAAAAGTATTTTGGCTTGTCCATGATGACAAAGTTTACATTCTCAGCAGCAGGGTACGCGTACTGGGTATAATGCAGCATGACATAATACCGCCTGTCACACCACTCATCAACAAGACTCACTACCCATACCCGTTGCTTCTCTTCTGCACGCATTGTTTCTTTCACCTCACGATATATGTACGCTTTTATACAGTTTTGCCGTACAACGTAGTCCATTACATCGTTTGTGCCGCGAAATCCGGCAATGCTCTCACCAGAATATCCATAGAATATTTTAACATCTTGTTTCTCAAGCTTCGCAACTTTCAATGTAGCCTTAAGAGTCTTAGAGGGGGGACGAGTCAGTCTTTCAGTATTCACCACATCTTCCGACTTTAACGAATACCACGTCGAACAAGCAATATCAAAGGTCGCCATCACTATTTTTTGTCTACGTGAGAATTCTTCAAATATACGTCTGAGAGCCAGGGCTTGCAGCGGCCAACTGAGCACGCAGGGTTAGAGATATGCCCAGGTAGTAGCAGGAGTCGCGTGACCATTTGATTGATCTTACAGTGGGCGGAGCTTAGGACTTTTCCCTGTACATACGCACACACACACACACACAAAGGAGAAAATGAAACCCTAACTGAAACATTTACATATTGAAATGTACATAATAAATAAACATATCGTTAACAATAGATATATATAACATTCAAGTACTATGGGACCCAAAGGGTACGGTATCATAGGTGCAGGCACCTGGTAACGTTTCCTATAGATGTTAAGAAACACCTTTGTGCCCCTAAGTTCCTTCACACACCCCAGTTTCTGTGTATGAAAATTGTGGGTTCTTACAGTCAGTTGGGGTGGTTGGTCACCCTCATCTTCTAAGCACACTAGCTCCTTCAACGAGTCAAAGTTAACGACCCGGTGACTCGACAGGTTAAGCGTGATGCCCTTCGCCTTCACGATATATTTCAGCTTTTTCCCCACCCTCACCCGCACCCCTTAAGTTTTTGGCCCTGTTGATACAAAGGAGTCAGCGTATGCACCATCGCCATACTCATCCTTGATCTCATCAGTCAACTCTCCGAAGAATTCCCCAACAGGCGGCATGTATTCACACACTGAATATTACGCTGTGTCAGCGTACAGTACCCTCCGCTCAAGAGAATGCAGTAGTCCCCAAAGCTTGATCAAAGCTTGATGCATGCGTATGCCGTTGTGAAGCTGGCTACAGGTATGTTTGTAACACGTGAGGTATATGTGGCAAATTCGGTGGTGATGTACTTTATTATTTACGTGTTACCAACATTCACGATCTCCATGACCTCTTTATCGGGGGCGTTGGCATAATCCCAGACTTCACTATGACTTTGAGCTAGGTGAACGTTCCCCTTGCCTGTATTCTATGCAAATTTTCCCCAAAGACTATTTAGGTACAACTTTGCACTAAAGCGCTTGCCAGAGTTCTTAACAATTTTGGCCCGGTCAAGTTCTATCCCTTCACGGTCACGGTAACGCTGTATATAAGCCGATTTTTCACACGCGCTCTCAACCCCTCGCCAGTAGCCTGATGCTTCTATTTTATCCATCAAAAAAGTATTCATATACGGCGTGAAATGTGGGGTTTCTGAAACCTCGACGCCTCATATATCTTCAATATTCTGTAACCATGGCGGACGGCTAGGGGCAGCTCAGGACTTCTATATACACCTCTGATCTTCTGCTGGTTGGTTGTATGATTACAGGACCCATTATTCTCCTCTGTGCACTTCAAGCACAGGAAAAACATGAGTTTGTGATCTATAACGAAGTGTAAGATCGGCATCCATAAATCGCGAGGAGGGAGCACGTCTACGAAAAAAGACCGAAATATTACTTGTTCAAATTTGTTGAGAACACCTCGATGGTGGGCAGGTCAGGTCTCACCAGTTTTTTAGGTGCACCTACGGGGTACGGATTGTTCTTCATCACGTAGGGATATGAAGAACAGAAGTCGTAGTAATGGAGTTTCACGCCCTCCGGAGGTGGAAAGTATAGCTAGAATGGGTTTGTACGCCTTCCGAGCAAGCTATCACCGCATTTGAAAGGATCCAACACCATTGACCGCTTGATCGTGTTTATTTCTTCGCGGTACTGTCCATCTGTTTCCATCCGTGCATCAAACTCATGCTCCCACAAAATCTTGAGTGAACTGGGTGCCTATAAGCTGATCACGGGTGCGAGTCCATGCAAGACTGTCGGCAGGAGATCTACCGTGGATATCTGCTATGATTCCACACTCAAAACGTGGGCATCCATGCCACCAGTAATCGTTAAAGGGAGTACACAGACTTCTCACCAGTGGCACGCAGGGGTGGAGCTAGATAGGGGAAGACGGGGCAGTCCCCGGGCCCAGGCCTTTGGGGGGGCCCGGGTCGTTCGTAACACCTTGGCAAGGAAAATTTTTAATTCACTGACTTTTAATCTAGGTAAAAGTTAAAACTTAAAATTGTCATTTCTTATTTAAAAATAGTAAAAAAAAACAAAATAACGTCTATTTGTCTATATATTAACTATATCTATAAGAAAAAAGCAATTATTTAAAAAAAATTGCAAAAAAACGGCTTCAAAACGTAAAAATGTTTTTTTTTTTGGCATATTTTGAAATCTGCACTTTGTTATGACGTCATATGAAATATATCATATTGTGATCCAGTTTCAATCTTTGCTTGTGTGTTAGTAAGTATGTTATTATAAGGCTAAAGCAGTTTCAAAGCCTTGTGTTAGTCCGTGCGTAAGAAATTTAGGCTCAATTGAGTGACTTAATTTAGCGTTTAGAACTTCAGACCCAGTTCCGTAGTGTGTATAGTGACTATGGTGATTCACTGTATGTATATGCATGAGTATACCACTTTTGCACTAAACTTTATTGTTACTCAGTTATTGTTAAAATTAACAAAGTTTTCAACCCTCGAGGCATGTCAGAGTACAAGCATAAAAGTGGCTTTAGGGGGCCCGTAAATGTGTTAGGGGGCCCGTAAATAAGTTTTGCCCCGGGCCCGTGACATGTATATTCCGTCTGCTCCTGTATGTGTATGAGCCAGTAGATAGCCTTGTGCCCATAACTGCGGGGATTGTTTCTGTGAATGACGGCTAAGGTATCTTTAGGCATAAAATTGTTCTTGAACACCGTAAGCACAATGAGGCGATTGTGGTTGCGACTTGCAGCGGATCGCAGTTGAAACAGTTTATGGAGATCCTTCTAAAGGCCTGGAAACATACTCTAAGCACGCGCACATCATTCACACAATAACGCTCACATTCATCAGCTATATTGTAAGGATTAGCTTCATTAAAACTGTTGTAGTATCGGTCAAAATCTTCACGCTCACTATCACTCATGTTGGTGTAGTTAAAGTATTGTTTCGAGGGGAGGTAGTCCTACGTAATTCAGTGTCGCTAGTGAGGAAAGTGTAAGAGAAATACCCTTTTGAAACTTCTGCGGCTACGCCCATCACCTTGGGTAGCTTGGCTAGTTTACAAAGTGTGAATGATAAAGTATCTTCAAACTAAACATTACCTCTCATTTGCATCTGTATAAGTTTGTTTCCTTTCTTCAGAGGATCACCCGTGAATATTTCTGATGACTCGTGCTCAAGCAGTTCGTTATAAAGGAACTGTGTGTCAAATTTTGCCCCGTTATTGGCAAGAATATACAGTCATTTTTTTTAACTTGTCCGCTAACTTGACAATATAGGATACAAAGAGTTTCACAGAACTGTCGTGTGCGATCGTTTTAAAAACGTTTGGTCGTTTACCACATTTGCGACACTCATCGCACTCGACTTCCATGCACTTATCGCAGATAGTCTGGCTTACAAGTAGATGTGGGATAACCTTTTTTTTCAGGATTTTTGCAAGTTTCTATATCGTAGTAGACGGTTATACAGGGTTTATTTTTAGGCTTAGCATCTTTCATTTTACATACATCCTTTACTCCGTCCGCCTTATATTTCTCATGGCATGTAGGACAATGAATTTCATCACATTTATGCTTGAATTTCCCCCAGTTATCCATCATATGAAACATACCACATTCACAGATTCTCATTTTGCAAGTGCTAATTGACTTATGTAGCTCAAAGCATTTGTTTTTGAAAAATGTACGTCTGCATTCATTACATTCCCTCTTCTCAGCTTCAACTACACGACTTTCACATTTTGGGCTTTTCCACTGCTCACATACCATGTGACATTCCTTACAATGCTTCACTATATCATCCGCAAACTCAAGACATCCTTTACTCAAATCATGATGCCGTCCATATTTTCGACTTTTATCATAAATCGCGTAAAGGTCCCTTATATTGCGGGTGGGGAGATATGTTCTCCCCTGACAATCCTAAAATAAGTAGAGGTCTCGCGCGATCTCTCCCACAGCTTTTAAAAATATACACAGTCCTACGACGATCATCCATTCTGAATACAACTGTACAACTTCCTACTCTACCCTTCTCAGCTCTTCAGGAACCATATTACAATCAAACTCAAGCGTGCAATCTCAAGACAGTTTAGGAGCACGCTGCATAACCGTAGGCAACAAATTTTTTGGGCACGTATATTTAGCTCAGTAAACATACGGGCCAAGACTATTGCTATAAAGCCGTAACTACGATCGGCGTTTATATACCATCTGTAAATAGCCTGAAAATTGAAGTTAAGAGTATAAGGTGTGGCACTATGACATGCAACACGGAATACTCTGTCAATATCTATCGTGAAGTTGTCCATGTTGAAAGCGATACTACTTTGAGATGCCTGCATTATACGGCCAAAGATATATTCTATATCCACAGCTGCCAAGCGTCTGAATGGTATTACTACCCAAAAATCATCTACATTCCCGTCATCTAACCAGGGCCAGATTAATGGTTTCGTAGGCCAAGGCTGGACTGCGTGGACTTCAACAAATCTTTCCAATATAACGGTATTAGAAAAAGTACTCGACAAATATAGATGCTTTATTAAATGAGATTACATATTTTTATTTGTAATTGAGTATAATATAGATAATTTTAAGAGATTAAATACGATAGGCCTACATAAAAAAATAATAAATAATAAATTGCACACAGTGAAGTAAATTGTAAAGCAAACAAACGTAAAGTAAAATGCACACAGTAAACCGAGCAAAAAGCCGGACATTGAAAACATCTAACGGTTTAACTTAAGTGACCTTATCTTTCTGGCTTTCTTTTGGGAGAACATCTTAATAATCTCTGAAAGATCCAAAGTGCGAGCCAAATTACTTTCAATCGAGATGAGTGCTAGTACAGATAAGTGAGATTGTCCCAGGGTTGATCGATAACAATTCTTGACTCCCTGTTCAGTCGAAAATGATCTCTCTCCTTCGGAATTAGTACCCAACAAGCATAAATAAATACGTAGAGCTATGTAGAGGTTTCGGAAAGTCGCGGTCATCATGTGCTGCAAAAGAAATTGTAGCACCTACTCTGCCGATTTGAGGGACACCTCAGAAATACTGTATTTGGAGAAAGCAATGACTTCATCACCGAGGTCTAGCTCTATATCACTCCCTAGGTCTACTCTACAGTCTACACAAATAAAGTGGAAAACAACTAAACAAACACCTCTACTTCAAGGTCAGATGACAACTGCCATAAAATCTGCTAGAGTTGTTGAAATTTTTTTTTTTCGTAGGCCACACTTTTTCGTAGGCCAAGGCTTTCAGCCTTTAAACCTTCGAGTTAACCCGGCAATGCATCTAACCCGAACCCAAAGGACAACCTCGTCCTGATTCCACTTTTGTCGCGGTTCTGAAGGGCAAACTCCACAATACGTTCAACTACGCGCCGCAGTCCGTGTTCAACACCGTTGCTATACAGGGCTCCAGGGTCAACCCTGACTATATACCGATTTCTAGTCAGGGCCGGGGTGGGGTTAGCGGTGCGCACCAGTTCGAATGTTATACCTTCCTCTACAGAGCGAGAACCTGTTGAAGTGGAGGATGTACCCGGAATTAAACAGGAATAAGGGGATACAACTTTAATTGAGGAGGGAGCTAGCGTGGGGGTTGTGTCGTAAGACGTAGAGAGCTGGGGCTCTATTATTGGGGGTCTAGCAACCGGTGCACTCCTGGCACGTTTTATACTTGACGTGGAAGGTTCTTCATCATCGAGCATCCGCTTTGAACTGCAACGTGGTGGAGTTATAGGTGTCACTGGTAAGGGTTTGTCAGCAGGAGCGGAGTCTGTAACCACAATTACATTGTCATCGGGGTCGTTTGTAATATCGATGATGGGGTGCTGTACCTCATCGTCATTCACTGTTCTGTGGAAGAAGAGGAAAAAGAAGATTGTAGAATATAAGGAACATCACATAAATATTTATTTTATTTTGTAAAAGTTCCACTTAGAAGTGTGCCGTGTTAGAGATGGAATCTGCAGAAAAATTCCGGTTCACGAGCCCGTCCACGTGTAATATATCTGGCCCTACAGGATGTGGTAAAACTGTGTTTATGATTATACTGTGTTTAGGTTTATGCTTAAACTGTGTTTATGTTTATGCTTCTCAAAATTTGTGCATAAAGTAATATGGTGCTATTTGAGGTACCAGTCAGTGTTCAACGAGTACCAAGATGATATTTTGTTCCACACAGGCGTATATGACGTTAATTCGTTGAAGGGAAATGAGCATACAGTCATTGCAATTGACGATCTCATGTTCGAAATGGATAAAACGTTTGCCGAGACATTTACAGTGATCTCCCACCATCTTAACATAAGCGTATTCTTCATCAATCAGAATCTATTTTTCAAAAATAGATACATGCCCGATGTGCCGTTAAATACACAATATCTAGTCTTATTCGCGCAACGTAGAGATGTGACACAAATTGGGGTATTAGCCAATCAAATGTTCCCCAATGAGCGTAAGGAGTTTTTAGAAGTTTATAAAGAAGCGACAAGTCAACGTTACGGATAATTGCTTTGTGACCTTCACCCGCGAAACACGATTAGGGTGCTTCTAAGAACGAATATATTCCCAAACGAGCCTATTCCAGAATGACAAATAGGCTAAACAAAATACCATGAATTAATAAAAATCTACCATCGATTGCCCGACCATTGCAGCAGATGTTTGTTAAAAATAACGACTCGGACTTTTTAAAATGTATCTGTGAACTCTGCCTTAATGTTATAAAATGTAATGTACCAATGAAATCCCCTCAGAAGGCTCGCCTACGTCGTTGCATGAATATAATATGTACGTTTGCTCGTAAAAGTAAAACTGTAGGGAAGAAAAAAACGAATTATTGTACAAAGTGGGGGATCATTCCTCCCGATCTTATTTTCAGTTTTGGGACCTGTACTGACTAGATTAATATAATGAAGAAAGTGGTAGTGATTCCGCACGAGGTGTATGCTTCGCTGCAAAGTTCAGAGAGTCCAGACACGTTTCTAGAACCCCGTGAAAGCAGGCATAAAAGAATGGAAAGCGAATTGATAGATCTATTAAAAAGTGAAAAGTCACATGATGAGAAAAGGATCTTGTAACATGAGACTCTGCAGAAATTTCTTCATGAGTACGAAGATTATAAGAATCAGACAGAGATCCCCGTGGTTATTAGGCACAGCGCGAGCAACGATGAGCATGGTGACCTAGGACCTGAGGCCGACGTTAGAGATAACCAACCAAAGAATAACTGAACGCAGCATATGGAGCATGTATTAAAAAGCAGTCTCCCACATTGAGGAATAAAGGCTTAAGTCTTTATAATCTAGTGAGTGAGGACCCCATCATACAGTGACCGATACAGGCGAGGTCATTGTTGAAGGAAGAAGGGTACAGGGATCGAATATCGTCGACATTGTCCATGATCTGGTGAGAAAGTGAGACAGGCCCTCACCAGCAGGATGGAAGCATATTAAAGCAAGACTACAACAAATAAATGTCCCTAAAACATTGATAGGAAATCTGAATAGGTTAAAAGACTTGGAGCAAGTCTCGCATGTGCCACAACTGAGTACGCCATCACCCCCAACGGTAGCATCTCTGAACAGGAGAAAGATGAGACCAAACAAAAACGGCCAACCCTATCCACGTGTCTCTAAAATACGGAAATAGCCAACATATTAAGAAAACGTTATTATGCCATTTCTAACCCAGCCTCCTATGGCGGTGTTGATAGACTGTACAGAGGTGTTTACAATGATGGAGTAGGGAAAAAAGATGTTGAGAGGTTTTTTCGGGAGCAAGATGCTTATACGCTTCATCTGCCGGTGAGAAAAAGGTTTAAAATAGCCAGGACAACAGCGACTTCGACTGACTCTATTTGGCAAGCAGATTTAACAGACATGCAAAGATATTCAGGATATAATGATGGCTACCGCTACATCCCATTCATAATAGATGTATTCTTTAGATATCTGTAGCTAATTACTCTGAAAAATAAATCGCCTGAAACAGTTGCTAAAGCTACCAAAACGCTGATGTTGAAAAAAAACAGGTTTCCAGGCTATATTTGTACGGATATGGGGAATGAATTTATAGGCCGAGCTTTTCAGAACATGCTGACAGAGTTTAATATCAGTTACTACACTAGCAATTCTATACATAAGGCCTCTTTAGCTGAAAGAGTTCAACGTACCATAAAGGAACGCATGCATTGCTATTTTACATTTAAAAACGCATACTGATATAGAAACATTCTGGAATCATTGGCCTCGTTATACAACCGTTCACCCCATGGCGCGATTGGGACAACACCTAACGAATTTTTAGAAAGAGGTACGCACACAGACTGAGAAGGTGAGAAGAGATATTCGTAGATTACCACCACACTCCATACGTTTCAAAATCAATGATTATGTAAGGCTATCGTGTTCAGGAAATAAATTGGCGGAGGGATTTGAGCAAGGCTGGACACGTCAGATTTTTAAAGGTAAGGCTATGAGACCTAAAGGCGAGATAATGCAAAGGTTCAGGAAAGAGAAAAATGTACCTGGTGAAATGGCTATTAGGGTGTGTCGAATTTTTCAACTTTCAAATTCCAAATATGAGGGGTGCTAAAAGTTGCAGCATGACTTAGGAATTCTAAAGATATTTTTGTTAATTTAATGTAATTTAGTTTTGCTTGGTAAGAAGCTACATAAAAATAGTGACTTTTTTTACTTTTTTTAGAATTATATAATAATTATTATATTAATAATTATATATGCTGTATATATAATGCACTGCTGTTTTTGCTTATTTCACAGGTTGAAACATATTCATCAGTGTGCTGAAGATTACTTGTCCGTCAGTGCTACCATCCTAACCAGTGGGAATTGACCTACAATGGCTTCTAAAAGGAGGACAAGACTGGGGACATTCACACATATGAGCAAGTTAAGCAACCTAATTGGAACTGGTAGAGAGTTTTGCCCTCTGAACTCCCACTCCTGCGAGACGTTCTGAAATATGGGCTACTGCTAAGAGAACAAAGTGGTGAGGATGTGAGAAACTACCCAGCAGCCAGTCTTGCAAAGGACATTTACCCTAAAGTGCTTGAAAAGTGGGAACGAGCAAACAGTTCTTTTGTAGCCCCCGTTGTAAATTCACGAGTCACAATCTTAAACAAGATCCAAGAGAGAGCTGGGAGCAGGCCAAAAACATATCTCTTGGGAGAGGAAAGCTACATGTCAAAGAGGCTTTCATTGCAAAACTTGACAAGCTTTTTGACATCCTCAGTTGCAAGTGTAAAATTGCTCTCTGCTCTGAATTTGGCTGCCTTGCAGATGCTTGTTGCAAAAACGAAACTCACATTAACTGTACATGCCCTAGGGATGAAGATCCCTTGTGAAGGAACTTGCTTTCATTAAAGGTCAGAGAGACAAGTCTGGTTCTATTGGACCACATCAGATTGGCTTGCCAGATCAACCTGAGCACAACAGACAAGTCAAAAAGCAGAAGCGGCAAGAAGACGAAAGAAGAAGGCTTGCTGAATATAAGCAGACAAGTAAGCAGGATGTTTCAATGCCATCAAATGAAATAATTTTCTCTGATGATGAAAATGAAGAACAAATAGCTGATGCTCAAGATGGAAAGGATGGAAGTTATGAAGTGACATTAGAAATACCAAGTACGTCTTCACTTCCAATAAAAACCAGAGTACAACACATTAGAAATACCTAATGTTGCTATGCATAGCATCAGATATGGTGTTGGCCTGCGTGCCACAGCTGCCATCACCACTGCTGCCTTTATGGATGCTGGCTTGATCACTGAAGAAGACAAGAGACTTGTAGTTGATCACAATAAAGTCAAGAGGGCCCAAGAAAAGTTATGAGATCCCTGGATCAGAATTTGATGATCTTTGTAAGAAGGGTGAAATTGACTGCATCTTCTTTGACGGCCGTCAAGCTACAACTAAAGTTATGCTGAAAGCAGACAATTCAGATTGTCAGTTCCCCAGCATCATCAAAGAAGAGCATTATTCTGTGTGCAGTGAGCCAGGTGGAAGATATCTCTACCACTTCACTCCTGAGAAAGGCTCAACGAGAAAAAAACCTGCTGAAGTTATTGCTGATAATCTTGTAGATTTCATGAAGAAGGGCATTGATAAAAGCCTGCAGGCCATTGGAGGTGATTCTACAAATGTTAACACTGGCTGGGAGGGTGGTTCCATGCATTGGGTAGAGGTCAAGCTTTGCCGTAAGCTGATCTGGTTGGTTTGTGCCCTCCACACTAACGAGTTACCCCTGCGACACTTGATCACAGCACTGGATGGGAAGACCTTGTCTAACAACAAGTGGACAGGTAACATTGGCAAGATGCTAGACATTGCAACCGAACTTGAAATTGATCCTTCATTCACCAAACTCTCAATTGGAGAGCCTCTTACTTCACTGAGTGACAATGTCGTAAAGGATCTCTCTACTGATCAAGCGTAGGGGTATAGGATCACACAGGCCATAAGGACAGGAGAACTTCCCACAGATCTGGCCCTTCTTGAAATTGGTCCAGTGAGCCATTCAAGGTGGTTGACAACAGCAAACAGGCTTTGTCGCATATGGGTTTCAAAACATGGCCTTAAAGTCAAAACCCTCAACAACTTAAGACTGATAGTGGAATACATTGTTGGTGTGTACTACCCCTGTTGGTTCAACATCAAAGTAAAACACTCTTGGGTGGAAGGCCCACGCCACATCTTGTTTCAGCTGCGGCTAGTTAGGCTGCAAAAGAAGGCTGTAGTGGATGCTGTTTTGCCAACCATCAAGCGCTCAGCATGGTATGCATTCAGCGAAATGATAATCCAGACACTCTTGTGCTCAGATGACAGTGAGGAGAGGAGAGCTGGTGTCCAAAAGATTGTTGACATGAGGGGTGGAGATGATGACACACTTGGAGATCTTTCTGTACGTCCCAGGAAGACACCTTCCATCAACCCCAGTGCTTCTTCCGTGTTGGAGCTGACAGACTGGTCTGACGGGGTATTTGAACCTCCTTTGACATGTAAACTGACTACAGCGGAAGTAAAGAAGTTCTTTGACAAGCCTATGCAAGTTCCACAGTGGCCCTGTCATGCTCAGTCAATAGAGAGGTGTGTGAAACAAGTCAGAGAGGCAGCAGGCAGGGTGTATACACATGAGAAACGTGAGGGCTATATCAGAGGCCAAGAAGCAAGTCGGCGGCTGATATCCAAGAACGAATCAAAGCAAGACTTGATGAAACTTGTTGTTTAAATATTTTTTTTTACTGATGCCATTACTTTCTAATGTTGTTTTATGATTACAAGGATATGTTTTATGATTACTAGGATATGTTTTATGCAGAGAAACTAAAATTTTTATAGCATTACCTGACATTTTGAGAAGCTAAAATTAATAAATGTTGTTTTCGAGAGCAATTTATGTGCTTTTTAATCAAACGTAGATTTACCAAGCTAAGTGTTGAGCAATCACAAAAATAATAGCAGATTTGAATTCTTCACATCCAAAAACATATTTTTAAAACCCCTCAGTGAAGGAATTGGCAAAAATTAATTTTCACCTCCCAAATTGACACACCCTAATGGCTATGGTACCCAGAAAGCTTCAACACCTTTATAAAAGCTGATGCACTAATGAAGCTTAAATAGTATGAACATGGCGCCTAACCACTTCTATGTCACACTCCCGTCCTCTTCTTCTCTCTCTGTACATCCTAACAACACCATGGCCCATTGAATTAGGACGTGATTCGTATGAGGTGGAGATATGCGAAATTCAGCTATCCACCAGCTTCTTACTTATTGATAATAAAGAACCCGTTTTTACGATTCTTAGACATCGTGATGAGTGTGAAAAGGTAGGGGTAATTAGGGATGAAACTAAACGTGCCGCACGGAGTGGGGAGGCCCTGTATTACACTAGAGTAATAATACTAGGCCCGGGTCGTCATGGTGCGGCCGAGGATGTTGTGAGAGACTTAAACGCAAATTTAAAAAGCTCAAATCTTATGGCTGATTTAGTATACGAAATCGTAAACAAAGAAACCCCCGCACATGCTCTGACCCTAAAATCAAAGGATAATAGAAATATTAAAGACATAGGATTGCTCCAAATTATAACTGAGGGCCGATATGGAGCAGCGTTCCAAAGAGATACCTCTCACGAGGCATAACATAACCTGTCCAGCTTAATGTATCAATTGAAATTGGAAAAATTGAGTGATGGCTATCCATCCCCAGATATGTGCTATATTTTTAGCAATATCGTGGGGTATCAATTTGTTAGGGATACCCAGGCGCATCTTCTCCGCATTGCACACATTCCCAACCACAGAGGGGAGAGCTTGTGCATTACATATGACAAGCCCCATAATGTGAATGGTGCGACTAATCTGCTAAGAAATATCTCAATATATATATAAGAACGATTAAGGAAAAAAATTTCCCTTTCGGTGATGGGAGCTTAACAGTGAAGCTACACTTTCGTCGCACTGAGTTATAATGACTCGAAGGCCTTTCACAGTCTATCGAGGGGTGAGATAGCGTGGGAGTGGGCTAGGATCCATTTTTTCAACCATACTGCGCACGGCTGTCCCATTGCTGAAGCGGGGCGCCAGATACCTCGGGATGAATTACAATTAAGTTTTAATACGGTAGAAAATATAATGGCGGGGGCTAAACCTAAAAAAGCTCTAAAAAACATTTAAAACGTACACGGGACGAAATCATCAAAGATACAAAAAGAAAAATGCGTGGTGATGGGAAGAAGAAGAGGGCTGTCGGGAAAAAGGGTTAACAACACGTTGGCGTTAAACGTAAAAGGACATCAAAAAAGAAGCAGTGTTCTAAGCGAATGAAACCTATGGTTGATCATTTTTTTAAATTTATATAAGCTAAGAACATTGCTCTCACGAATCATAGGCTGATTACTACTTATCGATAGAGGTGGAATTATTTCTGACTCGTCATGGCACGCTTCACCCATCCTTGTAGCTCACAATGTTGTAAATCGGAGCCAACACAAGTTTCTATTAAGCACAGTGACTTTATTGTAATTAACCCCTTAAAAACAATTAGTTCCCCTAGTGCCCCTATAGAATTCGTGATACCCAGCTGAGGCCCATACTTTTTTGATCCAAGCTGCATGCACAGGTACGCTGTACTACGTATAGCCCATTCAGATGGAACGGACTGCGATGATAATTATTCTGCATACCCTGAAACCAACTTTCTCCACTCCATATTCAGTCAGTGTGACGTGTATTTAAAGCAGGTCAACATTTCGGCAGGAACGGGTTATTATCACCTACGAGCCTATCTGGAAATTGTCCTCCACTTTTCAAAAGAAGCGAAGGATACCTTTTTAACTGCCGAAAGCTATTATCAGACTGCAGACGAAGGTAATATAAAGGATAAATTTCAAAATTCTGAAAAGAAGATATATGAATGCTATGGACATCTGCATACAGACTTCACATTCCAGGAGAAACTGCTTATGAATGGGGTGGATATGAAATTAAGGCTCACCCGCACGAATCCTGAGATCTGCATAAATCTGGGACCTGATCAAGAAGTGGGCGCAAAAACCCGTTGTGATTCACATTATGGAAACATATCTGCGTGTGCGGCGAGTGAAATTAAGTTCGTCAAAATATGTAGAAATTGAAAAAAATTTAATACACAGTAAAATACTAAATTAACAGAGTACAAATCAAACTAGACACGGTGCCCGCAGGGTTGGCCTCGAAGCAGATAGAAAACGTGGCCCTGGGAGTTCTACCTAAAAGGTTATTAAATGGAATGCAGGAAAATATAAAAAGAACGTCTTTAAATTTGAGAATTTCAGCCTTAAAACTATAACTCTATACGTCAAAGGCGTTGCGTTGGGCCGGTCTATATATACGGACTACTCATCAGACGCTGTGTTCCCGCTTTGGGCGAGAGATTACAGTAATCTGGCCCATATTGCAGGTGCTTGTGATGTGCTCGGGATTGGCGTAACGCAGAAAGAATTTGTCGATCAATTTAACCTTTACCCGTTTGATATCACATCCGACTTATCTGCTAGTGTAAATACACACTTAAGTCCACAACAAAGTGGGAACATCTCAGTCAGATGGGAATTCGCCAACCCGATAGACGCGCCTATTAGTGTACTAGTATACCTCGAGTCACAAGCCCGAATTGAGGTTGACCGCTTCAGGAACGTAGTCACTGACTTTTAAAATGGATGCGAATACACTTCAGAGAGTAATGAATAGTGACCGAATCACACGCTCCAAATTTATCGGTTTGTTTGCGAAGAATGAAACATTGAAATTAACAACTACGAGAGAATGCGGTAGTCTTATTGTGAATAGCGACATTGTTGGTGTCGAAGAGATTCGTTGGCTTGCAATATACTTTAAAAATAGGGAAAGAATGTGTTATTTTAATTCACTGGCGACTTATCCCTGGAGTGACCCTGTTATCGTAAAATTTCTCGAACAGTTGCATATCCCTGAAATTGAATAGAATCCCCACCGATTAGAAGGATATTTTAGTAATACTTGCGGATGTATTGTCTTTCATTTCTCCTGCACATGTCACGTGGAAAAAGATTTATAAATTTTGTAAAATTATTCGATTTCTGCGACACTCAGCTGAATGATGAATTGGTATGCGTGCAGATAAAAAGTTTCCCAGTTGTGCGCACTCGATGTATTGTGTAAAGTTTAACGCGTGTATATATACTCGTGTGTGTGTATATATATATACACACACACATACATATATATGTGTGTATATATGTATGTGTATATATACACACACACACTATTATATATATATATATATATATAATAATTGTAACTATATTGTGTAACATATAAGATGTCCCCAATAATGTTAGTCTTGTGCTCTGCAGCTTATTTATTGGATGCTAAATCAGTAACTATTTAAGCTGAATTGTACTAATTTCTAAACATGATTTCTATCATTTAGTAAATTGATGAAAATACACTGTCTTCCTTCTTAACCAAAAAAAAAGCTCACATTAGATCCCCGTCGACATGGCAATCGTTGGCCGGATGTGAGCCAATACTTCGACATCCGTATTCAGGTCACTGTGTTGACAGCGCTGTAAACCTCCAAATCGCCGTCGACTATTTGCTTTTCTTCAAAGCTGTCACGAAAAGTAGCTATAACACGATCGAGTTCCGCATCGGACCTGTAAGGAGAAATGGTAATTTTAATTTAACTTGATATAGTTCATACATTTTTCTGAATCTTTTTTATTTAAAATCCAATTTTTTTCATAAATCGAGTTGTATTCAGAAAGCCTAGCTCTGTACTAATGCAAACTAACCTATATTTAAAAATTGAGGATACCTGATATTTTAATGAAACCTTTTAGAAAAAAATGTGATGAGTAGAAAATGTATTATATCTACACCATATATTATTCTATATAATATATATATACTTATATATATATATATAAAATCAAGAATTACCACGAAGGAGACAGAGAATGGTTAATAATTAAAAATCAATTGTTTTTCAACAAAATACACAGGAAAATATATATATATACATATATATATATATATATATATATAGTTATAATGTTTCAGACCAACAAACACTCTAGGATCCATCATGGCTGTTTACCTAACTGTGTTCGTAATTGTGTATTGTGCATGTCCTCTGTGGAAGCGGAAAGGACCTACAATTTTACGTGGGTTGAGAACCACAAGCCTCAATTTTACTACCTTAAACTATACCAATCTATCAACATATGCGCCTGATCGATTTTTAAACATGTTTATAGACGCTTACTAATTATTTCTACCGGCAAATTATCCAGCTATTTACTATTCTATGCGTAAAAAAAGTTTTTGGCAGCTGCTGTCTCGAACCTTCTACTTGTCAACTTACAACCCGTTATTTCTAGTCCTATTATATGAGATATTTCGAAAAAGCTACCTCTATCTACGTTATCGAACCCATTCATAATTTTGAAAACCTGGATGAGATCACCCCTGGCTGGGTTGGATGTGCGAAGCTTGTGTGAGAAATGTAGTTGGTGCGGGTGGAGCGGTGACGCAGCCCACACGCTTCTCAGTGCTTCCATTTTAAGTAAAATACCCTAGACTAGAGTTGCTGCCTCAATCTCCTTCACTCAGTGTCGCATTGATCATTGTTGTGTGCGGACTTACGCTTCTCGGTCTCGTCTTGTAGTGTGTGGATTTGCCATTACTGTTGAGTTAGATTAGCGCAATGAGTATTCAAGTAAATACTTTTTTTATGCAGGAAGGAGAGGCCAAGGGCGAATGCCCGCTAATGCGCCCCCGGCCCTTCAATAGGAGAAGAAGAGAGCCAAAATCAAGGTCAGGGTTTTCAGATGCCTAGACACTCTGCGTTGAAAGATTAAAGACCATAGACAGGGGAAAGGTGGGGTTAATATTCGTTTAAACGTCCGCCTTGTTTTCGATAGAAAGAGTTAATTTTCTGCTATTTTCACTTTTGATATGCGTTCAACTATCTTTCTACATTCTTGGAAAGTAATTTTTTTTTGGAGGAAATGACGAAAATAAAATTTGATGAAAAATAAATAAAAAACGGGTTAAGATTAGGAAGAACACATCCACCAAACTCCATTATTCACTCATCAAACCATCTCGTCCCATGTGTATGTAATCATGTTATTATCATTAGCCAATCAGCGGCTGCCCCACTGTCACGTGACACCCCGCGCATTTCGAATGATTAAATTTTGGCGCCATTATTCACGAGTCAAACCATCTCGTCCCTTGTGTATGTAGTCATGTTATTATCATTAGCCAATCATCGGCTGCACTATTGACACGTGACACCGCTGCGCATGTCCGGCGCTGAAATTTGAATTCAACAGTTGCTTCAGGATGGCTGTGTGTAATGCGTGCTCAAAGTCCGAGTGGGACTTTATTAAACAAGTTTTGAGGGACGATAGCGCTGCTGTCGCTATATTTCGAGCTCACAGCATGCTCAAGACCATTCTTACGTGTCCTCAGTGTGGTAATGAACTTAATTACCATGAAGCCTCCCATAATTAATGTAAGTGCACTGATAATATTTCCAACTACTTACCTTTCCAGGTCCCGAATTCATTATGGGGTACCCATGTCAGGTTAGGTCAACTGTATGCCAGGTTAGATCAACTGTATGCTTGGTTAGGTCAACTGTATGCCTGGTTCGGTCAACTGTATGCCCTTGACAATTGGTTAGGTTAAGTTGTGTTGTTCTCGTTAGTTTTAACTGTACATTCTAGACGATTGGTTAGGTTAGGTTAGGTTATTTTTGCCATGAATATTAGGTTAGGTTAGGTCCCCTCCTTTCCACCCCCCCAAAGACCCCTGATTCCCCACGGGTTCCCCTATAAGTGTCGACACGAAAACATATTTTCCTGGTGTATCTTTGTGTTTTCTTCAAATCTGACCTTCATTTTCCGGTAAAATTAGTTATTTTTGGAGGATATGTCAGATCGTCATTTCCTCAAAAATCTGGATTTTCCCGAGGAAATGAAGGTCAGATTTGAACAAAACACACCAAAATACACCAGAAAAATATGTTTTTGTGTCAAAAACGAGGGGGCAGTTAAAACGAATCTTTGTCAAAGGTGGACTGACAAATATTGTTCCAGAGTTCACCGGTTGAGTAGATGAAAGACTGAAAACACCGATTAAATCTTGTGTTAGAGAGAGGATAGAAAAAGGATAAGAATGTATTGTAGTACTGGAACCGATATTTGTAATGAAGTTATTTAATAAAGTGGCTATGTCTTTGGGGTCACAGTAAGAATTTCCGCCTTGTGTGAGAGAGGATAAGGGATTTGTTTTAACCTTCTCTGTGTTAATTAACTCTTTAAGAGTGTTCCATAGCCTTTTGGATTGAATTTTTGTTCATCAATTTTTGAACAATAATGATCCTTTTGCATTTCAATGATTGCATTAAATCTGTTACAGTAATTTTTGTGGTTATAGTTGTTTCTTGGATTTACACATAGCATTATAATGGTGTGACCCACAATACGAACTAATACTAACAACACTAACCAATACTTGAGGTGTGTATATATTTATAAACCTTTAAATTTCATATTTTTACATTTTAAATGTTTAAATGCTTTTCCATAGCTCACTCCATAAGATACTTCACCAGAATGCATTTAGGGAGAGGGAATGGGAATGGAAACCGCTAGGTCATATATATATATATATATATATATATATATATATATAGGGTAATTCAGCAAAGAGTACATTAAATTGGAGGATGAAATCCTTGGATAATTCTAAACCACAATGTCTCTATGGTAAAATGTCAGATTCTGCATAGTTTCCATGTTACAATACATTTAAGATGTTGTATTAATGAGAGTGAATATGAAGTGAAACCTCCGTAGGTTTTTGTAATCATTTATTCACAGATCTCTACAGTATGACCCCTCTTTGTTACAACCTAAAGGAAATGTTCAAAGTTGGCCCCTTCTGCCTCAATGCAGGCCTGTACACGTCGTACCATTGAATGTCTGACGCGTTCCAGAATGCCTGGACTATGTTTAATTTGCTCGCACCTGTCACGAACACGTGGCCATATTCCTCTCTTTTTGAACCTCTGTATCATACATCAACGTCTTTAAATGGCCCCACAGGTAGAAATCCAAAGGGTTAAGATCTGGGGAGCGGGGTGGCCAGGGAACGGGGCCACCACGCCCTATCCACCTGTTGGGATAAACAGTATCCAGATATTCCCTTGATGCTCGGGCAAAATGTGCTCTTCTGGAACGCGTCAGACATTCAATGGTACGACGTGTACAGGCCTGCATTGAGGCAGAAGGGGGCAACTTTGAACATTTCCTTTAGTTTGTAACAAAGAGGGGTCACACTGTAGAGATCTGTGAATAAATTACTACAAAAACCTACGGGGTTTTCACTTCATATTCACTCTCATTGATACAACATCTTAAATGTATTGTAACATGGAAAGTATGCAAAATCTGACATTTTACCGTAGAGACATTGTGGTTTAGAATTATCCAAGGATTTCGTCCTCCAATTTAATGTACTCCGTGCTGAATCACCCTGTGTATATATATATATATATATATAATGGAACTGAACTCAGAATGGTTCTCAGAATGGTCCAACATTAATGCAACGAGTCTTTTGCTTATATTGAGGTTCTGAATATAGTTGGATTGGGATGCATTAAACCCTAGATCCAGGGCCTGGTTAAGGCATACGCCAGTTACGCCATGGCGTAGGGCCCACCGGACTTTTGGCCCCCCGAAATTTCTCCTCCCCCCCCTAGTTTATCGCTCGCCGTACTCACCTTAAAAACAAATAAAATAAAATCTTTTAACATCTGTAAATACAAGATTGTTTAGAAACTGAAAAAAAAGACAATCATTATGACCACATAATAAAACAAATTTGCGTTAAGTATAATAGTATATTGTTTTTTTATTGTGATAGCCATGTTTCTATAAGCGTCCTCAGCAATCCAGCAACTACTAAGGGGAACTACCCATCTCGTCGAGACATCAGACTACCAGTTATTTTGTAGTGCAGCAAAATCTGACTATATTTGTTTTATGACTTAACTAAAAGCTTATCCCCATTTCGCAATTATGACGTCACAACCCTGTGTTAAATTTTAACATGGAAAGCGTTATTTGAAACTGCATTAATGCAAATGACATAAAATTTTATTAGATTTTAGCTGTTAGAGTAATATATATATATATATATATATATGAAAAGAAGAATCAACACAACGGCAAACATTTTCATTTATTTGTACATCAGACGTTTCGACAAATCTTTTGTCATCATCAGTGAGTTAAGTCTTAAAACCTTAAAACAAAATTGAAAAGTGAAAGTTACATCAATACAATATTAAAACCATTAAAATTAAAACTTAAAGCAAAATGAAAATTGCATCAATACAAAATTAAAATCATTTAAATTTCATCACTATAAAACTAAAATTAAATAAATTTCATCACTATAAAAAACTAAAATTAAATTACCTCATAGGTAAATACACAATGTTTACATCCACCTCCATACTTGGCAAAGTCTAAGGGAATACTGGATGGTCAGAGGATTAGAAAGGGTATGTCTGTGAAAAACGGTTGGTTAGTTTAAAAAAGTTGTAATTTGTAGGATGAGCTATTATTATTAAGGGAGGGTTTGTTTCTATAGATGTACAAAGATTCTAAAATTCGGAGTTCTGTACGGTTATTGGATCTAGTTAAAATTTCAAACTGAGTTTTGTGAAGGGGATGGTCGTTTCATTACTATGGTTTCTAATTGCGGATTGTGGAGGGCTACTGAGAAGACGGTTGGTACGGACTGACAAGCCCAAATGTTGAGAAAGGCGCACCATCCCCTTCACAAAACTCAGTTTGAAATTTTATCTAGATCCAATAACCGTACAGAACTCCGAATTTTAGAATCTTTGTACATCTATAGAAACAAACCCTCCCTTAATAATAATAGCTCATCCTACAAATTACAACTTTTTTAAACTAACAACCGTTTTTCACAGACATACCCTTTCTAATCCTCTGACCATCCAGTATTCCCTTAGACTTTGCCAAGTATGGAGGTGGATGTAAACATTGTGTATTTACCTATTGAGGTAATTTAATTTTAGTTTTTATAGTGATGAAATTTAATTTAATTTTAGTTTTTATAGTGATGAAATTTAAATGATTTTAATTTTGTATTGATGCAATTTCATTTTGCTTTAAGGTTTTAATTTTAATGGTTTTAATATTTATTGATGTAACTTTCACTTTTCAATTTTGTTTTAAGGTTTTAAGACTTAACTCACTGATGATGACAAAAGATTTGTCGAAACGTCTGATGTACAAATAAATGAAAATGTTTGCCGTTGTGTTGATTCTTCTTTTCATCTGTAAGCTCCGTTTCCCTAAGGAGAAGTCAATAGTTTATATATATATATATATATACACATCAAGGGCAGATCCAGAGGGATATATAATATATATATTATTAGTGTCTCCAGAAATACTAGTAAGAATGTATAAAAAATATTGGAGTCACTTTTATTTATTAAGATACGGTTAATGCTCATAATAAAGCAAAACAGTTTAAGTCAAGAGATTATATCATAAAATACGAGAACCTAGCCCAGGTTATATATATATATTATATATATATATATATATATATGAGCTATTAGATATTATTTTTATCCTTTCATTATTGTAAACGGATGGAATGACGTCATATCGTAATTAATTATCAACGGCGCCATCTATATAATATTTTTGAGATAGTTTTCTATGGAATTTCGTCAACTGAAATGGACTCAGAAAAATGGGGGAAGTTGCGAAATGGTACAAGCCCCTGCTAAGCACAAGTGTCTAAATGTACGCTGAATGTGCGTAATCTTTTGGGTACTTCATTTCGTTTTACATTTTTGTCTCATGCATGCACATTGCACACATTTTACATTGTATGTGTATATATATTTTTGTAAATTATTGTGCATTTTAAGATCACACATATTCAAGAAGCTACGTTATAGTGTTAATGATGAACTTCAGGCCCCCCTTGAGCCCTTGGTGTAGGGCCCCCCCTAACCTTAACCAGGCCCTGCCTAGATTCTGTCCCAAAGCTGGATCCTATATGCTTTGCAGATAGATGGTGAAAGAAGCTATATTTTTGGGGCCAATCTGAGAGTGACCCTTTGCCCACGTCGGGCTAACATTATGAAAAAGAAAAAACTAGTGTTTGTCATTTACCATTACTTATTCGAACTACAGTGGATTTAATTTTCCCAGAAGAGTTCCTAGATCCATGCACCATCTGTGTGTATCATATATATATATATATATTAGTGATGTAGGTCACATCCGCATCCGCATCCGCGAACATCCGCACATTTTCTCGCATCCGCATCTGCATCCGCACTTTGGACTGCGGATGTCGTGCGGATGTGGACCGTTGAGATAAAACGTCATTAATAAGCGGAAATTATCAAATTCTACTATAATAATAGAACTAGTTCATTGTGCGCAAAAGTGATGCAAGCGACAAGACGAGAGGCTGTTCTTGTATAAAGTTACTCTCTTGCAACCTACTTAGATCCACGTTACAAAGCTAAGTTATTTTCACCTAGTACATTAGAACGAGTAAATCATCACTGGCAAAGCAGTTGAAGAGCTTCAATCTCTTGAATCTGTCGCTTCGCCACCCACCAAAAGAATAAAAGTTTCAGTGACAGAACCAACACCTTCAACAAGCAAATCTACCACAGAATCTCTCTCTCAGTTTCTTGAGTCAAGCAGCGATGACGAGACCTACGCGATGTCAAAAGATGTAGTAAAAATGATCGAGAGCTATCACCAAGAAAAACGCCTGGCTGCATGTGACAATCCTATTAGTTGGTGGAAAAATACGCAGAATATCTATCCATACTTGAGTAAACTTGCAAGGAAACATTTAGCACGTCCTCCAACAAGCGTACCAAGCGAGAGATTATTTAGCAGTGCTGGATTAATATATGATGAAAAGAGAAACAGACTGGCAGCAGAAAAGGCAGAAAAATTAATGTTCCTTAAGCATAACCTTCCTATAATTAAGTTTGAATATTAAACGATGAACATCTTAGTTTACTTTATTTAATTACTCATTTATAAATATGCCTAATAAAACTTTAAACTTAATATAAATAGTTATCAAGCTAATTAAAGATCTCTTTCTATAAGGGTGGAGGTTGGGGAAAGAGGTCGGGTAACACAATTATGGTTTCTAATTGTGGCTGAAACTCAACAAATATAACGAATTTATTTGCAGACGAATTCACTAATTGATTTCTATATTAGTTAGATGCTTGCTATTATTTTATATGTTCAGGGAAAAGTACAGCAATTATTGTACAATTAATCAATTATACTACATTATAGCTACAGCTCTCTCTATATAATAACTTATTATATACGTTAAACACAACAAATCTCGAATATCCTAAAAAATAACGAAAATGTAGACATCCGCATCCGCGGATGTTGAAATCAAACATCCGCATCCGCATCCGCATCCGCGGATGTGAAAAAAATGACATCCGCAACACCATGAATGCTGAGCGGTACCTTGCTATGTTGCGAAACGAGGTCTGGCCGGTTGTCAGCACATGGGAGAACATCGACGATCTGATATTTATGCAAGATGGCGCCCCTCCGCACTTCGCTCTTGTTGTCCGTGAGTGGCTGGATGCCCACTTCCCTGGGCGTTGGATGGGTCGTCGTGGTCCACATCAATGGCCAGCCAGGAGCCCCGACTTGACACCGTGCGACTTCTTTCTTTGGGGGTGGGTAAAGGAAGAAGTCTACCGCACCAAACCGAGGACATTGGAAGAACTGGAGGACCGAATTCGGGAAGTCATGTCCTCCATCCGCCGGAGTTCCTGCTAAAGTCAGTGGACGCCATTCCTGGGCGGCTCCAGAAGCTGGTGGAAAGAGTTGGAGCCCACATTGAATTTCAGAGAAAACCTACCATGTATGCCTACCTTTTCATATTATTTCTCTGAAATAAATGGATAATAAACGTATTTTTTTACCAATCCAAAATAGGGAGCTACTTTCCGCCCACCCTGTACTATATATAATATATACTGTATATATATATATATATATACTATATATATATATATATATATATATATTATATATATATATATACACACACACAGTGTGTATATATATACAGGGCGTCCCAAAAAAATGTATACACACTTTAACAGCTGATAGCTCAATTGATGTTTCTTTCTTTCCAAGTTAACCCATTAGAATTAATAATGGCAGTCAGACTAAGCTTTGAACAAAGGAAATTCATTCTAAAATGCTACTGGAAGGTGAAAACGCAGTTGAAGTGCAAAGACAGTTTAGGAGGGAGTTTCAAACAGATCCACCAACGCGACTTACCATCACTCGAATTAGAGATAAGTTTGAAGCCGATGGAACTGTTCAGAATGTCCACAAGAAGCGTTCCGGAAGACCACGGACATCGACAAGCCCCACAAAGCAAGAAAGAGTACTGGAAACGTATCACCAAAGTCCAAGAAAATCTGTGCGGCAAGCGAGTCGTGAGGTAGGAATTTCAGAATCGTCTGTCCAACGCATTTTGAAGCGCTGTCAATGGAAAAGTTACATTCCAAGATTAGTCCATGCTATTAATGAAGATGATCCGGACCGAAGAGTGGAGTATTGCGAGTGGTACTTGGCACGATGTGGATGTGGATTGGACGAAGGGGTTTCGTAGAATACCCTCCGCGTTCACCAGACCTACACCACTAGACTTTTTTTTATGGGATACTTAAAAGACAAAGTCTACGCTATAAAACCTGCAACAGTCGCTGAATTGAGAGCAGCCATTGAACGAGAATGCACACAAATACCAAACGAAATGTTTCGTGATGTTTGCGATTCCATTGCTTCGCGTTATCAGCAGTGCCTGGACCAGAACGGACGTCAGTTTGAAAACAGGCGTTGACAAAACAATTAAATAATGTCTGTAGATTCTATTACATTTTGAAAATGAAATGTATTTTAATAAACACTGCCTTTATAATTATTTAAAGTGTGTATACATTTTTTTGGGACGCCCTGTATATACACACACACACACACACACACACACACACACACACACACACACACACACACACACATATACACAGGGTGAGTTTTTTAGTCAGGAAACATAGCAATTTTATTAACTCGTGTCCATTTACAAAATATGTTCAATGTGTTCTCCCATCACTGAGATGCGTTTGTCCACTCTGATCCAAAATTCATTCTGAACCCTCTCCAAGACGTCTGGGTGGATTTTCTTGCACTCCTCGGTAATTTTCTGCTTCAGGTGATCGATGTCTGTTATCTTCACTGAGTAAACCATAGCTTTCAAGTGACCCCAGAAATAAAAATTTAAAGCGGTTAGGTCGGGTGACCGAAGAGGCCACCACGACGACCAAGCCACGTGCCCGGGAACTGCTCGTCCAGCCATTCATGAACAGTCCGAGCATAATGGGCGGGTGCGCCATCTTGTTGGAAATAAACTGGGAATTGGCCTTCTTCATTGAGAAGTGCTGGCATAATCGTTTCCTGTAGCATCAGCAGATACTTCTCAGAGTTCAGGTTTCCATTAACAAAAACAGGACGAAAAACTTTTGTGCCCCACAGGCCCCACCACACCACTACCTTCCCACATCCCTGCATCTGGGTCGCCTCCATCCTGTTAGGGTTACTTTCACTCGAGTATCGACACTTCTAACGGTTCACTTCGCCATTAACATAAATTTAGCTTCATCACTGGACAAAACCATGGATAGAAACTTAGGATCCTGTCTCAACTTCTCCGTAGCCCATTCACAAAACTGAAGTTTTCTGTCAGGATCGTCTTCACTTAGATGTTGGTGCATTTGAATTTTGTAAGGATGCTACTTGTGGTGCTGAGAATTTTGACGACATTTGTTTGGCTGATACCATATTCCAAAGACATTCTACGTGTGCTCCTGTGGAGGCTCCTCGAAAATGCAGCTAACACAGTTGTCGCCATTTCATCGTATGTGACTGTCGAGGGACGTCCACTGCGTTCTCTGTCCTGTGCACTTCCAGTCTCCTTGACTTTGAAATCAACTTGGCCACAGCACTGAATGTAACTGGTTCACATTGTGGGTGTCTCCTATTAAATTTTTCAGCCACCTGTCTCAAGCTACATCTTCCATATATTAACACTAGCTCGACACGTTCTTCAGTGAGATAGGCATCACTAGGGCAGAAGGTCAAACTGTAAACTAAATAAAACTGAATTAGCTACTGAATATAAAAATTATGTTTCTGACTTAAACCTTGTAAATGGATACCAGTTAATAAAATTGCCATGTCTCCTGACTTAAACTCACCCTGTATATATATATATATGTATATATTTCAGGAGACGATGCTGTGTGAGAATAATTTAGGTTATGTTAGATTATTATTCGGGTGGCGTGAAAAGATGCTTGAGAGTTAGGTTTGGTTTGGTTACTGTACTCTATTACTCCCTACATTAGATTAGGTTAGGTTATTGTACTCTATAACTCCAACGTTAGGTTAGGTTACTCTATATTCTATTTTTATACTCTTTTATTTTGGGGAAGCGGCACTCCCTTGGTACTAGAACAGGCACTCTGGTACTGGCATTCCTCCTTACCTACTACCTTCCCATCCACCCACCCGCCCCCAGTCCCTCACTTGGCATCTTTCCGTACATACTACTAGTTGTTCTTCCCAACCGAAACTTTTCCACTGATCATAAACTGAAGTCAAGACACGTTTGAAAGCAAGACTTTTATTTTTTTACAGATTTGAGACAAATATAGCGCTCAAAAATCTGCAAACATGTTGGCTTCCTTGGATGAGCTTCAAGTTGAGAATGAAGTAGCAGAAAGTTGTTATTTTCATTAGTGTACTCAATCAATCAAGGGACATCGCTCAATAATTTAATTTGGAATTTGAAAAAATACAACCATTGAAAATTTAGGACCCATCGAGAGACAAGTGAATGTGCGAATTATCGTAACATCAAGAAACATAAACAGGAGTGTATGTGGGAATGCAGGGTCATTCTCTGTCTAATAATGAAATGATAGAAGATGAGCGTAGAAATTTTAATGAGTGCAGGCGAGAAATTTTTAACGAATAATATTCCAATTTCCACTCGGTTAAATGCATGTAAGAAAATAAAAACTGTGTAAATATGGACATTTGTACAAAGTATTCGTTGGAATTTTAAACATTCATATGATGAAATATACTGCAATAAATTTCATGAAGAATATCAACATTGTACACATATCGTTTGAAAGAAAATAACGAATTTTCCAGTGAGATAAAAATTCACCGACTATCTTCTTGAAATAAATAGAAAACATATAAAAGAGATTTCTATTTATGTTATCGCCCACGTTAATGCCAGTTTTGACGATCATTTATTCTAGAAAGAACTTTCAACTCATTACAGTTCGATTTTCAGCGCAGACTCTTTGAAACGGAGTAAGAAAATCCTACATACGCAAATACGAAACCATCCATCCATAAGTGTTGTCTTATTTCTCTCATCAGCATTAAATAACCTTCCGAAAACGATGGTAATTAAGGATACTGAGAAATTATTTTTTCTACACATTCTTATCTCCGAGATGATAATATAAAATATATTTGCCAATTCATGTTCGAGGGTATTTTAATTATAAAAAGCATCACGCAAATGAGGCGGGGTGATACAGAGGGGTCGACCGTAGGTCGATCCTGAACCGTCGTTCAAACCTTCTCAAGTAAGAAGTAAATGAATGAAACAGAAAAAGATTAATTTCTTTTTAAGATTGTAATATACACGATACAATGTAAAAACTAAATGTATACAGTATGAGCTACAAACTGTAATTATTCTCTGACTTTGTTTTGAATAACTCAGAAAAGACTAAAAGGGTGCTTTGCAGTAAAAAACCTATATTTCCAATATATCACAACTGGTTATTATATTGCGGTTTGTCATGGGTACTGAAATAGTGGAAAAATTCCATGGCTTTGTAGAACTAAAATATAGATCTGCTGCTGGCACAACTAAGTGCATTCTTAAAGAAATCGAGGTGTACAATTTGAAAAAGAAATTGGTTGCACAGGCTAATGATGGTGCTCCAGTGATGAGTGGCAAACGTAACGACGTACAGAAATTGATAAGAGAAGCCTATCCTCATACTCATTTTGTACATTGTTATGCCAATCAATTAAACCTTGTTATGCAAAACGTTTGTCTGCTGTTCTGCCGTCAGGATATTCTTCGCGAACTTGACTTCATTCCCGTCTTTTTTCCTCACATTCTTCCAAAAGAACAGCTATGCTGCAAGAAGTTTGCGGAGAACGTCTGCCTCGTGCGATTGTAACCAGATGGAATTTTCAGAGCAGAGTCGTAAATTCCGTGTATGAAAATAAAGCATTGATACAGTGCTTCGAACGAATCCAGAATGAACCTGGATGGGACTCAGTGTATAACACAATGCTCTACTGAACTTCCTGGAGAATGATCAGTTCATTTTCTTTCTTAATATATTTAGTGAAATTATGCCTGTAATTGAGTTGTTCTACAACATTCCTCAAAAACAATTACAACCCTATTTCTGTCAAGTAACATCTTCACTCATTTTGTATATCTATAAAAGAAATTCGTCAAAAGGTGCCAGAGTTACCTGATGATTCGGAACAAACTACTGAAACGAAACGAAGAAAAGACAACAAAAAAGCTTGCAATCGAATGCTGTGATCTTATGCTACAAGAGGCTGAAGACCGGTTTCGTGCAACTAAATATCTCGAGTGCTTCACTTTAGTTGATCCTACAAAATTTGTTGCGTCCAGAAAAGAATTTCCTACAAATATACGTGAATCTTATAAATTCTATCCATTTTTTGAAGAAGATAAACAAAAAGGGAGCTAAGCGTTCTATGCAACAATGAAGAATTTAAAAATATGTAAACAATTAATGAATTGTACTGCTTTCTAATTGAAAACAATTTGATGTCTGCTTTTTCTGAAACAGTTAAACTGTTAAGCATTGGCCTAACATCGCCCATCGTAACAGCTCAATCTGAAAGATGTTTCAGTTCTCTAAAAAAAGTAAAAACCTGCTCGAGGAACACCATCGAGCAAGACAGGCTAAATGGAACGGCAGTCCTTTCGGTTTAAAAAGACTTTATAGCAAAAATAGCTAATTTCAACAGAAAGTCATCAAGAAATTTGCAGAACAGAAAAACAGAGGAGCTGATTTACTCAGGTGAGAGCACTATCGTTAGAAAAATAGTTACCCCCGGATAAATTATAGTTCACCCGACGGCACTGGGTTCCATATATATATTATATATATATATATATACACATACATATTTTTTTTTAACACAGGAAGGAGAGGCCAAGGGCAAATGCCCTCAAAAGCGCCCCTCCCACAGAAGAAGAGAGCCAAAATCAAGGTCGGGGGTTTTTGAGATGCCTAAACACTGTGTTTGAAATAGGGGGGGGGGTCATAGACAGGAGGAAAGATGGATTGAGGAAGAGTGTTCCAGAGTTGACCGGTTGAGTAGATGAAAGACTGAAAATACCGATTCACCCTTGCATTAGATAGTTGGATAGAAAAGGAATGAGAAAGTGTAGAAAGTCTGGTACTGCGTGCTTTCCTTAAAGGAGGAGGCATGCACTGAAAGTTCAGAAGAGCAATGTCCTTTATAATAGAGATAGTAAAGAGAGAGTGAGGCAACATTGCGGGGAAGAGAGCGAGAGAGAGACTGAAGACACTCAGTAAGAGGCGCGGAATTAATGAGACGAAAAGCCTTTGATTCCACCAGGTCAAGTACGGCTGTGTGGGTTGAACCATCCCACACATGAGAAGCATACTCCATACAGGGGCGAACAAGACCCCTGTACAGAGACAGCAACTGAGTTAGGGTGTATATGTGATCTTTCCAGGAAAGATCACGAGAAAAGGAAACTCCAAGAATGTTAAGAGAAGAGGAAGGATTGAGTTGTGTATTGTTGAAGGCAAGGGATGTTCGTGCGTAAGATTGTGACGAGTAGACAGATGGAGGATGAGTTTTTGAGGCATTCAAAGCCACAAGGTCTTCTCTGCCCAACTCAGAGATAACAGAAAGATCAGAGGTCAGGTACTCCATAGCCGTATACGTGAATCATGGAGTGACTGTTGAGAAAGACGCTTTGGGAAGTGGATGGAGAAGTGAAGAGTGGAATCATCGGCATAGGAGTGAATCGGACAGGAAGTGCGAATTAAAATTCATTAATAAATAAAAGAAAAAGAGTGGGTGACAGGACACAACCTTGAGGAACACCACTGTTAATATCTTTAGGAAAAAAACAGCGGTCATCTCGAAAGGAGGACGACCAACAGTCAGAGATATGCAAGAAGATCGCCAGTAGAGCATCCCTTCCGGTATCCATACTGACGATCTGAAAGAAGATTGTGAGAAGAAAAGTGTTTAAGAATCTTCCTATTAAGGATAGATTCAAAAACTTTAGAAAGTCAAGAAATAAAAACAATTGGACGATAGTTGGAAGGTTGAGAGCGGTCACCCTTCTTTGGGACAGGCTGAATGAAAGCGAACTTCAAGCAGGAAAGAAAAGTACCAGATAAGATACAAAGACGAAAGAGTTTGCCTAGGCAGGGTGTCAGCACAGAAGCACAGTTCTTAGGAACAACAGGAGGAACAACAGGAGGAACAGCATCAGGACCACACGCCTTCATAGAGTTGAGCCCAGATAGGGCAGAGAAAAACATCTTTCGAAGAGATTCTAATTTCAGATACAATAAAGTCAGAAGGGGGAGGAGATGGAGGAACAGCACCGGAATCGTCCAGGGTTGAATTGTAAGCGAAAGTTTGAGCGAAAAGTTCAGCTTTGGCAGGCGAAGAGACGGCAACTGTGTCGTCGAAATGGAAAAGAGGAGGGAAAGAAGAAGAAGTAAAGTTGTTGAAGAGGTTCTTAGGTAGATGCCAGAACGAGCGAAGAGAATTAGAAATAGATAGATTTTCACATTTTTGTCGGATGAAGGAATATTTGGCGAGTCGAAGAACAGATTTTGCATGATTCCGGGCAGAAATATAAGCTGAGTGAGAGTCAGGAGTTGGGTGGAGACGGTACATTCTGAAAACCTCCTCTCTGTTGCAGATAGCATTAGAACAATTAAAGTTAAACCAAGGTTTTTATGCATTAGTATAAGGAATAGACTATGGAATGTACGCCACCATGCCCGAGAGAATTACCTCTGCGATGCACTCAGCACACCCAGAGGGGCCCCGGCCACGGAAGCAGTAATCACTCCATGGGAAATCACAGAAGTACTCTCTAAGGGCCTACCAATCAGCGGCGCCGGTACCAAATACGCCTCCTCTTGGGAGGATCCAAAGGCCGAATTGGAGCGATAGGACAGGAAACAGATATAAGATTGTGATCGGAGGAGCCCAACGGAGGGAAAAGTTTCACAGATTAAAATGAAGGCTGAGAGGTAAGAAATAAATCCAGAATGTTGAGCCTATCTCCAAGGTGCTCGGGGATACGAGTAGGGTGTTGCACAATCTGCTCTAGGTCATTTAAGATATAAGAGTTGTAAGCTAGTTTACCAGGGATGTCAATGAAATTGGAGGAAAGCCAAAAGTGGTAGTGAACATTGAAATCTCCTAAAATGGAGATTTCAGCAAAAGGAGAGCGGGAAAGAATGTATTCCACTTTGGAAGTGAGGTAGTCAATGAATTTTGGATAGTCAGTAAAATTAGGAGAAAGGTAAAGAGCGCAGATGTATTTAGTTTGAGATTGGCATGTAAGCCGTAGCCAGAGGGTATAGAATTCGAAAGATTCGAGTTCGGGAATACGAGAACAAGTTCAGTCATTGCGTACATATACGCAACATCCACCTTTGGAGTGAGACTGAGTATAGAGAAAGTAAGAGGGTACAGAAAAGGGGTTGCTGTCAGTCGTCCAAGACACCCGAGTTTCACTGAGAAAAAGAAGATGAGATTTAGAGAAGGAGAGGTGGTGTTCAACAGACTGAAAACTTGAGGAAAGGTCACGGTTGTTGCAGAAATTTAAGAAAAGTGAATCAGACAGAGGTCCAGAACATATCGAATGGGCGGTAGCAGATCCAGCCCCGCTGCCTGGGTCTGCATTCCCGGTATCGGCAGGAGGGAAGCCAGAAGTGGGGACATTTATGGTCCCTTCCACAGCAGACTCCGAGGCTCTTGAAGTTGGTGACATTTTTTTTTTCTTTTTGAAAAGATTATGTACTGTGTAAGACGCATGTGTATGTAGTAAGGAATAGGGAGGGAAGTGTGTTTATATATATAATGTAAATAAATGTAGTTGTGTGTGTGTTTCTGTTTGGTTTTCGGTGCACAAAAAGCAATTAATTTATGATTCTTCACTTTTTTCGGACTGGGAGCGAGTATTCTCTAATCCCTCGTAATAAGCTCAAGATCCAATAAAGTGAAAGTAGAAACAAAATGATGACGGAGCTAAGCGCTACTTTTACCAATGTTTAAATTCCAGTTTGCTTAAAAAACTTTCCGTTGAGCGCCTCTTAACAGATTTATTCTTGGTTCCTTTTAAATAATTAAATGTCACCTCTGTTGCACAAACAAAGCACGAACACACAAGTAACTACAGATTATTGCATCTTCATTATCTATCTATTTATCTATCTATCTATCTATCTCTTTATGCAGAATAAAAATAATGCATTAACGGATAATGTAAAGAAATCTGATCTACTAAGAGCTCAGTATGAATCAGCTTTCAGTATCCCCAAAATTGATAAACCAACATGCGATAGAAACGCGTTCTTTGAAGAAGAAATACAAGGGGAAAATATAAAGGACTTCGACTTTACAAGAGATAATATTACACAAGCTATTGGGAAACTAAAAGCACACTCGGCGGCAGGCCCAGACAAATGGAATGCTACACTGATCAAAAACTGCAAGAAGGAAATGCTAAGACCCATTATTGGAAATGGAGACGATTACTAGACACCGGAGTAATACCGAGCATCCTGAAGAGAGCGAGCATAGTTCCATTCCAATATATAAAGGAGGGGATCGATCAAGCCAAAAAATATAGGACAGTATCGCTTACATCTCATTTCACCAAATTATTTGAAAGAATATTTAGAGAAACAATCCATGGCTTTTTGGAAACTTGAGGAAAATTAAATGATAACCAACATGGATTCCGGTCAGGAAGCTCGTGTTTACCTCAACTAATGAAACACTATAATAACATTATTGGTGCAACATTAGTGATGCACTCAAAAACAATGAATATTATGGTGTGATACACACAGACTTTTCCAAGGCGTTCGACAAATGTGACCATAGAATCATAGCACATAAACTGAAATATATGGGAATAGTAGGAAAGGTAGGAAAATGGATATACAATTTTCTTAGCGATCGGCAGCAAGTCGTTACAGTTCAAGGAATATCTTCATCAGAGTCAGAGGTTTGGAGCTCAGTACCACAAGGGACAGTATTGGCTCCATAACTATTCATAATCATGCTAACTGACATAGATGATGAAGTTACCAGTGACAAAAAAAAAGTACAAAAATAAGAAACCCAGATGAGTCTTCTAAGGAAATTTAGTTCGGTCTCTCGTCAACTTTTATACTGTATTTTCTTGTGCGAAGAAATGTGATTAGCATGGTGTATATAGGCAAGTGATCTTTAATATTTGATATTTAAATAATTAGACCTGAGCTGCAGTCAAGCAGGGACCATACCCAGATTTGACCTAACAGTCTAGAATTTCTAATTTCAGTGTGAAGTCTAGTTGGCTTTGTTATTGTTAATTTAAAACCACTTACAGTCATGATGTTGTGAACGAAACTTGCGTTATTATTTGATTGTTCTTTTGTGAGAACAATATTTAAGTCCTCTGCAAAAACACAATTGCTGCCAATATGACTGAAAATTAGAATTCTATCGACAGGTATAATAAAAGTTGTTACGTTACTAGCTGGTATTCGACAGATGCCTAAAATTGAATATTGGCTTGCCACGGCTTTGTGACTACGTTGTTCTAAATCAATTAGAATTTTCATCCCATAAAGCTGATACGACTTCCCAGTGCTACCACAGGTTAATGAGACACTCAGTTTAAAGAAATTAACTTTATGTGACAAAATAGCCTTAACATTTACGAGATTTAAATATTGCACAAGCTCACCAATTGAGGAATGATTTCCTTATAACTTGATTATATACAACACATTCAAGTTCAATTCTGAACTAGTTAGCCTAGAACAAGATCATCTCTTACAATGGGGGATCTTATTAGTGATTAACATCTACAATTTAGGAACTAGAGCCCAATAGTTTCATCCTGTGATTATACACAATTCGGGATTTGTACACAGTTTCATCAGTAATTTATGCAGACCAATGGAATAACTCTGAGGACTATAATTGATCAGATTTCTGTATCAAACTTCAATACCACATAAAACTTGAACCCATTATCACATATAGTATCTAGGAACGGGTCTGGGTCATAATCCCGACTGCCATAATCCTGAAAGCCATAAGCCCGAGCGCCAAAATCCCGAAGGCCAAAACCCCGACAAGCGATAATCCCGACAAGTCGAAATCCCGACAAGATAATAGTTTATATTTAATATTTACTTATAGCTTAAAATAATAAAAACTAAAAGAAAAAATGCAACCTAACCTAACCTAACCTAATCTAACCTAACTAGCTGCACTTGCATATGGAGCGTGATTGTGATCCACAAATTTTTTAAGGTGATGTCCATTTAAAAGTTTTATTATTGCTCTACCTTTGCAATTAAGTGATTTTCGTTTTTCACAGCACCAGTAATAATAGTCTTCCCGACTTTTTCCTTCACCATTAAATAACCGCGTGCGTTAACTTTGCTATTGCCTTTTTGAGAAAGAACAATTTCACAAATTTCTTCCATGTGGTTCTAGGGTGAAGTTACACTGATAATTTTTAGTTTACTCGCGGTTTTACCTTTGCTTCGAGGTAGTTTAACTTTGCTTCCAGGTGGGAGCAGATCAATTCGCTCGCACCCTTGCTGAGTTCTCGCACTCATCTAGTTCGTGATTTTTAACTATCGGGATTTTGGCCTGTAAGGATTACGACGTTCGGGATTTTGGCCTGTCGGGATTTTGGCCTGTCGGGATTACGGCCTTCGGGCTTATGGTTTTCTAGATTATGACTTTCGGGATTCTGTCCGGGTTCCCTAGGAACACTTTATTGAGCCATCATTATACTGGCACCACCAATATTAATTCTAGTTTTAAGTACTGTCCATTATCACTTAGTCTAACATCTTATACACTTGAGATTAATTTCTTAGAATACTACATTAATTGGTTAATGCCTTTTTCTGCACATCAATGACCTTGGGCTTAGTCTCTAAATAAATTATCGTTTTATTAGGCAACTAGCACTTAAGGTAAATTGTTCTACTCTACTTGCGGACATTCCTGAGAAACCTCCACTGTTCTTCCCACTTGAGCTTTATACTTGTGCCAGTTTGCAACCTTTGCCAGTGGTCAACTTGGAGTTCTCCTGTCTAGCATTTCTTACTTCCCTGCGGGTGGACCCAAGCTGGAGTTACTGGCAAACCCACAGGCTATTTAGTGTCTCCACTGATTGTGTCTTATGATGTGCTCAAACAGCACTTCAAAACTGATTATTGCAGTGCTCAGTCTCATGGCAGAATGAAAGCAAATTGGTTCACTTCGTGTCATGCCCAATATCAGTTTTGCCATACTTCAGATTTCAGGCTATAATTCACTAGATCTACTTTTCGCATTCTGCAACTATTTTGACATGTTACATGGATATTATAAGTAAATATTTTAATTGCAAGTGTGTCTGAAGTATTGCTCATGCTTGTAAGTTCTTCGGTATATTTACTCTTGGAGTTCGAGTCCACAAATATACTTATACCTCCGCGCCTATTGTTAGGCCTACATATATGGTAGCTTGTGTACCTTGGGATGTTAAAAATATCATTATCCTTTAACCAAGTTTCAGTTAATATAACGCGTGCAAATTTATGTTGTAATAATTTTAGGTTAGCTGTCAATTCGTCAAAGTGGTTTGGGAGACTGCAAATGTTTAAATTTAGGAAATATATGGTTCCACTGTTGTATTCCTTGTTTAAAAAAATTTTCTATTGAGATGAAGTTAATGTTGATTACGTTTCATATTCAGTAATTTCATTTATGTATTAACTTTATACTGTAATTTCATGTCTGCCTTAATTTTTATTTCGCTTGTGGTATTTGTGTCAATAGTTAAATTTTGTTTCAAATTCACAGTTGATTTTAATTGTATAATGTATATACATTATATATCTCATTTTAGCACTGAGTTGATATTAGAATGTCATATTAAAAATTTGCATATCAACTAGTCTTCGTCTTCCTTATATCCGCAACAGACAGGAAAATTTCAGAAGGTACCGTCGCCATCCAAATCCTGACTCTCACTCAGTTTATATTTCTGCCCGAAATCTACAAAATCTGTTCATCGACTCGCCAAAACTGCCTTCATCCAACAAAAATGTGAAAATTTATCCATTTCTAATTCTTCTCTCTCTTTCTGGCATCTACTTAAGAACCTCTTCAACAACTTTACTTCCTCTTCTTTCCCTCCTCTTTTCCACTCTGATGGCTCAGTTGCCGTCTCTTCTCCTGATAAAGCTGAACTCTTCGCTCAAACTTTCGCTTAAACTCAACCCTGCACGATTCCAGTACAGTCCTGATGGTGTTCTGGCAGAAATCTTTAATTTCCAAACTGCCCTCCTTTGGTTTCTATCTTTCTATCTATACCTCCATCCCGAATTTCCTTTCTGGCCGATCTATAGCTGCGGTTGTAGATGGCCACCGTTCTTCTCATAAAACTTTCAATAGTGGTGTTGTTGTTGTTGTTGTTTAGCCGATCAGCCCACCCTGATCGAGCAAGCCGGCGGCACGCAGGTAACTGATCGCTCTCTCCGGAGTGGACCAGAGGTTCAGCGCACTAGCGATGCTGTGTTGTGTTCGTTGTTGTGCTAGAGTGGTACAGTCTGTCATAATGTGTTCAATTGTTTGTGGTGTGTCCTGGCACAGGTGGCAGGTGTCGTCTGTGGAGTTGTCTAGTCTGTGTTTATGTGTGTGTAAGTTGGGGTGATGTCCACATCGGAAGCGTGCTAAGTTAACTCGATCCAATCTGCTCAGGCTGATCTCTGACCTGTTAAACCTGTTAATGGGTGGCGGCTTCGCAACTAGGACCGCATTCAGACCGAGTCGTGTCAGTGCTTTGTGGGTTAGGTGTGTGTGTATGTGTTTTCTGTACTGTGTGATATCTGTGGGGCGTGGTATGGAATGGAGTATTTGGTTATAATGTATCTCTGGTGTTACCATAATGGTGCGAGGTGTCGGTGCATGATTCTACATGTAGTGGCAAGGGTGTTGTGGGTTAGTTGTCGCTGCTGCCATGAATTGTGTTCCCCTCATGTCTAAATGTTCCCTAACTTTCAGTATTTTTGTTTCTGGGTGCAGGTGTTCTATTGGTGTTGTTTGAGTGCATCCTGTAATGATACGAAGTGCGTTGTTTTGTATTATCTGTAAGGTGTTTATTTGTGTATTTGAGATAATGGGTGCCCAGCATGGGCTAGCACAGTCCATAACTGAGCGAATATAGTGTTGTTATGAATTCCCTAAATATTTCTGTTTGTTTTTCTTTGAGTGTGTGGAATGTTGGTGTTGTTTAGTGTAAGCTGTGGAGTTATCTGGTGTTCTTTTGTAGTGCTTGTAAGCAAGGTGATGGTTGATTTTGTGTAATGGGCGCTACTTTGAGTCTATTGTGTGTGAGCCAGTCTTGTATACTATTTATGAATGTTTGTAGGTTATTTGCAGCAGTGTCATTGTTGTTGTGGGTGGATGTTAGAGTGATGTCATCTGCATATGATGATAAGGTAAGCTTGTTATCTATGGGTGTTGGAATGTCATATCATGTATAAGTTGAAAAGTGTTGGTGAGAGAACAGAGCCTTGTGGGACCCGTTCGGAAAAAGCTTGTTTTTGAATGACTTACCATTAAATGTGACATGTGAGTATCTTCCTGAAAGATAGTTGCTCAGCCATCCTTTAGTGTTATTGTACATGTTTGTGTTGAGTATTTTGTTTATGAGAGGGAAGCGTGGGATAGCATCATATGCTTTACTAATGTCTATTGTTGCTAATAGTTTACGTTGAGCTGGTCGTCTGGAGTTGATGCCATCCATGATGTGCTGCGTGAGGTTAGTGAGTAATGTCGTGGTTGAGTGGTGAGGTCTGAATCGATGTTGAGTAGGCGATACTGGTATGTGTGGGTTTGTGATTTGTAAGATTAGTCTTTCTGTTACTTTAGAAGGTGTGCATAGTAAAGTAATGGGTCTATAGGAAGCTGGTTCTGTTGGATTTTTGTTTGGTTTGAGTAGTGTAATAATTTTACCTTGTTTCCATATTTCAGGAATAATACAGTGTTGGTATGAATATGTGCTGATATTTGTGAGAGCTAGTATTCCCTGGGGACCCAAGTGTTTAAGGTGTATGTTAGATATGTTGTCTGGTCCAGTAGCCTTCGAATTCTTAATGTTTTTGATGATCTTGGTGGTCTGGTCTGATTTGAAGGGTGTAATGGTCATGTCGAGTGTGCAGGTTTTCTTGTGTCTGGCTGTTTGTCTGTCTGCGTGTTTCTGGTTGTTGTTTCTGTTTAAGTGACTTATCTTTGCGTAGTGATTAACTAGAATGTTAACTTGTTGTGTATATGTTGGGATATTATTTTAGCTGCGACAGATAGCCGCGTGTGAGGTGTGAATGCCGCTGTTAGAGTGGGTAATGCTGTTTATAATCTTGTATAGTCTGGATGTATCTGTGGAGTGCTTTAGTGTGGTTATGAATTTCCTAAATATTTCTGGTTTTTTTCTTTGAGTTTGGAATTTATTTCTGTGTTGATGTGTTGTCTCTGCTGTTTTATGGTTTCTCTGTGTGGTGTTTGTGTGTTATGTTTGAGGATGTTACGTTGCCTTATGAGGTGGGCTATTTCTCTAGTGTAATTTGGGTTGTATTTCCTAATGTTGCCCTCGGGTATGTATTTGTTTGCAATGTTGATGATCTGATTAAATTTCTTGAGTGTTGTATTGATGTTTATGATGGGTGTGCCCACTATGCTGTTTAATGTGGTGAATTGTTCCTCAGTCTGTATTTTGAACTGTTCCCAATCAGCTTTCTTGTAATTTCTGTAAGTGTGCCTAAGGCTGTTGGGGCAGAGTGTAGAACGTGTTGTAATGATGATGGGCAGGTGGTCAATAGTGGTGTTCCTCAGGGTTCTGTCCTGTCACATACTCTTTACTTTTTATTTATTAATGATCTTTAATTCGCACTTCCTGTCCCATTCACTCTTATGCCGATGATTCCACTCTTCACTTCTCCACCCGCTTCCCAAAGCATCCCTCGCAGCAGTCACTCCATGGTTCGGCTATCGAGCACCTGACGTCTGATCTTTCTGCTATCTCTGATTGGGGGAGAGAAAACCTTGTGGCTTTCAGTGCCTCAAAAACTCAGTTTCTCCATCTGTCTACTCGTCACAATCTTCCCCACGACTATCCCCTTACCTTTAACAACACACAACTCAATCCATCCTCTTTTCTTAACATTCTTGGCCATATTCTCGTGATCTTTCTTGGAAATATCACATTTACTTTCTTTCCAAAAGAGCTTCTAAGAGGTTAGGTGTGCTGTACCGCCTCCGCAAATTCTTCACCCCGACTCAGTTGCTGTCTTTGTACAGGGGTCTTGTTCGACCCTGTATGGAGTATGCTTCTCATGTGTGGGGTGGCTGAACCCACACAGTCGTACTGACTGGCTTCATTCTCTCTCCCTTCACGGCAATGTTGCCAAGATTATTATAACGGACATTGCTCTTCTGAACTCTCTAACTGCGTGCGTCGTCCTTTAAGGAGACCACGCAGCACCAGACTTCCTACACTTTCTCATTCCCCTTTTGCCCAACTCTCTAACGCGAGGGTTAATCGGTATTTTCAATCTTTCATCTACTCAACCGGTCAACACTGGAACAATCTTCCTCAATCCATATTTCCTCCTGTGTATGACATCCCATCTTTCAAACGCAGAGTTTCTAGGCATCTCCAAAACCCTGGACCTTGATTTTGGCTCTCTTATTCTTCTATGGGGGTGGCGCTTTTGCGGCATTCGCCCTTGGCCCCTCCTTCCTGCATAAAAAAATAATAATAAAATATATATATATATGAGTATATATTTCATGAAACACTATAAAAGCACCAACTTAATATAGGAATAAAATATTTTCGAATATGCGTACAAAAAATCGTATTTGTGTTTAAATTATTCGAGTCATAAACTGAATGCATAAATCTCTCCCAGATTAAAAGTGCCAAACGTAAGCTCTTTCCTTGCAAACGAAACGAACTTACCCTCTCTCAAACTCTCAAATAGTGTGGTGTATGTAATTGCTTGGGTAACACATAACTATATATATACACACACATATATATATATGAATAGAAACGACATAAGTATTAAGGAACGTTTCTGCAGAAACGTTCCTTAATACTTATGTCGTTTCTATTCATTTATATACTGCGCGGTCATTGCAGTTATTTGCATATATATATATATATATATATAGTCATGCTGCTTCTCCAAAGCTTCAATTTAATATTTAGGAGAAATCCAATGACAAGGAGGAATGTAAATGCCATGAAAAGTCTTCTTTAATGCGCAACGTTTCGAGCAATACGCTCATCATCAGGCTAGATAATAACAATATGAAATTAGAATCAATAAATAAATGAGAACAAGACAAAATAATTTCTATAAAACCTATTCATTAAAAGCAAATTTTAAAAAGACTAAAAGAAGAGGGTTAAATTCAAAGTTATAAAAATTTACATATAAAATTACAAGAAATTTAAAAAGCTATTTTTAAATTACATATAGTAAATTTGAAATTAGTACACTGGAATAATTAACACTAATACAATGGAATAATTAACACTACGAACCTTTCAATGCTGGTTCCGAGGCACGAGTAATTTAAAACAAAACAAAACAGGAAAAAACTATGGGTTGGGCGGTTGGAGAGTTATAAGTTGGGGAGGGGGGATTATAAAAAATTGGGGAGGGGGGAGGGGAGGGGAGTTGGGGAGGGGGGATTATAAAAAATTTAGAGGGACAGCTGAGGAATCCACGTTTAGAGAAGGGGTCAATGTTTTAATATAAAGAGATTCCAAAATTCTAAGTGAGTTAGGACAAGAATTACAACCGAGAATTTTAAAATTATCTAAAGTGACATCAGTTTTACATTTAATACTATGTTCCCGAATACTAGAGGCTTCTTTTTTATTTAAAATTTTACCTGTTCGGCAACTTATTCCCAAATGCGAATAAAATCTAGCCCTGAGGGAGCGCACGGTGTTGCCAATATAAGTACCAAGGAGACACCTTGGGCAGGTAAATAAATATACAACACCGCTACGCAACGAATCAGGAGTTCGATCCTTCGCTGAGAAAAAGCTACCTAAAGACATTTTGTTAATAAATATAATGCGAAAATCAGTATGATAAAAAAATTTTCTTAACAACTTTGTAAATTTAAGTTTAAATTCTTTATTCATGGGACCCATTTCAGGTACCAAGAAATATTTTATATCTTTAGGCACTGAAATACAGGGAAGTTGAGGGCTATAAACATTATTTAAGAAAGATCTTATTAGTTTATCTACATATTGAACAGGAAAACTATTATTGGTAAAATATGATCTTAAATTATTAAATTCATCGTTAAGCAAGGTAAAACTAGAGGTCAAATTATATCCTCTGAACAAGAGAGTTTTAATACACGACATCTTATAGTTAAAATCAGTAAAACTAAAGAAATTCATGCTCAAACCAGTAAAAGTGGGTTTCCTATAAACTGATGTAGTAATAGAATCACCTTTTTTCGAAATTAAAAGATCTAAAAAGGGAAGGGAGCCATTTTTCTCAGTTTCCATTGTATAAGTTATATTGGGGTGCAGAGAATTTAAGAAGTTAAAAAATTGTTGCGCTTGTACAGCATTATCAAAAACAGCTATCGAGTCATCAACGAAGCGTCGATAGAAAATTGGTTTACAATGGGTGGGAGATTGTCTAAAAATTACACTTTCTAAATGAGTCATAAAAAAATCAGCTGATAAAGGTCCGACGGGTGATCCCATCCCAACACCATCAATTTGTTGGTAAACCTTATTGTTGAAAGTAAAATAACATTGCTTAAAAAACAATTCTAAAAGTTCCTTAAAATAAGACCATGAAAAACCATGAAAACTATCAACAGAGCTAAAAACCCTATCTAAAATAATGGCAATAATTTCTGATACAGGTACATTCGTGAAAAGCGACTTTACATCAAAACTGACAAAAACTTTTTTGAATCGAAATTCTCACTAAGAAGATCTTTTTGAAATTCATAAGAGTTATTTATAGTATAAGCATTTTTCGCAAAAGGTGACAGGAGACCAACAACAAATTTTGCCAATTGAAAGGTAGGTAAGTTATACGAAGCTAAAATAGGACGGAGAGGTGTTCCAACTCGGTTGCCCTTTTCCGGTCTAGTCACAACAATCTCCTGGTTCTTTGCCAAATTCTTAATAACCTGCAAGTCACTCTTCTTAAATATGAAAGATTTAAATTTAAGGTTTCTAAGTTTTATGAAAAAATTCATGAGTTAAATTAGCAAACTGACATTTAAAATTATTAAAATCACCAACATGGGGAACATTTTTCAAGCCATTAAAAAATTTTTCAAAGAAAAAACGAAGGCTTATATATATTTGAAATAATGGAAGCTTAAATTGCAAGCCAAGTGAGAGTAAAAACTTTTCCCGAGGGGAGAGGGGGTGTAACTAGAAAAATTCGAAATTACTTTATCAGAATTGAAAAAATTAGGTGAATTCAGGCCCAGGGCCTTTAACTTACGTTCATGAGTTTCAGAAATGGTAGAATGAAACTTTTCAAGATCACGTTGTACAAGAGAAATTATTAATAAATAATCCAACAACGAAAGGGTATTTTTAAGAGTAATTATATGATGCTCAAGCGACTTATTATGCGAGTCTGAAATTTTGATTTTATAATTAATTTCATTATTTAATAAATATTCCAGGGAAGATTGATAAAATTCAGAGTCATATAGATTATCACGATAAAGTTTGAAAGTAAACGAATTTCGGGAAAACCCTGCAGGTACGACACATTTCAAGAAAATAACAATCGAGTTTTGACTTGAGAAGCTTCGTGAAGTCTTCCAAACATGGCGATAAGCCCTAAGGCCATCTTGTCCATACCTTGAGTATATATAGTCATGCTTGCGCATCATATAATTACTCTTAAAAATACCCTTTCGTTGTTGGATTATTTATTAATAATTTTCTTGTACAACGTGATCTTGAAAAGTTTCATTCTACCATTTCTGAAACTAATGAACGTAAGTTAAAGGCCCTGGGCCTGAATTCACCTAATTTTTTCAATTCTGATAAAGTAATTTCGAATTTTCTAGTTACACCCTTCCCCTCGGGAAAAGTTTTTACTCTCACTTGGCTTGCAATTTAAGCTTCCGTTATTTCAAATATATAAGCCTTCGTTTTTTCTTTACTTTGAAAAAAATTTAATGGCTTGAAAAATGTTCCCCATGTTGGTGATTTTAATAATTTTAAATGTCAGTTTGCTAATTTAACTCATGAATTTTTTCACAAACTTAGAAACCTTAAATTTAAATCTTTCATATTTAAGAAGAGTGACTTGCAGGTTATTAAGAATTTGGCAAAGAACCAGGAGATTGTTGTGACTAGACCGGACAAGGGCAACGGAGTTGTTATTTTGAATAAATCTGATTACATAAATAAAACTAATGAAATCCTAAGTGATGTTAGCAAATTCAAACAAATTCTTGAACCCGTCCATAAAGTCATTTTAAGGTTGGAAGACCAAGTTAATAGATTTTTGTCACGATTAAAGTCTTTAAAGATAATAAAAAACGATATTACTCTCAGTTGTTCGTATCTGGCTTGATCTTGCTCAATTATACTGTTTGCCTAAAATCCATAAAGTTGGAAACACCTCTCCGTCCTATTTTAACTTAGTATAACTTACCTACCTTTCAATTGGCAAAATTTGTTGTTGGTCTCCTGTCACCTTTTGCGAAAAAATGCTTATACTATAAATAACTTATGAATTTCAAAAAGATCTTCTTAGTGAGAATTTCGATTCAAAAAAGTTTTTTGTCAGTTTTGATGTAAAGTCGCTTTTCACGAATGTACCTGTATCAGAAACTATTGCCATTATTTTAGATAGGGTTTTTAGCTCTGTTGATAGTTTTCATGGTTTTTCATGGTCTTATTTTAAGGAACTTTTAGAATTGGTTTTTAAGCAATGTTATTTTACTTTCAATAATAAGGTTTACCAACAAATTGATGGTGTTGGGATGGGATCACCCGTCGGACCTTTATCAGCTGATTTTTTTATGACTCATTTAGAAAGTGTAATTTTTAGACAATCTCCCACCCATTGTAAACCAATTTTCTATCGACGCTTCGTGATGACTCGATAGCTGTTTTTGATAATGCTGTACAAGCGCAACAATTTTTTAACTTCTTAAATTCTCTGCACCCAATATAACTTATACAATGGAAACTGAGAAAAATGGCTCCCTTCCCTTTTTAGATCTTTTAATTTCGAAAAAAGGTGATTCTATTACTACATCAGTTTATAGGAAACCCACTTTTACTGGTTGAGCATGAATTTCTTTAGTTTTACTGATTTTAACTATAAGATGTCGTGTATTAAAACTCTCTTGTTCAGAGGATATAATTTGACCTCTAGTTTTACCTTGCTTAACGATGAATTTAATTTAAGATCATATTTTACCAATAATAGTTTTCCTGTTCAATATGTAGATAAACTAATAAGATCTTTCTTAAATAATGTTTATAGCCCTCAACTTCCCTGTATTTCAGTGCCTAAAGATATAAAATATTTCTTGGTACCTGAAATGGGTCCCATGAATAAAGAATTTAAACTTAAATTTACAAAGTTGTTAAGAAAATTTTTTTATCATACTGATTTTCGCATTATATTTATTAACAAAATGTCTTTAGGTAGCTTTTTCTCAGCGAAGGATCGAACTCCTGATTCGTTGCGTAGCGGTGTTGTATATTTATTTACCTGCCCAAGGTGTCTCCTTGGTACTTATATTGGCAGCACCGTGCGCTCCCTCAGGGCTAGATTTTATTCGCATTGGGAATAAGTTGCCGAACAGGTAAAATTTTAAATAAAAAAGAAGCCTCTAGTATTCGGGAACATAGTATTAAATGTAAAACTGATGTCACTTTAGATAATTTTAAAATTCTCGGTTGTAATTCTTGTCCTAACTCACTTAGAATTTTGGAATCTCTTTATATTAAAACATTGACCCCTTCTCTAAACGTGGATTCCTCAGCTGTCCCTCTAAATTTTTTATAATCCCCCTCCCCAACTCCCCTCCCCCCCCAATTTTTTATAATCCCCCTCCCTAACTTATAACTCTCCAACCGCCCAACCCATAGTTTGTTTCCTGTTTTGTTTGTTTTAAATTACTCGGCCTCGGAACCAGCATTGAAAGGTTCGTAGTGTTAATTATTCCATTGTATTAGTGTTAATTATTCCAGTGTACTAATTTCAAATTACTATATGTAATTTAAAAATAGCTTTTTAAATTTCTTGTAATTTTATATGTAAATTTTTATAAACTTTGAATTTAACCCTCTTCTTTTAGTCTTTTTAAAATTGCTTTAATGAATAGGTTTTATAGAAATTATTTTGTCTTGTTCTCATTTATTTATTGATTCTAATTTCATATTGTTATTATCTAGCCTGATGATGAGCGTATTGCTCGAAACGCTGCGCATTAAAGAAGACTTTTCATGGCATTTACATTCCTCCTTGTCATTGGATTTCTCCTAAATATTATATATATTATATATATATATATATATATATACACTAGTGGCCAAAATTCTGGACACACTCATTTTTCGTGATTTTTTTTTGTTAAATTCGAGTATGGTTAAATGAATTCTAATTTAATGATTTTTTTTTAGAAAAGTGTTTATTAGGCATTCTTTATACGATTAAGCATAATTTTATAAAAAATAAGCTAGAATATACGTACAAACAACAAAAAGGTACATGTTATTGGAAATATTGCCTCAATCCCTATGTCAATTGTAATGATCAATCGGCGCAGGCCATTATGGTAGCCAATTAGCATCTAATCACGCCACTTATGATAAACAATAAGAAAACAGTAACTTGGCAGCTTCATTTCATTGTGTTCTTGTTAAGTTGCCGCGCGAATAACAAAGTCTCCTCTTCTCCTCTATCCCTTCATATTACTGACACTGTTCGCCATGTCCCCTCATATTAGGAAAAACTGGACACCATCTAAGCGAAGAAAAGCTGTAACCCTTCGAGAAGAAGGTTACTCATTCGAACAAATAGCCAAAAGACTCAGAGATGGGGCAACAAAATCTGGAGTAAGAAAGGTTTGCCAACGCTTTCAAGATCTTGGTACAGTCAAAACTGCCAAAAGAACTGGAAGAAGAAGTAAGACAAGTGAACAGGACAAACGGCATATTGTTAGATTATCCCTAACTGATCGACGGAGGACACCAAAGGAAATAATGCATACATTAGAAACAAGTCGTGTCAGCATAAGTGACAGAGAAGAAAACGCCTTCTTTGGGCAAGAGAACACAAAGGATGGACAACAGAAGACTGGCACAATGTAATATGAAGTGATGAGACGAAGATTTCAATTTTTGGAAGTGATGGATTGAAATATGCGCGACGCAGACCAAAAGAAGATATGTTGCCTGAATGCATTACAGCAACTATGAAGCATCCTATCAGCGTTATAGTGTGGGGATGCATGTATGGACGGGGTGTTGGACGCATTCAAATTATAAATGGAACTTTGAATGCTAAAAAATACTGAGAAGACATTTTGGAAAAGAAGTTACTCCCTTCAATTCAGGATATGTTCCCACACAATTCAGATGGAGCAATCTTTCAGCAAGACAGTGCTCCTTGTCACACTGCAAAATCAAGTATGAAATGGCTTAAAGACCATAAAATCAAAGTGTTACAATGGCCTGGCAATAGTCCAGACCTTAATCCCATCGAAAATTTGTGGTCAAAACTCAAGAAACTGGTTGCAAAGTCTAAGCCAAGCAACAAAATGGAGTTGATTGAATCTGTCATCAAGACCTGGTTCAGAATCATCAGACTAGATGATTTAAAGCATCTAATTAATTCAATGCCAAGAAGAATCGATGCAGTCATCAAAGCAAAAGGTTATCCAACTAAATACTAGGATAAAATATGTTTTATATATCTGTACTTCCTGAATAAAAATATGATTTTAGCTTGTTTTTTTATATACCTATGTGTTTTAGTTCAACAGAATGTCATAGTAACTGTTTGATTGAACCAAAAATATTTATCATAATATAAAATATATTAAAGAGCATTAAAATATGCCTAAAAATTCAATACTAAATAGTTTATGCGCAGCAAAGATCAGAAAAGCGAAATGGTCAGTGTCTCTATAAAAAGTGTCCAGAATTTTGGCCACTAGTGCATATATATATATATATATATATTATATATATATATATATATATATCAAAGCTATTGACTTCTTAGGGAAACGGAGCTTACAGATGAACAGAAGGACGAACACAACGGGAAACATTTTCATTTATTTTTTGTACTGCAGACGTTTCGACAAATCTTTTGTCATCATCAGTGAATTAAGTCTTAAAACCTTAAAACAAAAATAAAAATGATGAAAATTACGTCAATACAATATTAAAACCATTAAAATTAAAACCTTAAAATAAAAATAATGAAAATTGCATCAATACAAAATTAAAATCATTAAAATTACATCACTACAAAAAATTAAAATCATTAAAATTAAATTAAATTACCTCAACAGGTAAATACACAATGTTTACATCAACCTCCATACTTGACAAAACCTAAAAGAAAACTGTATGGTCAGTAAATCAGAAGGTATGATATGTCTATGAAAATCGGTTGGTTAGTTAAAAGAGCTGTAATTTGTAAGATGAACTATTATTGTTAATGGAGGGTTTGTTTCTATAGATGTACAAAGATTCTAAAATTCGGAGTTCTGTGAGGTTATTGGATCTACTGTAGTTAGAATTTCAAACTGAGTTTTGTGAAGGGGATGGGTGTTTTCATTACTATGGTTTCTAATTCCGGATTGTGGTGGGCTACTGAGGGGACGGTTTAATTTTGTATTGATGCAATTTTCATTATTTTTATTTTAAGGTTTTAATTTTAATGGTTTTAATATTGTATTGATGTAATTTTCATTATTTTTATTTTTGTTTTAAGGTTTTAAGACTTAATTCACTGATGATGACAAAAGATTTGTCGAAACGTCTGCAGTACAAAAAATAAATGAAAATGTTTGCCGTTGTGTTGGGCCTTCTGTTCATACATATATATATATACACAAACTCAGAATGGTTCCCTGAGAACATTATATGTTAAACACAGACCGTGCATGGAACAAGGAACTCTTCTGGGAAAATTAAATCCACTATAGTCCGAATAAGTAATGGTAAATGACAAATACCATAGTTTTTTTCCTTTTTCATGATTTTAGCCCGACGTGGGCAACGGGTCTCTCGCAAAGAGATCCCATAAATATAGCTTCCCTCACCAGCTATCTGCAAAGCAGACAGGATCCAGCTTTGGGACATGGATCTAGGGTTTAAAGCAAACCTAGATCCCTACACTCAGAACCTCTATATAAGTAAAAGACTCGTTGCATTCACGTCGTGTTGAATAAATCAAAGAAAAAGGGGGTAACTATTGTATTTTTAGCCAAAAAAACCAAAACTTAAACCTCAACCGGGACATTGAGCGTCCACTTTTCAAGGCACGAAACACGTCCGTTTAGTATACACAAACTCAGAATGGTTCCCTGAGAACATTATATGTTAAACACAGACCGTGCATGGAACAAGGAACTCTTCTGGGAAAATTAAATCCACTATAGTCCGAATAAGTAATGGTAAATGACAAATACCATAGTTTTTTTCCTTTTTCATGAAAAACTATGGTATTTGTCATTTACCATTACTTATTCGGACTATAGTGGATTTAATTTTCCCAGAAGAGTTCCTTGTTCCATGCACGGTCTGTGTTTAACATATATATATATATATATATATATATATATATATATATTAGAAGTGTAAAATATGAGGATATTCAGTATTTGGTATTCGGCCGAATAGTTTTTATTTGTTTTTAATCGAAGTGATAATTAATTAGGGTAAATAATGTGATTTAGGAAATGGAACTTAAAATGTTTTTTATTTCAAAGAATTGTTACAAAGAAATTCAACTTGGTATAGTCATACTAACAAGTAATAACCTTACAAACAAGTGAACAGGCAGTAGTAATAATTACTGTAAATACAAAACTTAATTGAAATTTAAGCAAATAGATTATCGTGAAGAAAAATTAGTCGTTCAGCAGCACCATGAGCTTAACGATTACGCGTGTCGGTAATTGCATTTTTCGCAGAACTTTAAAAAGTTTAATGTCACTCCTGATTGGCGTTCCAGAATATTCCTTGTGTTGCTAGGGAAAGTGAAGTTTGGATGTATTCTATAATTTCCTTTGTTTTTGACTAATATCTGCTTTTTTTAATGAAAATCGGCAGTTAACCTTGTCCCATTCCTCCCGTGCGGGAGAGATGGGGAATTATAAAATTTCAACTCTTTTATATTTGTATTCTTAATTAGGCTTAGACAATAATTCGTTTCAACTTTTTACAATAACGCCTAATAACTCCAAATGAAACTAATATTACATATTCAGTATTTGGTATTCTGTCGAATAGTTTTGTATCGATTAGATATTCGGTGAATTTTAACATTCGATACATCCCTAATATATATATAGTAAATCATGGAAAATGATCGAAAAACTGGTACCAAACGTAAAACTAAGTCCAATTACCATTCAAACAACACTGGAAAATAGGAAAGGCAAAATGTGTAGTTTTCCCAAATTAAAGGTCCGACAAGGGACCTCCTCAACACTGAAGGAAAATAGCTTGGTTGTCAGAGGGCCAAGGCTTTTTAACCAGCTTCCAAAGGACCTCAGAAACGTTACAGGGGTCAAAGTTGAAGTCTTCAAGAGAAGACTAGATGCCTGGCTCAGGACGGTACAAGATGAGCCAGGTGTACTTGACTATGTACGGTGGAGAGCGCAAGAAAGCAAGTCGCTCCTCCACTAAACCAGACCAAGAGGTGGGGGCCACCAGCTTGACCTTCGTGTGAAGAGAGACCAACGCATGGAACAGCAAAGAGATTAAAGAGGTATATATATATATATATATATTAGTGGTGGACTGGATGTCAGTTTTTCAACATCTGCGGATGCGGATCTTTAATTTCAATATCCGCGGATGCGGATGCGGATATTTAGTTAATCTATCAATATAATATAGAATTCTCAATATATGACATAATTTTTCAAATTTCGTGATATTACTATTATGGCAGGCAATGCATAAGAATTAAAATTAATATTAATGTTTTCATTATGATAAAAATAATAACTTTCTCAAGAGTTTCAGCCACAGAAAATTCAATGAAACAAGTTTCATTCAATTTTCTGTGTCACACGTATTTATATTTTGAGGTTTATATATTTGTTTGTTCATTAATAAATAATTAATACTTTACTGTACATGAAATGTGCATGACGGCCTTATAAGCTACTTTATAAGCTAATTTAATTGTAAATTACATAATTTATATGAGGTAATATCCGCATAACATCCGCAGTCAGAAGTGCGGATGCGGATGTTAAAAATGATGCGGATGCGGATATCCGGCCCACCACTAATATATAAATATATACAGGGTGGGCGGAAAGTAGCTCCCTATTTTGGATTGGTAAAAAAATACGTATATTATCCATTTATTTCAGAAGAAATAATATGAAAAGGTAGGCATACATGGTAGGTTTTCTCTAAAATTCAATGTGGGCTCCAACTCTTTCCACCAGCTTCTGGAGCCGCCCAGGAATGGCGTCCACTGACTTTAGCAGGAACTCCGGCGGGATGGAGGACATGACTTCCCGAATTCGGTCCTCCAGTTCTTCCAATGTCCTCGGTTTGGTGCGGTAGACTTCTTCCTTTACCCACCCCTAAAGAAAGAAGTCGCACGGTGTCAAGTCGGGGCTCCTGGCTGGCCATTGATGTGGACCACGACGACCCATCCAACGCCCAGGGAAGTGGGCATCCAGCCACTCACGGACAACAAGAGCGAAGTGCGGAGGGGCGCCATCTTGCATAAATATCAGATCGTCGATGTTCTCCCATGTGCTGACAACCGGCCAGACCTCGTTTCGCAAGATAGCAAGGTACCGCTCAGCATTCATGGTGTTGCGCAGAAGGAACGGGCCCACAACCTGATCTGAGGTCATACCACACCACACCGTTACACTGAACCGATTCTGCCGTTTTTCAGCGGTAACCGTGCGACTTCTTTCTTTAGGGGTGGGTAAAGGAAGAAGTCTACCGCACCAAACCGAGGACATTGGAAGAACTGGAGGACCGAATTCGGGAAGTCATGTCCTCCATCCCGCCGGAGTTCCTGCTAAAGTCAGTGGACGCCATTCCTGGGCGGCTCCAGAAGCTGGTGGAAAGAGTTGGAGCCCACATTGAATTTTAGAGAAAACCTACCATGTATGCCTACCTTTTCATATTATTTCTTCTGAAATAAATGGATAATATACGTATTTTTTTACCAATCCAAAATAGGGAGCTACTTTCCGCCCACCCTGTATATATATTAGGGTGGTTAAAAAAATGAAAATGAAAAATATATTTCTCATGATATTTGCTCATATTCTGTAATCATAAATGATGTGGAAACTAAAAGATTGGATCGAATCGTGCATATTTGGAGGTGGCGCAACTCGAAGCCTTAGTATTCTAATTTGTTAGAATTTTATAACGAAATAGTGCGCGAATACGATAGGCATAGAGCAGCTGTCGTTATTTATTTAGATTTTAAAAAGGCGTTCGATACAGTTCGCATAGGAGACTAATTGCGAAGGTCAAAGCGTACGATATACGCGGTCAGGTAGCTAACTGGTTAGAAGAATGGCTTCGTGCTAGGAGACAGAGGGTCGTAGTTAATGGTAGTGAATCGGGGTGGTTAGATGTAGGTAGCGGTGTCCCACATGGTTCAGTGTTAGGCTCATTGCTATTCATAATTTACATTAACGACATAGATGTAGGATTGACTAGTAACGTGTCAAAATTCGGTGACGATTCTAAAATAGGCGGTAAGGTTGTTAACGAGGACGATAGTAATAGGCTCCAAGACGATGTAAATAGGATTATGGAGTGGACAGTAAGGTGGAGTGAAAATATCATTTTTGGATTTTTAATTTACTTGAGTGTGGAAAAGTTGCCAATGGGCTTTAGAAACAAGCATGTGAAATTATAATACAATTGAAGCATTGCTTGATTGACCACCAGCGATTTTAATATATGGCATATTTCATGTTTTAACGATCGCTTTGCCCATCAGGAGTCATCCAAGATGCTGGTCTTTCATCCATGTTTATGCAAATAATTAACAGCTTAGTTTGCTGTAGACTGTGTTATTGCATACTTGAGGTTGACATTTAAGATTACAACATGTGTGGAATGTAAATTAATGGCAATTACAGAGGGTGGCCAAATTATTAGAGCTGATGTGAGTAAGTGAGATAAGAAAGAGTTTAGTTAACCATACATTGATTTAATGCTAGTTTCAGTGATGGTAGTGATTTGGTGCGATAACATATGCAGTCCGTGAGTCAGAGGGGATGGGAGATTGGGAGTGGGGGAGAGGAGTAATATGCAAAGCGCGGCTGCTCCGCCAAGCTCAGTGCACATGTGGCAGTGAGAATTGAAGGTTATTTGTGCTGTTATCATCATTTTTTCGTGAAACTTGATATTAAAAGTAAGTTAATTACATATTGATATCTGTTTTAGGTGTTTGACAAGTGAGTGTGACAGTATTAATTTGATATTTCTTTTTCTTGCAGAAATTCTTTAATAGTCTTACATTGCTTACAATTTATAATAATTGTTGTTTTTTTTCAGAATGGAAATTATTACGAGGGAGAAGGCGGCATGTGTGATTTTTGGCGCGCCACGCGAGATACCCACAAATGTTCTTCCCACCTACGCTGATGTTATGAAGGCTTACATCCATACAAGACAACAGCTGACAACGAAGAATAACAAATATCCACCGTTCGCCGAAGTATCAAAAAAAGTTTGCGTTGATGTTGAACTTGTTTGGGAGAAAGCGTCTCTTCCGACCGTGACGCACGGACGAGTGATTGAAACGCTCAGACCGTTCAACGAGAAATACAAGAAAATCTTGAAACCATACAAGGCTCGGAAGGACAACGACAACTACAAGCAACAACTTGAACAGTTCAGAGAAGACGCAGATAAACTCTTCGACATTAGCAAATGCAAATGTGTAGATTTCGTCATGAGCTGTAAGTGCGAAAGAGCGGACAAAGTACCACTCAAAGAAAGAAAGTTTCTAGAGGACCAGAGAGGAGCCGAAAGATGATTATAGGAGGCATCGATTTGGTGGAAACAACAAAGCTACAGAAGAAAATATCCAGGAAAGTCTGTGAATCGAGAAGACACAGCATTCACCAAGAACAATCGAAGCAGCAATGCAATTCTGGAAGCTACAACGAGGAAGACAAGGACGACGACACCGACAACAGCGACGAAGAATACACCCTATCTAAGTCACACTGTAAACCTGATCTATCGACACTGGAGAGTAAACGTCAAAGAATGACGATGACTGTACAATTACCATGTTTGGCTAAAGCGTGCGATAGAACGGGCGTCTCAGATCGAGCAGCAGCCGTTATTGCCTCATCCGTGCTACAAGACATTGGAATTGTGTCTACAAATGACACCTCCAAAGTCATTGATCGTAGTAAAATTCGCCGAGAAAGAAGTAGAACTCGTCAAGAACTGACAAAACTAGACAGCAGTATGACAGACTTGCCTGGATTGTACTTCGACGGTCGAAAGGATAGAACGATGAAAAATGTACGAGACGCCGCAGGACATGGCCACCAGGACAGAGATACAGAAGAGCACGTCAGCATTATTTGTGAACCAGGTTCATCGTACTTTGGCCACGTGACGCCGTCAAGTGGATCAAGCAAGGCGATTTCCAAAGTAATCTTTGAATGCTTGGCTGCGCGAAGTGTGGATCTCGACAGTGTGAAAGTCGTCGGATGCGACGGAACCGCTGTCAACACTGGACATAATGGCGGAGTTATTCGGCAGCTTGAGGAATTACTACAAAAACCGTTGCAATGGCTCGTGTGCTTATTACATGCTAACGAGCTCCCCCTGCGACACCTGTTTCAGCATTTAGATGGAGCAACTACAGGACCTAAGTGCTTCTCAGGACCGATAGGGAAATCTCTCACAGCATGCACGGAACTCCATATAACATCGTATGAACCTATATCTCCATTACAGCCACTGCCGCATGTTGAGGTGAAGGACCTGAGCACTGACCAGCAGTACCTGTGGCAGATGTGTCAAGCTGTCAGTGAAGGACACTGTCCCTGTGATCTAGCATTGCGAAAACCGGGACCATTGAACCACTCGCGATGGTTGACAACTGCCAACAGAATCCTCCGCCTCTATGTTGGCCTCGATGCACCATCCAACACATCAAAACTCTTGTCACATTCATCATCCGGGTCTACGCCCCAACATGGTTCGCCATCAAGACGCAGCCATCATGCAAAGATGGAGCCAAACATCTGCACGGGATGATGGTGAGAACACGGTACCTCAGCTCCTCTCTAAAGAAAGTCGTCGACCCGGTGATTCGGGCGAAACGGCTTCTGCGGACACCCCGAGAACGTGCTATTAGCCATGATCACAGATGAGCGACCACATATAAGGGAACTCGGACTCAGAAGAATCATGAAGGCAAGATCACATGTGTCTGCAAACAAAATCCGCAGGTTTCGAGTGCCACCGCTCAACCTCGACGCGACCGAATACCAAGACATGGTCGATTGGCAGACTCTGACCGTGACGGAGCCTCCTGTTACGATGGATATGACGGACAACGAATTGAACGACATGATCTCTGCTCAAATTTCACCAAGTGTCCTCTTCCTCGCTTCCTTGTCACACACAGGCGGTGAAAAGATGCGTGAACCTAGTTACCGAAGCTTCAGCCGCTGTGTGTGGCGAGACGTCCCGCCATGGATTTATTCGGGCTCGCGTCGCTTCTCGGCAGCTTATGCCGAAACTTGAGTCTAAACGTGACTATCAATTCTGAATTAACCATGCATGCATAACTCAGACTCTATCGTTAGCATAATAGTGTGCCAAAATAACTAAAAATATATAGTCTGATGTTTACTCGTATTTTAGGTATTTTGTGTAAAATCGTATATTATTGTAAACTTATAACGTCTGGTGGTCGATCAAAAGATTGTCTGATTTTAATAAACTCTTTTGCATATTGTTCTATTAGTCCATTGGCAACTTTTAAAACCTCAAGTAAGTTAAAATTCACAAAAAAGAATTTGGGGGCCATTTTCACTCCACCCTAGTGGACAGATAAGTGGCAGATGCAATTTAACGTAGACAAATGTAAAGTTTGCATATAGGTTCTCGCAACAATAATTACACGTACACGATGGATGATAGGGAGTTAGCGAGCGTTGACGAGGATGTAGATTTAGGCGTACGCGTATCTAAGGATTTAAAGGTTAGGAACCAGTGCCTGGAGTCTTGCGCAAAAGCTAATAGGATGTTAGGCTTCATAGCGCATAATTTCGAATTTAAATCGAAGGATATTATATTGCCCCTTTACAAGTCCCTAGTCAGGCCTCATTTAGAATATGCCGTTCAGTTTTGGTGCCTGTACTTGCGTGAGGATATTGATAGGTTAGAAAGGGTTCAACGTCGTGCCACGAAACTAATTCCGTCATTGCGCAACAAGCCTTATGAAGATAGGATGAAAGAGTTAGACCTGTATTCACTCGAAACTAGGAGATTAAGGGGGGAGCTTATTGAAGTTTTCAAAATCGTTAATAACATCGATAACGTAAATTTTGACAAATTGTTCACTTTCGATAATAGTAATACTCGTAATAACGGATTTAAGTTGCGTGGCAGACGTTTCATTACTAATATCGCTAAAAACTTCTTTACGTTTAAAGTAATTGATAAATGGAATAATCTCCCCGCGCCCGTCGTGAACTCTACCAGCGTTAGTGTGTTTAAGAACCGTCTTGACAGACACTTTAAAAATATTAACGTTGTTTAAAATAAAAAAAAAAAATTAGCAACAGGAGCTCTGGGGTTGGTGGTCGAGGATGAGTCTGTTGACGATTAATGCCAGCTTGTGACATGCCAGCGAGTGATGCCAGCAATAAAATTATTTAAAAAAAAAAAAAAAATTAGACTAACACGAACGTAGATGTAGCTCGTAGCGTAAACTAACCCACTTTTTGTTTAACTTTACCTACTTTTTTTTTTTTTTTTTTCCTTACTCTGCATGTCTGTAACTCTTTTCTTGCATGTTTGTAGTTTGCATGGTATGACAGTGAGTTAAGACTGTGTTTGCATGGTTTGTGAGCGTTCTTATTTTACTTCTTTTCATCTTTCACCCCTCTCCTATTCTCTCCGACTATTTTTCTGACTTGTCGGCAGTGACCGGCGGATGATGATGATGATGGTGAGTCTTTTTTCTCTTTTTCTGAATGAATGTTAACGCACGAGTGATAGGTGTTCCTCCTTACTTAACCCCTTATTCTCTTCTCTTCTCTTCTCTTAACCCTCTACTCTTTCCTTTCTCTCGGGCTAACCTTAGAGTGGATCTTAGGGTCTTTGTTAGCCTTAGCTTCTGTAGATCTGTAGATCATTATACAGTTTGGGATGGCAAAATTTTCAAACTTGCGCCACCCTTAAATATTAATGGATTTATCTGAAATTCTGGTTTCTATTTTTTTCCATATATATCAAACGAGAAAATGTATCAGGAACTCTTATTTGTGCATTTCAATTTTTGATCATATATGTGTAGCTCACCCTAATATATATATATATATATACGATACAACTCAGAATGGTCACCTGAGAAACCTTTATGTTATACAGACTGCGCATGCAACAAGGAACTCTTCTGGGAAAATTAAATCATGACCCGATCATAACCCGTTGCTCACGTCGGTCTTTAATCACGAAAAAGAAAAACTTTAGATTTGTCATTTACCATTATTTATTCAGACTACAGTATAGTAGATTTAATTTTTCCAGAAGAGTTCTTTGTTCCATGTACGGTCTGTGTGTAACATTATATATACGAGTATTAGGGATGTACCGAATACTAAAATTCACCGAATACCGAATATTTGGTGCAAAACTATTCGGCCGAATTTCGAATTCCGAATATTAGTTTTATTTGGGTTATTAGGCGTCACTATAAAAAACTGAAGCCTTTATCAGTTTGACCGCATATAGAATAAATAGTAAATGTGAGCAAAAGCAGCATGTTTTAGCCACCAAAAATCTGCCAGATTCCCAAGCTCATGAAAAATTTGCAACTGCATTGACTTCTATATTGCAAGAATGGTCAATAAAGAGCGATCGTGTGCATGCAGTTGTGCACGATAATGGCTGTAATATTACTAAAGCTGTTAGCGTTCTCAAAATTACTCCTGTTGCTTGTGCGAATCATACTTTAGCACTTGCAGTTGATGAAGCCCTTCTTAGCGCAATTGCGCGCTCAATCTGTTGCATTTTAATTATTCATCTCCAGCCTTTGACAGACTTAAGGAATTCCAGAAGCAACATAATTTATCCGAAAACAAACTTATAAGAGACGTTATCACCCATTGGAACTCTACATTCTATATGCTACAACAACTTCTTCAAAGAAAAACTGCTGTTGTTGCATACGCCTCGGACTATGACATACTGTCGACATACGTTGAGGTTTTTAGTTCCTTCCTATCAGTTTCTTATTATCTTTGGTCAAAATGTGCTGTTTAATACTGTCATTTCTTTTTTGTACCTTATTTTCTTTATTAATTTGTCCAACAATTTGGGATTGGAAGTATATAATGAAATTATTTCCGTTCCTGTCCTTCAAATGTTTTGATAAAAAGTTCTTTTAGGATTTTCTTTCAGTCGACAATAAAGAGAATGAATTCTTTACTAAATTTTGTTTTATTCTCTCTCTTTCTTTACGAAAATATCTCAGATGTAGTCGTTTTTGGATGATAAAGATACTCTCATTATTGAAGGTTGCTACAGTAGCAGCTGACGAGGAAGCTTCTAACAGTGGCTGTATCCTCCAGCGCGGGACACGTCAACGCGAAGAAGAGGCAACGTCAAACCGAAACATCAACGCGCTGATGACCAAACTTCCTCAAATCTCCGTGAAGCGGGCTGTCTACGGTTGGCCAGACTGGCAGTCGACGGCCTGTTGCGTGGCACGGTCAGAGTGCCGATCGGCTCCCGGGGCCGGACCTATACCAGCGTGCTATTTTTTCATTTACGGTGAGCATTTGCGTGCTCCCCGGACTACTCTTACTCTTCGGCGACATTAAGACTAATCCAGGTCCCACTACAACTTACACATGTCACCATACACAAAGACATAGACACAATAGGACCATAAGACACATACAGAAGCATAATATTAACATATTACAGTACAACGTAGATCCTCACAAATAAAATCATGCAGCTTAGGGAATTCGTACACAAACAAAACATTCACATAGCACTTATACAAAAAACAAAACTAAAACGCACACACAAAACCCCACCATCCCTGACTTCACGGCGATCCGTCAAGATCGTACTGGGGATCACGGGGGTGGACTCATCACTTACATAAGTAAACGCATTGGCTACACTGATGCCACCCAAAACATTACAAACACAATCCAAGCAGATAACACGATAGAAATACAGGCAGTTAACATTAAAACACGCGCTAAACACAACACCACACTCATCAACATTTATATCCCACCAGATAGTTCACCTCATGTGCCAGCCAATTACAATCCACAGTCAATTACAGCCAATTATAATCCTCTCTCACTAATGTCATTTTAGGAGGAGACTTCAACGCTAAAGACCTAGTTGGTACCTGCACAACCAAAGCAACACCAGAGGCGCCAACATAGCCACACAACTAAACAGCCTCTTCATTCTTCACAATACAGAAGAACATACACAGATACCACATCAAGCAGTATACTCAAACTCCTCCCCAGACATAACGTTCTGTTCACCCTCACTAGCAACACATACACACTGGAGAACAGAAAAACAACTGTCATCAGACCACCTGCCCATCATCATTACAACACGTTCTACACTCTGCCCCAACAGCCTTAGACATACTTACAGAAATTACAAGAAAGCTGATTGGGAACAGTTCAAAATACAGACTAAGGAACAATTCACCACATTAAACAGCACACCCATCATAAACATCAATACAACACTCAACACTCAAGAAATATACAACAAACTTAAAGAAAAACAAACAGGAACATTTAGGGAATTCATAACAACACTAAGCCATTCCACAGATACATCCAGGCTATACAAGACTATAAACAGTATTACCCACTCTAACAGCGGCATTCACACCTCACACGAGGGTATCTGTCGCAGCCAAAATAATATCCCAACATATACACAACAAGCTAACATTCTAGTTAATCACTACGCAAAGATAAGTCACTTAAAAAGAGACAACAACCAAAACACGCAGGCAGACAAACAGCCAGACACAAGAAAAACCTACAGACTCGACACGACCACTACACCCTTCAATACAGACCAGACCATCAAGATCATCAAAAACATTAAGAATTCGAAGGCTACTGGACCAGACAACATATCTAGTATTCCCAGGGAATACTAGCTCTCACAAACATCAGCACATATTCATACCAACACTGTATTATTCCTGACATATGGAAACAAGGTGAAATTATTGCACTACTCAAATCAAACAAAAATCCAACAGAACCAGCTTCCTATAGACCCATTACTTTACTATGCACACCTTCCAAAGTAACGGAAAGACTAATCTTACAAATCACAAACCCACGCATACCACTATCGCCTACTCAACATGGATTCAGACTTCACCACTCAACCACGACATTACTCACTAACCTCACGCAGCACATCATGGATGGCATCAACTCCAGACGACCAGCTCAACATACACTCTCAGCAACAATATACATTAATAAAGCATTTGATGCTATCCCTTGCTTCCCTCTCATAAACAAAATACTCAACACAAACATGCATAATAACACCAAAAGGTGGCTGAGCAACTATCTTTCAGGAAGGTACTCACATATCACATTTAGTGGCAAGTCATCCAAAAACAAGCTTTTTCCGAACGGGGTCTCTCAAGGCTCTGTTCTCTCACCACACTGTTCAACTTACACATGCATGATATTCCAACACCCTTAGATAACAAGCTTACCTTATCATCATATGCAGATGACATCACTGTTACATCCACCCACAACAACATCGACACCGCTACAAATAACCTACAAACATACATAAACAGTATACAAGACTGGCACACACACAATAGACTCAAAGTAGCGCCCACAAAATCAACCATCACCTTGCTAACAAGTAACACAAAAGAACACCAAATAACTCGACAGATTACACTAAACAACACCAACATTCCACACACTCACAGAACCAAAATACTTGTGGTCACATACAACACATCATTATCTTTTGCAAACCACATTCAGGACATTAAAAACAAATGTACGTCAAGACTTATCGCGCCTAGGGTACTAACAGGCACAAACTTTAGACACCTATAGGAAATAACATCACTCATATACAAACAATATATTCGCTCAGTTATGGATTGTGCTAGCCCATGCTGGGCACCCATTTTCTCAAACACACACATAAACACCTTACAGGCAATACAAAACAACTCACTTCGTATCATTACAGGATGTACTCAAACAACACCAATAAAACACCTGCACACAGAAACAAAAATACTGAGAGTTATGGAACATTTAGACATGAGGGGAACACAATTCATGATAGCAGCGACAACTGACCAACAACACCCTTGCCACTACATGTACAATCATGTACCAACACCTCGCACCATTAAGGTAACACTAGAGAGACATTATAACCAAATACTCCATTCCATGCCACGCCCCACAGATATCACAAAGTAGAGAAAACACACACACACACCTAACCCACAAAGCACTGACACGACTCGGTCCAAATGCGGTCCTAGGTGCGAAGCCGCCACCCATTGACAGGTCAAAGACCAGCCTGAGCAGATCGGATCTAGTTAACTTAGTACGATTCCGATGTGGACATCACCCCAACTTACAGACATATAAACATAGACTAGACAACTCCACAGACGACACCTGCCACCTGTGCCAGGACACACCACAAACAATTGAACACATGATGACAGACTGTACCGCTCTAGCACAACAACGAACACAACACATCACTAGTGCGCTGAACCTCTGGTACACTCCGGAGAGAGCGATCGGTTACCTGCGTGCCGCCGGCTTGCTCGATCAAGGTGGGGTGATCGGCTAACCAACAACAACAACCTTCAATAATCATCAGTGAACTCTAATTCAGTGTGTTGTAAAGCTTCTTAGTCGATGTGAAAAATTAACGAATAACTTTTCCTCTGATTCTTCTTTCTTCACATGGTGTCTCCCTGTAACAGGTGTCGTGGTATTTTTGCCTAACATAACTGATGATGCAGGTGTTCATACTATGAAAAACGATTTAATAGAAAATTTACAGAATCGTTTCAAGCAGTGGAAGGCAGACATTACTCGCATGATTTCTCACGTTTTAGATTCACATTTCAAATTTGCTTGCATAACAGTGCCTCAGTTTGCAAAAAATGAGATAATCATTATGTCTGCATCACTTAACGCTAGTCCTGCACGTAATATAACCTATGGCGATGAAGCAACTGATTTTGTTTCATGAGAAGATCAAGAACCTTTGAAGAAGAAGCCGAAGGTTAATTTATGGAGTTATTGCGAAGAGGTTGTGCCTCCACCTATCAAAAATAGTCAGAAAAGTTATCAAAAAGAATTAGGCATCTATTCAAAGGAGCCACGAGTCAGTCGCTATCCAGGGTGCCCATTTATCTACTAAATGGGTTTTGACGAGCGCCGCCTGACGTCACCGGGTCTCGATCCCGGGGCCGATGGTTTCGTAGTCAGCGATGCTAACCACTACACCACCGAGGCGAATATATATATAATATATATATATATATATATATATATATATATATATATACACAGTATATATATATATTAGGGTGAGGTACACATATATGGTAAAACATTAAAATGCACAAATAAGTGTTCCTGATACATTTTCTCATTCTTTTTAAGGTAAGAAACCTTATACTGGAGATTTAGCTAAATCCATTAATATTTAAGGGTGGCGCAAGTTTCAAACATTTTGCCACCCCAAACTGGAAATGATACTAACTAAGGCTACGAGTTGCGCCACTTCTAAATATACACAAATCCATCTAATTTTTTATTTTCGACATTGATTTTTGTTGTGAAATAAGGGCAAAGTTCAAGAGAAATATATTTTTCAATTTCATTTTTTACCACCCTAATATATATATATATATATGAATAGAAACGACATAAGTATTAAGGAACGTTTCTCCACACGAGGAAGAGAAATCACGAATAAATGAAAAATGAGGCGAACCTCACGGGAATCGAACCCAGGGCCTTCCAATTGCCGGTTGGATGCGCTACCATTACACTACGGACCTCGATCAATCATAAATCGAAATTCTCCCACATAGGGCAGAAACCAATGCCCTGAGAGGGCACCCTCGCAAATCGTGAATATGTGCATTTAACTGCAATGACCACGCAGTATATAAATGAATAGAAACAACATAAGTATTAAGGAACGTTTCTGCACACGAGGAAGAGAAATCACGAATAAATGAAAAATGAGGCGAACCGCCCTGGAATCGAACCCAGGGCCTTCCAATTGCCGGTTGGATGCGCTACCATTACACTACGGACCTCGATCAATCATAAATCGAGATTCTCCCATTTAGGGCAGAAACCAATGCCCTGAGAGGGCACCCTCGCAAATCGTGAATATGTGCATTTAACTGCAATGACCACGCAGTATATAAATGAATAGAAACGACATAAGTATTAAGGAACGTTTCTGCACACGAGGAAGAGAAATCACGAATAAATGAAAAATGAGGCGAACCGCCGGGAATCGAACCCAGGGCCTTCCAATTGCCGGTTGGATGCGCTACCATTACACTACGGACCTCGATCAATCATAAATCGAAATTCTCCCGGAGTGTAATGGTAGCGCATCCAACCGGCAATTGGAAGGCCCTGGGTTCGATTCCCGGGCGGTTCGCCTCATTTTTCATTTATTCGTGATTTCTCTTCCTCGTGTGCAGAAACGTTCCTTAATACTTATGTCGTTTCTATTCATTTATATACTGCGTGGTCATTGCAGTTAAATGCACATATTCACGATTTGCGAGGGTGCCCTCTCAGGCATTGGTTTCTGCCCTATGTGGGAGAATTTCGATTTATGATTGATCGAGGTCCGTAGTGTAATGGTAGCGCATCCAACCGGCAATTGGAAGGCCCTGGGTTCGATTCCCGGGCGGTTCGCCTCATTTTTCATTTATTCGTGATTTCTCTTCCTCGTGTGCAGAAACGTTCCTTAATACTTATGTCGTTTCTATTCATTTATATACTGCGTGGTCATTGCAGTTAAATGCACATATTCACGATTTGCGAGGGTGCCCTCTCAGGGCATTGGTTTCTGCCCTATGTGGGAGAATTTCGATTTATGATTGATCGAGGTCCGTAGTGTAATGGTAGCGCATCCAACCGGCAATTGGAAGGCCCTGGGTTCGATTCCCGGGCGGTTCGCCTCATTTTTCATTTATTCGTGATTTCTCTTCCTCGTGTGCAGAAACGTTCCTTAATACTTATGTCGTTTCTATTCATTTATATACTGCGTGGTCATTGCAGTTAAATGCACATATTCACGATTTGCGAGGGTGCCCTCTCAGGGCATTGGTTTCTGCCCTATGTGGGAGAATTTCGATTTATGACTGATCGAGGTCCGTAGTGTAATGGTAGCGCATCCAACCGGCAATTGGAAGGCCCTTGGTTCGATTCCCGGGCGGTTCGCCTCATTTTTCATTTATTCGTGATTTCTCTTCCTCGTGTGCAGAAACGTTCCTTAATACTTATGTCGTTTCTATTCATTTATATACTGCGTGGTCATTGCAGTTAAATGCTATATATATATATATATATATATACACGTTTATTAGAGCTTAACATTTATAATTAGCTCACGAATCGGTTAAATTTCAAATACAATTTGTAACTTTTTTTAATCTATCATGGCTTTCGTTGCGTCGCTAAAAATTTTGATGGCTGCATTCTTTTCTTAATTTATTCACCAACTTTATATTCTTCACGAAAGTGTATGAAACTCTGTAAAAGCATGTTGGGACTTGGTTTATTTGAAAAAAAAATTTTGAAGTTCAAAATCTTGAAATTTAAGTGCTTTATATTTTAGCATATAAATAGTGTTTGGGATAAATTGAGAGAGTTTTTTGGGAGACACCCCCCGATCTGAGAAAAAATAAAAACACCAAAAGAAATCACCAAATTTCATGAAAATTGGTCCAGCCGTTTGGACCTGAAAAGCAGACAGAGAAACGGACAGACAGACGGACATGCGTTGAATTATAGTAGTAATTTAAAGTGTATAAAGTTTTAAAATTTGGTGTCATCAGAGAAACCAAACCTTCGGCTGTGACCTGGCGCGCGTGATAAGGGCATTGAAGCGCTCGGGTCTTTCAACGGGGAATATTATTATTTTTCATATTATTAATAATTTAATATTAGTGTTGTCAGTATGTGCCCAGGTCAGTGCTGCCTTGGACTCTATGCTCTTTATTTATATTATTTTTGCCCCAACGTGCTGCATCAGCAATTTGTGGGCTCTAAACCTTTTGTTATAATTATTATTATTATTATTATTATTATTATTATTATTCTGTGTCCGAGACAGTGTTGCATCATCGTCTTGCATCAAATGGCCTCTACACCTTATAGCCTTTGAAAACTTTTTGCTATTAAAATAGTTAAAGTTCATAGAGTGAAAGCAAACATTTTAATTTTTTAATTTTTCAAATTTGTAAAAGATTTTTAGCACTCTCCCTTCCCCCTTCGCACTGGCACCTTAACCCCCTTACTCTCACCTCCTTTGGCACTGGCACCCACCCCTCTTTCCCGACTCTCACCAAATGCAGTTATACTACTCTAACTAATCTTTAAAATATTTTGCTAAAATGGGACGTCAGTGACACTGGTCTATAGTTCTTTGCTTGAGAACTATCCCCTCTTTCATATATGTTCGCTCTTTTCAGGATGTTCGGTATTTACCCCGTGTCCAGGGATCTTCCCCATATCTAATAGCTTTTTCATTTTTACAGTTTTCAATCAATAAGGTTTTCCATTTTTTCGGACCTGCAGCTGAATGTGATTTCATTTGTACCACTCTCTTACTTTTTGGGGTTCTGAAAAATTATTCGTACTGGACTCTCAGTATTTCAGATATTTCTTTTAAATCATCAGTGAGTTCATTATTTCCTTTCCTTAAGGAACCGATAGTGGCTCGTGTTTTTGTTTTCTTTTTCCTTTTTTCTTTGGCTTTGCTTTCAGGACATATTTTTCTAAAATTTCCACCGTCTTCTCTTCCAAGTTTGTGGGCATTTCTCCTGTTGCTTTATCCTCTAAAACTGTTTTCTACTCTATTTGGACCATGTGGGATTTGATTTCTTCCTAATTTATAGTCTTGGAGTTCAAGTTAAAGATTCCAAATTTGCTTCTTTCTTCAGTATGAGTATTTTCTTTTAAGGCTGTCCCCATATTAGTTGATATTTCGGTAATGTTGTGGGGGTTATTTTTGTCATCAATTAGGTTGTTGTTTTTGGCGAGTACCAGATCCAGGCAGTTATCTTTTCTGCTGTTCTCTGTTATCTCTTGTGTAAACATAAATTCGTTTGTTAGAACTATGAACATTTTGGCTTGCACCTTGTCTTCTCTTCCGTCCCCCTTGTCCTGGTGCATATATTTTTTTTCACCTTCTGTATTTTATAAATGGTAAATTAAAATCTCTGCAGAGTATTACAGTCGGGGATGGGGAGTTTAAGGACTTTATTAGGTTTCTGATATCAACAATGGCATCCGAGAATTTTGCAGATGGCGTGTTCGGAGCCCTGTTTTTCTATTTTTACTGCTAAAAGTTCCACGAAGCTCTTTGATTTACTTATTATTATTTCTGGCATACGACTCTCACGTACGTATATAGCACAGCCACCTTTACGTCTTGCTGTTCCGTCAGCTCGTAGTAAGTTGTAACCACCGATATGTATTCTTTCTTATATATGAAGTATTCGCAGTTTTCATAGTCTCCTTGGCAATCTTTAAGATACGTTTCTTGTTTCATCCATAAATCCTTTCAGGCATGAAACTTTGCTTAGAGAGTGGTTCGGTTTTAGCCCTTGAATATTAGCCAGGACAATATTATGTTCTTAGTCTTGCGTTGCCCCTTGTGGCCCTCCGAGAAAGATTCCTTTCCATTTCCCTCTTCTGGTGCTTCTTGCCTGATAACGGTTCGGTTCGCGGGGTTCTCAACTGTGTTGTCTGCATGTGCCGTATAAAGCTTAGTAGCTGTATTGTGTCTGCCATGTTGAAAAAATTTGGTTCTAGATTTGTATACATAGGTTTCTTTTCGTTTTTCCTGTTGCCCTTTCAGTTAATTGAAAGGTGATGGGACCAGCATCTTTTTCCGTATTTGCAGTTCCGAAGTCTTGTGTAATTCTTGCAAATGGGTGGGTAGTAGAATTCGCAGCTGTCCCCCGAATTTACAGTGATTATTATTATAGTAGAAGACGTATATGGTGATATGCTCATATATATATACTAGGGTATCAGTTTTGGGGGTGAAATGACTAAATTGAAAATAATGTGATTTGGTAGCAATTTAATGTAATCATTTGGCATACAAAATAATATCCTTGCTTCAAAAACAATAAAAAATAACTCCTACCTACATCAATTTTAATTAAAAAATTCCATTTTTCCGTAAATTCGTAACAAAATAACAAATGTGCGCAAACATCCTATCAACATTTAAAGTGGCAATAAGATATCATTCAGAGTCTTTATTTGAAAGTAACCAATGCAGTCATGTCCTTTTTGCTGCGGTTCCTTGACATCAGCATTCGGCTTGCTACTTGCGCTTTGATGTAGCCTTCTCGCCTCTCGTGACTGTAAACTTGACTAGCTGCTTCTGTGACCATTTTCACACATCTCTCCACACTCTGAGTGTGAGAAGGCCACTTTGGCACTTGCATTGGGGCCTCTTTAAGTTGTGTTAAATCTTTGTTTGTTGTACATGTTGTCAGTGGTGGCTCCAAAACTTCCGAACTCAAGTTATCTAATTCTGACAATTTCGTGGCATTGACGTTTATCGGAGGTACCTTCCTTGTCTGAACAGAGCAGTCTCCCAGCTGGTCATCATCTAGTGATGTTCCTCTAAGCTTTAGAATGATTTCCACAGCCTCAGTTCGCTCTTTAGTACATTGGCTGCAGTGTATTGCTTGCAAAACTACCTCTGGCCTAGCATACCAAGCGGACCTTCTCACCACAGGTAACACGATGTCCACCACTACTTTCCATTGGGTTCTCAGTAGCTGTAATTGAAACAAGATGTGGTTGGGCCCCTCCATCCACATTGGATTAAGTTTTACATTGAACCATGAGGAAGATAAAACCCAATAATAAATTCAACAATCAACATCAAATTGTGTAGCATTTTGCCCTTCAGTGCATGTTTGGAAACCCAAATCCTGCAGAAACGAATCGCTGTAGTTAACCAACGACTGTGACTTACGGGTCCAGTCTCCAAGAGCTAGATTTTGAGGCAACTCTCCTGATCTGATTGCTTGAACAATACGATAAGCGTAAGATTGATCCGTGCTGAGGTCTTTGATAACTTCTTCAGACAACACTGGAAGGGGAGGGCCTACTTCGACCTTTGGAAATTTTGTATTTATTTCTAATTCCGTTGCTTCATCTAGCATGTTGCAAAGGGGCCTGACCACTTGTTGTTGCTCTTTGTAGGACCATCAAGTTCCTGGATGAGACGACGAAGAGGTAGTTCCCCTGTGTGCAAATCACATACAATCCAAACAAGCCTTCTTCCAAGTTTTTTCTCTAAATGCGTCATAACACCGCCCTGCCATCCAGTGGTCACCGCAGTTGAGTCTCCACCAACGGCCTGCAGCGAACTGTCAAGTCTTCTTTCTTGAAGCCAACATATTATTTGATCAGCAATTGCCTCTGTATGTTTCTTGCCTTCTACTTCTGCTTCAGGAACAAAGTGAAACAAATAGCGGCCACCAGGTTCGGAACACACAGAGTGGTGTTCTTCTCTGATGAGACCGGGAAACTTTCTGGCCATTCCCTCTACCTCTAGGAGAACTTTTGTGTCATCTCTTCTTCCATCAAACAAAAGGCAAGAGAGACCTTCCTCCTTCAAATCTTTTCCATGCTGATCAGATATTTCCTTCATTATTTCTTCTTGTGCTCTTCTTATCTTATTATGATCTATCACTAAGGATGTATCCTCTCGGCTGATGAGGCCTGCATCTATCCAAGCGGCAGTGGCAATCTCTGCAGTCTCTCGTAGCCCCGTATGGTGGCGAATACTGGCAAGGGCAATGTTTGAGATGTCTTTAGTGTTGTATTTCATTCTCTTCGGCGAAGGTTCAGGTGGCATTTTGGAGCTATCATCTGATGTTGTTTCTTTCTGTTCATCTGAAGAGCTTTCAAAGAAGTGAGAAACCTCTTGATAGAGGTCTTCATCTCTTTGTGTGGCTTCTTCACTCTTCTGTTTCTTCCTTTCTTCCCTCTCTCGGATTTTCTCTTTTTTCTTAGCAATAACAATCTGTTTTTTGGTTTCTGAATAATCTGCCGAACCAATCTGCATACTTCCTTGGCCTCCTGCCTTTGTTCTCTGCGCCTTTATGAAAGCCAGCTCCAAACGAGGGATCTTCTTCTCACGAGGACAGCGACAATCAATGTGAGGGTGAGGTTCCCTTCTGCATGAAGGAGAACAATTGGCTTCAGAACACAACTCTATGGGACACTGGCAGTTAAAAATGTCAAGAAGAGTATCAAGTGTGTGCAGAAATGTATTTTTCTTTGCTAGTTTTCCTTTACCAAGTGATGTCTCAACTGCTTTGTGCCACAGCTTTGTTAATTTTAGCTCAATAGTTCTATACTGACTGAGTACAGGTGGTTTGAATAACACATTAGCTTTTTTCCACTGATGCAGAAGAGGGGGAATCATGTCCCTTATGAGCTCTTTCTCTGTGTAGTTCCTTCTATCCTTTGTATTTTGTTCACGAAGGAATAACCCTAGTCTCAGCATGTCTCGCACTGTTGGTAGCTCTGATACGGGAAGCTCCTTGCCCGTACCGACTAACAGGCTCAAGTGGCATGGCGACTGACCGCTTGTCTTCAATTTTGGCACCTTAGGAATATCTGAAAAGAAAGAAAAACATTTAAGTATTTTATATCAATTATGATGTTTCAAAGTTTAGTCATTCGATGTTCTAAAATTCAATAAAAATATATTTCATTGGATTACAACATAATTAGACAGAAGAATATGATAATAATAAATAATTGTAATAATCAATAATCCATACTTACAGTTAAACTGTAGTATTCGTCTAGTAGAATAACTATGAAGTAGGTACAAGAGCAATAACAGCAACCCACCGTCTATGACATCTAAGAGGCAACTGAGGACTGAGAGTGAGGGACAGTTCTATTCATGTTGTGACTTGTACATTGTACAACAACTATATGGTCCTTGAAAACACTCCGTATGCAATCAGTGGGATAATTCTGTGACAGATGAATAGTTAATCAATTTATGTCCTATTATTTAGTAAAACAGTCAATTTCTGAAACTTTAAGGTAAAATTGATGTAGGTAAGGGTTATTTTATTTCATTTTGGTTGGCCAATTTCAAGTTTTGACATGAAAAGACACTATATTTGCACTACCAAAATTGATTTGAAAAAAGTTGACAAAATTGACACCCTAATATATACTAGCTGAGGTACCCGGCGTTGCCCGGGATAAATTTCACATTGCTCTTGCATGTCGTTCACTTCAAGGCGTGATTTTCTTCCTTGGGGTGTTTCTCTTGCTCTGGTAGCTGCTACACTTTCTCGGACAGCATCAAGACGTGATTGTCTTTCTTGCAGTGTTTCTTTTGCTCTAGTAGTTGCTACACTTTCTCGGACAGCTTCAAGACGTGATTGTCTTTCTTGCAGTGTTTCTTTTGCTCTGGTTGTTGCTACACTTTCTCGGACAACTTCAAGGCGTGATTGTCTTTCTTGTGAGCTTTCGTGCTTCCGGGCTTCTTTATTTTTTCTGGCTGCTGATGTAGATCTGCCCAAAATTGCCGTTTCTTTGGTGGCATGGTAAAGTTGTTGGAATTTAAAAAAACTGCAAAAAAACATTGCCACATTAACTTCCTGTAACTATTCGCACAAACAGACAAACAGACAGGCTGACCGACTCTGTGTTGACATTCTTCATCCCATAAGAGGTTCCCGTGCCAAATTTGGTAAAAATGTTAAGATTCAGAAATCTTGACACAATGTGAAGCTCAAAATTTTCACGGCTGCGTTCTTTTCTGTAGTTTAATCGCGGTGCTGGGGCCTTCTGGCCCAGTAATTTTAATTATTTAATTTACTAACATTCTTCATCCCATAAGAGGTTCCCGTGCCAAATTTGGTAGCTCTAGGTCAAACGGTTTGCGCTTGCATAAAGGACAAACAAACAGACAGGCGAAAATATATAATAAGAAGATACACACACACACACACACACATTGCAGTAGTATACCCGCAAAAATGATGAGTGCAATGCAACTGCATGCAATATGATCAATTTTGATTGGTGTTGCAGAGCCAGAACCATGCAACACTGCAAAAATGGTAGATGGTTATGTTAGAATTGGGCTAGAAGGGGATATGCAGGAAAGGGGGAGGGGGTATGTAGGAAAGGGAGAGAAGGGAGTTACGCAAGAAAGGGGGAGAAGGAATATAAGCAGGAAAGGAGGAGAAGGGTAACCTAACCTAGCATCTCAGGCCCACAAGGTAAATATATATATTTAAACTGTACTGTATGTGTATATATGTGTGTATGTTTGTATGTATGTACAGGAAAAAGTAAACCAAATCTGTTTTATTGAGGGCAAAGCTGGAGAAGAACCGTCCGATGGAGCATCTTGATGCATAATATTATAATGTTATAAAGTTTCAAGCCAGAAAAGACCCTAGGATCTATTCATGGCTAGTCTTCCTAACCGTGTTTGTAATTGTGTATTGCGCATGAGCTCTGTGGTGGCGGAGGGGACCTACAATTTTACGTGGGCTCCGAAACCAGAAACCTTAATTTTACTACCTCAAACTATAACTAATATATCCACATATGCATCTAACTGATTTTTAAACATGTTTACAGAAGTGCTACTAATTACTTCTACCGGCAAACTATTCCAGCTATTTACTATTCTATGCGTAAAAGAGTTTTTGGCGACTGCCCTCTCGAACCTTCTAATTGTCAGCTTACACCCGTAATTTCTAGTTGTACTATATTATGCTACTTCGGAAAAGCTATCTCTATTTACGTTATCGAACCCATTCATAATTTTAAAAACCTGGATTAGATCACCCCTAAGCCTCCTAGTCTCGAGTGTAGTCAATTTTAATTCTTTAACCCTATCCTCGTATGACTTTCACCTAAGCGACGGAATCATCTTAGTTACTCGTGTTTGAACTCTTTCGACTTTGTCTATATCTTTGCGCATATGCGGATTCCAACATTGGATCGCGTACTCCAAACATGGTCTAACTAATGATTTATAAAGAGAAATAATAATATCGTGCGATTTGTACTCAAAATTCCTAGCTATAAAACCTAGCACTTTGTTCGCATTACTGACCGCTGCTGTACTTTGTTTCGCTACTTTTAAATCACCAGTGACTATATCTCCTAAATATTTGTCCTGATTTACACTTGCCAACTCCTTCCCTGACATACTATGCGCAAAATTAACGTTACACGAACCTATATGTAATATTTTGCACATATCGACGTTAAATCTTATTTGCCATGTGACCAACCAATCTACGATTTTATTCAAATCTTCCTGGATTTTACTTCTATCTTCGTCACAACAATGCTTTCTTTTAATTCATTTGGTTGAGTAGTATAGCCGCAAAAGGTAAGAGTGCAGGAATGTTGCAATTTATTACGTAATGTCGCAATGTTGCAAAGGGGTTGTTGCAAAGGGGGTGGGGGTTGTTGCAAAGGGGTGTTGCAAAAAATCCCTGCAAAGGGGGGTGGGGATGCTGCAGGTGCAACAAGGGGTCATGAAACTTGGAGGCGGCGTTATCCCCCAAGAGAAAGGAGAAAAAGGAGGAGAGGTGTTCACCTGGCAGGAGCCAAGTGCATATTAAGACTTCGCCGAGTAGGCATTGTCTTATAGGCTCCTAATCAGCCAGTTGGCTTAGAAGGAGCCAAGGGGGGGGTACATCTGAAGGAGAGAGAGAGAGAGAGAGAGAGTATCGGCCTTTGATTGCAAGGGCTTGGAGGCGGAGTTCTCCCCAAGCTATTTTCGTTTACCTAACCTAAGAGGCCTCTAAGGGGTTTTCCCAAAGGGCCAGAAAGAGAAAGGACCAGAGGTCCTTGCTCGGCTGGGAGCCGAGCTTGAATGACTCCGTCGCCAGCTTCTCACTCTTTTATAGACCTCTAATCCGGCTGAGTTGCCAGATAGCGCCATGTATTCAGGCTGAGTTGCCAGATAGCAATATTTAAAACCATATATTAATCAAAATACCACATATATTTATATGATGGTAGTTAATCAATACAGAATTTCTTTTAATTGTTGGAATTAAGAAGATTCATCTGTTTATTAAATAAATAATTTAAACACACGCTCTTTACACAATAAATCACTTAATTCCTATTTTATTATAAATACCACAATTGAATAACAGTGGGAAAAACGAAAGGAAAAGAAACCTTGCGAAGATTGGTGAAAATTAACCAAAATACACACTCGTCCATTCCCCCCAATCTCCTCACCCCATCTGTGTTTGTATTGGTATATATATATATATAAACAATCATAATAACCATGTCTATTTAATTTTGTCATTCCTTATATATATATATATATATATATATATAAATGGATTTTCACCTTAAAGTGAATTAAAACATTAACTTTATTACTTAATTCCTATTTTTATTATAAATATCACAATTGAATAACGTGGGAAAGGAAAAGAAACCTTGCGAAGATTGGTGAAAATTAACCAAAACACACGTCGTCCATTCCCCCCAATTTCCTCACCCCATCTGTGTTTGTATACATAAACGAATGAACAACTCGCACACACACACACACGCCTCTGTACATATCATGTGAATGAAAATCAGAAAAAAAATGCCAAACGTATATTTTGTCAATCCTTATATATATATATATATATATATATATATATATATATATATATATATTATAAATTGATTTTCACATTAAAGTGAATTAAAACTAACTTTATTACTTAATTCCTATTTTTATTATAAATATCACAATTGAATAACAGTCGGAAAAACGAAAGGAAAAGAAACCTTGCGAAGATTGGTGAAAATAAACCAAAACACACGGTCGTATTCTCAAATCTATACACACACATACACACACACACACGCACACACGCACACGAGGAATCGTTTCCCCACTCGAATCACACCAGTTTGCCCAGAGGCCTTTTTGAAATGACCATAATTTGACCTTTCTTCCAGTCTAGTCGAGCAAAATCTCTCTTCACTCCGATTCTTAGATATACACACAATTATATTCAATGATAATCAGCGAAAGAAACAAGGTGGGCAAACCTGAAAGTACTAATAATTTTATATATATATATATATATATATATATATATAGAAAAAAGAAAGAGAGAGAGAGTTTTGTTCATTCTTTTAAAATAAATAAAGGAATGGATATATATATATATATATATATATATATATAGGTGGTACAAATTACAGTAGTAATAATAACACTGGGGAACAAATTTTAACTTTTTTTTGTTTCTTGGACGTGAACAGGCCTGTCTTATAGGATCTTTTCCGCTGATTCCGAATATAGCCGTAGAATTTCTCTACCACCCAAGGTTACTGAGAAATTTATATTTTAATATTTATTCAAAAAGTGTATAGAAGTTTGTAAAAATACTTCATAAAAATTATATTAGTGGCAGACTGGCATTTAAAATATTCTTCTTAAAACTTCTTTGTCACTGATTTTCTCTTGTAGTTTTTCATTAGGAGCTTCTCGCACCAATGTCCAGCAGTAATCAGCTAACATTGCCGCCCTTGGTAGCGTTTCTCCATAGTAGCTATATCTTGGTGGAACCTTTCTCCATGCTGATCGCTTACGTCGCCGAGGTTTTCAGGGAAGAAATCTAAATGGGAGTGCAAGAAATGGATTTTTAGTGACATATTACATCCCAATAACCTATACGCTTCATTCATGTCCTGCACTATTTTTTCATAGTTAGAGGCTTTGATGTTCCGGAGAAAATTTGTGACAACATTCTTCATGGCCTCCCATGCCACTTTTTCTTTTCCTGTCAAGGCATCATCAAACTTTTGATCTTTCATGAGCTCTCTGATTTGGGGGCCAACAAAGATCCCTTCTTTTATCTTTGCATCGCTAAGTCGTGAAAACTTTTTCTTCAAATATTGAATGCCTCATCTTCCTTGTTCATTGCTTTGACAAATTTTTCATGATGCCAAGTTTGATGTGAAGTGGCGGTAAGTATATTTTCCTTGGGTCACTAAGGGTTCATGAGACACATTCTTCAGTCCTGGGATACATTTTTGACGAAGTGGCCAATCCTTTACAAAATAATGCGAATCTCTGGCTCTGCTGTCCCATTCACAAAGGAAGCAGCAGAACTTCGTATAACCGAGCTGCATTCCCAGAAGAAGCGCGACGACTTTTAAATCCCCACATATATACCAACGAAACTGGTCATAATTAATCTGCTGAAGGATGAGTTTCATATTTTCGTAAGATTCCTTCATGTGGACAGCGTGCCCTACAGGAATGGAAGGGTATTTATTTCCATTGTGAAGTAGTACAACCTTGAGGCTTAGCTTCGAAGAGTCAATAAATAAACGCCAATCTTCAGATTTGTGCTCATGACCGAGAGCTAACAGCAGTCCATTTACATTATTACAGTAGCATAAACCACCTGACGAGGAGAAATACTGCATCAGATCTTTTTGGCGAGTGCGGAACGCCGATATGCTTGTATCTTTTGCCAGCAAATTCCATTCACGTAACCTGGAGCCCAATAATTCAGCTTTCTTTATCGGAAGGTCCAAATCTCTCAGGAGATCATTCAGCATAACCTGCGTTATCCTACCATTTATTTTCTTAAAAGTTGGTTTAGAATTCCGCTAGTAGGTTTAAAAGGCGTAACATGATATAATTAACCAAAAGAATTAAGTAAAACAACATTGCATCATTCTGTTTATTATAAATATATAGAAAATAAATATACATTTGAATGATCAATAATAGAAATGAGGAATATGCATATAATCCGTCAATATAACAGTACAGGAGAAATATACACACACACACACACACACACACACACACACACACACACACAATTATGGAGATATATAGAAAATAAATATACATTTGAATGATCAATAATAATAGAAATATGAACGAGGAATATGCATATAATAAAAAAAAAATACACACACACACACACACACACACACAATTATGGAGATATATAGAAATAAATATACATTTGAATGGTCAATAATAATAGAAATGAGGAATATGCATATAATCCTTCAATATAACAGTACAGGAGGTGTATATATATATTTACAAACACGTGTGATAAATAAGTTAACCATTGAATTTCTGTTAACATAATTTCATTTTTGTTAACTTATTTATTACACGTGTTTTTAAATATATATGTCTCGAATATAATCATTGATGTGTCTATTGTTAACTTATTTATTACACGTGTTTGTAAATATATATAGCTTGAATATTTCGTTTATTAAATAAATCATGTTTCAATTAGCGTTTCACTTTCTCCTTTGTGTGTGTGTGTGTGTGCGTGTGTGTGTGTGTGTGTGTGTGTGTGTGTGCACAGGTGAAAGAACAGCAACGTGATTCATGCTACTTCCTGGAAATTCCCTGCGTGGAGCTTGATAATGACGTCAGAACGACATTGTATAAAGGCAGGCGAAACTTTCACTTTAACTCATTACAAGATTGGAAATAGAGGATAGAGTCGTGTTAGTTAGCCCTCTGTGCCTTGACCAATTCCTAGGTGGTGAACATGATATCTGACGTTCCAAACGGGTTTGAAGCACACAAGTTGATAAATATATCGCTCGGTAAAATTGCATCCAGACGTTCCAGAAGAGCTGGTGCATCTTTGCATAAATCATTATTAGTTGCCACTGTGTTACATAGAGCCCGTTTTGTTTACTTAGAAGCAGCACATAATTACCTCCACACAATATTTTCCCCGCCACAAGGGCAACCTGAGGAGATTGTCCCCGACCCACCTCAAGCGCCCGCACCATTACCTGAAGTGTCCGTTACCCCAGTGAGCCCTCTCGATTGTGGTGTCAATAATATCAACCAAGATGATTATTCACCCACTGAATGCATTAGTGAAGAATGTAAATCTAGATTAGAAGACAACGACTGTGAAGTAGACTCGAGCAGTAAATATGGTTGCAACGAAACCTTGCACCATACCAGAAAAAGACGGAGAAGTTCTGATCAGGAAACAAAGGCTGCAGTTTACTCAATTTTACCAAAAGGAATCAAAGATAATTTAGAACATGAACAATGCTCAGGCTGTTATTTTAGCGACTAAAATTTTGTGTTGATGTGGATTCGATCTTACCTCTTGTCGGTGTTCTGAGCAGACAGGCAAACGACGAGATTTTGCAGCATGGAAAATGACTACATAACTTCTCTCATGATCAACTTGGAATCCTTGAATTTCTATAAAATCAGTCCAGACGGTCTTCGTCTCGAATCTATTTTAAAACCGGTATTAATTCGTGAACATAGGCTAAAAGTATTTAATAGAATGCTTTCTTTAAAGTATTAGGTTACTGTTGTTTGTGATCACCAAATCTATGCATTTGCTTTTTCTTGTGTTTTCTGTTATTTTCTTGTGTTAACATAATTTCAATTGTTAACTTATTTATCACGTGTTTTTAAATAATATGTCTTGAATATAATCATTGATGTGTCTATTGTTAACTTATTTATTACACGTATTTGTAAATATATATAACTTGAATATCTCGTTTATTAAATCGTATTTGTAAATATATATAACTTGAATATCTCGTTTATTAAATAAATCATGTTTCAATTAGCGTTTCCCTTTCTCCTTTCTGTGTGCACAGGTGAAAGTTCTAAGCTCCGCCCACTGTTGTGTGTGTGTGTGCACAGGTGAAAGTTCTAATCTCCGCCCACTGTATGACCAGCAACGTGAGTCATGCTACTATCTGTGATTCCCTGCGTGGTCAGTCGACTGCAGTAAGCCCTTGAGATCATACGTTTATTCGCCAGCGTAGAAGAAAAAAAGGAGATCAGACGTGTATTCAAATGGCTACCTTTAATTTTGCTTGTACAACGTTTATGAAATGGTATTCAGCAAAGTGCCAGGATGTGTTGATACCGAAAAACTTCCTATTCCCCCCTCCTATGCCTCTTTTAAAACCACATTGGATTGTGCGAAGTTGCAAGATGTACAAATACTCTACGGATGTTCTGGTGAGACCGTTGAAGGCTTTCGTTGCACAGACGATGTGCTGAAGTATGCTGTAGAGCTAAACTTTATAAAGTCTCATATACCGTGAAGTAAAAGAAACAACGCGTGCAGAAGAGAAGCAGCAGGTATGGATAACACTGGGGAACAAATTTCAACTTTTTGTCTATTGAATTAGATTTGACAGTTAGTTCTAGGTAATTTGGGAGCTGAGCACGAATTTTTACTCGGTTTTGCTCTATCAGGTCCTGATTTTGCTCAACACCCTCCTCTTTCGTCGTATTCATAAAAAGGTTTTTTTCTCAATACTCGCTGTCTTTTTGCAGTTACACATTATGCAACTAGGTTTTTATCTAGGTATTTGTACCTATTGTTATGGTATTGTTGTATTATGTATATTTTTATATGTAACACCCTAAAAATATTTTTAATTTTGTCATTTTTAACCCATTTTAATATTAGTAAATTAAGCTAAAAATATCATAGAATTCTAAAATTTTCTCGAGCGTTCCTGTTCTCTGTAGAGTATTCTAGAGGGACAACTAAAATATATAAAAGCGACTCGTTTCCAGAGTTAATCAGTCAATTCAATCAGTCAGTCAGTCAGTTGAGTTAGTTAATTAAGTTTGGGCATTAACATAATTTTGAATTGGCATATGATTTAGTGAGTAATTTTGTCATCGTGATTTAATATAGTTGATTTAATTAGACGTAATTTATATTGTACCTACTCATCCGTGTTTCTAGTTTAATTTCATAGATTGTAAGTACCTATTTCATAATAAGTACCTATTTAAACTAATTTTTGTGTTTATATTTCAGATTTTCTTAAATTTATATGAATTAAGGGCTTTAAATACCTTTACAAATTGGCAGAACAATCAAGCAATATGTCATCAAGCACTAGAAAGTTCAAATGCAAAAACAACCCTGATTCCTTCTGTTATATATGTGGAAATTTTACACTTCCACATCAACGAGCAAATATAACTGACTTCGTAAAAAGAGCTTACTTAGCTTATTTTGGCATAAAACTGGGGGACCAAGATAAATCGTGGGCTCCACATAAAGCCTGCACTATATGCATTGAAAGACTGCGACATTGGACGAAGGGTTCGGATTCAAAAATACCTTTTGGAGTTCCGATGGTAAGTTTATGATTTCATAAAACTACGTAATTTAATCACTAGTATACTGTAACTTACCTAAATGTAATTGTAACTTAGGTACATAAACAAAAATTTACAGAAAATGTTTATAAGAATCTCAAATATTGCATAAGGTTGAAACACATAGAAATGTTAAATGTTTGGGTGATAACTTTTGATAAAATTCATAAAAACAAGTCTCTCGTCGCTTTTGTTAACGCTTTACAATTTTTTTTCCATATCAGGTGTGGCGAGAGCCTACTAACCACGAGACCGATTGCTACCTTTGCTTTGTCAAGACTTCGGGCTTCACTAAGAAAAATAAACATTGTATCGAGTACCCAAATTTCGACACCGCGATACGACCTGTGCTACATTCAAATGAGATCCCCATTCCAAAATTTAAGGGTCTGCCAACTCAAGAATTAGTTGAAGATGTTCCTGAAAATATTGTTATGCACTTTGAGGAGTCAGACACCGATTTTGACCCCAGCGTATTTGAAAGTCAAAACGATCCGCAAAAGTTTAACCAGGCCGAGTTGAATGATCTTGTAAGGGATCTAAATTTGCCAAAAAAGGCTGCGGAAATTTTAGCTTCAAGACTTAAAGAGAAAAACTTGCTTACTTCAAACACATACATTTCATTTTACAGAAAAAGAGAAGAAGAACTTGTTAAATATTTTAGAACAGAGGATAGTTTAGTATATTGCTGGGACATAGTTGGTTTGTTAAAGAAGATGGGGGTTGAGTCTTACGATGCAAATGATTGGCGCTTGTTTTTAGACAGTTCGAAAAGAAGTCTTAAGTGTGTGTTGTTGCATAATGGCAATCTATACGGCTCGATACCGATTGGGCACTCAACAAAATTAAAAGAAAAGTATGAACATATAGAAAAGGTTTTAAATCTTATCAAATATAGGGAGCACGAGTGGATCATATGTGTTGACTTAAAAATGGTTAATTTTCTGCTAGGACAACAAGGAGGGTATACTAAATATCCCTGCTTCCTTTGCTTATGGGACAGCAGAGCCAAGGAAGAACATTATTTCAAACAAATCTGGCCAGCACGAACATCACTTACTGTCGGAGAAAAAAACGTAATTAATCCACCTTTAGTGAGCAGAGATAAAATCATATTTCCTCCTCTGCATATAAAACTAGGCCTCATTAAACAATATGTAAAAGCTTTAGATACGAACGGCGAGTGTTTCAAATACATAACTTCAAAATTTCCAAGTTTAAGTTATGAAAAAAATCAAGGGGGAAATTTTCGACGGTCCACAAATAAGAACAATGATTAAAGACAGCAATTTTCCTAATGTCATGAATGAACGCGAAAAAATGGCTGGTTCTCATTCGTGGACTTGATAGAAAACTTTTTAGGCAATTATAGGGCAGATAACTACGAAGAAATCGTAAAAAAACTTTTAAGGGACTACAAAGAGTTAGGTTGCAATATGAGCATAAAAATGCATTTTTTGAATAGCCATCTTGACCAATTTCCAAGTAATTTAGGTGATGTAAGTGACGAACAAGGGGAGAGATTCCACCAAGATATAAAAATTATGGAGGAACGGTACCAAGGCCGCTGGGATTCCCACATGATGGCTGATTACTGCTGGTGCTTGAAAAGAGACCTGCCATCAACAAGCAAATACGCTAGAAAGTCTTACAAAAGAAAATTTTTGCCACAGTGAAAGCTTCATGTTTGTTTTTTTATTTTAAGTCATTTCTATCGTTATAATGTAATTTTACTGAAATTTGAACTGCTTGTATTCATGAAACTTGAAAAAAAAATTTAACACATGACTTAATTTTTTAGTCCTAATTTGAAAAATCTGGAAAATGGCACATAGGCTGTCGACAAGAATCAGGACCTGATAGAGCCAAACCGAGTTGAAATTCGTATTCAGCGCACCCAAATTACCTAGAATCAAGTGTCAGATATCATTCAATAAAATACGTGTTGCCCAGTGTAATGAGTCTTGTGGATGGGTGGTGTGACAAGCGGTATTACGTCATGTTACATCATGTCGATTACTCATACCCTACGACTGAAAATGTGAATCTCGCGATCATGGACAATCTTAAGTATTTTTATCACTATATTAATGTATATCATGATGAGGTTCGTAGTGAGGTTGTGGCTAGTGCCCTGCGTGAGTTTTTAACAGACTTTAGGGACGAGTATCGTTTGATGGGCAGAAAGGAAAAATATGAGCATATGTTCCTCTCAAATAGTGCGCCGGAGTGTGAAGATGTTTAGTAAAACATTATAAAATGTGCCTAGTTCGTGAAAATTATCCTGAGGGAAACTGTCTAGTGCGTAGTCTGGTAGTGATAAAACCGAAATTAATTCTTGTAGCGGAAAAACACCTACCCAATATGTACAACAATTCGATTATGGTACGACTCGCGGATCATACGAGTTCGAACAAGCCCATTCACGTATCATCGAGTCAGCCGCCCATCGAACCGTTCCTGCCTACCTGCGTGCCTCACACGGCTCATAGTTATCTCAGAGTTTGAACCGAGTGGACGTGCGCTCCTCGAATACGATGGAACTTCCTTTGAGCAGCATTCTCAACGCCTCGTACGATGTGTCCGTGACGAAATCGTTGCGTGTGTTCAGGCGTAAATCCGGTACCGTTAGCTATGTACTGGAAACGGAATGTAGACAAACAAACAAACGGGTTTATTTAAGTGTCGAGGAGACGAATAGAATCTTCGTGATAGTTGAGAAGTGGAGTGAAGATCGTTATAAAATACCTGCTAACGTAGGTACAAGAAGAAGCAGATTACACTGGTATGCATATGAAATTTTTTTGTCTGCTGTGAGGGTTTTTTCAACTCATATTATATAATTCGACCATGCTGAATTCGAAAATGACATTGGTTTTCCTCAATCAGGTCAGGTTTTTTCTCTATTGGCCATTTATTATAAGTCCAATTTTATCCCCAAATTTATTGATTTTTTTAGCTTAAACACTGTAGATACGAGTAATATTATAAGAACACTCGTGAAAAATGAAAACATTGTGTGAATAAATACTTTTATTCATACAATGAATATGGAAAAAAGTTTATTGAGGAAGGAATGAAGTTTTTTTGGCTTTCCGTCTGTGTTTTTCTTCGGGCACGTCTCGCTTCAAACACCAGCATATTGATATCCCAGTTTCCCTGGTACCTCTCTTCCATTATTTTGATATCTTGGTGAAATCGTTCACCCTGTTCCTCACTATAATCACCGCAATTTTCAGGAAAATAGTCCAAGTGGGACCACAAAAAGTGCATTTTTATGGACATGCGCGACCGATGAGCTTTGAAAGCTTCCATCAAGTTTTCGACAACGGACTCGTATTCTGGACTTCTACGCTTGCCAAGAAAATCAGTGACAACTGATTTGAATGCCTGCCAGGCATTCTTCTCAGTTGGAGTCATTGCGCTTTCGAACTGAGTATCCTTGATCAAAGTTCGAATTTGAGGACCATCAAAAACCCCAGCATTTAGTTTAGCATCAGATATATGAGGAAATTTACTCTCGAGATATCGGAATGCTGAACCCTCCTTATTCATTGATTTGATGAAATTTTTCATCAAGCCCAGCTTAATATGAAGTGGTGGGAGCAAAATTTTTGTTGGTGGTACAAGGGGCACTGAAACGACATTATGCGACCCAGGTTCAAAATTCTCTCTGGATGCCCATTCACGCTGTGCATAGTGCTTCTCATCCGCTCGGCTATCCCAGGAAACATGGGTATTTCGTGTATCCCCCTTGCATTCCCAATACAAATGCCACAATCTGAAAAAAAATGAAAATATTTAAAGAATTTAGAGAATTTGTTCTATCAGATAAAAAAATCTATGCATTGGACTGTATCACTTCTGTGGGGAAGTTAAGTGTTCTTATACGCTCTCAAATAACCTTTGGAAAAACAACAGAGTCAATAGCAATAGTTTACTTATGATATTAGTATTACCTTCAAATTTCCACAGATCCTCCAGTTATGTTGGTCGTATACGAGAGCATCCAGTAAAATTTTCATGTTATCGTAGCTCTCAGTAAGTTGTACGGAATGTGCTACAGGGACTGATGCAACCCTATTCCCAATGTTGAGAAGTACTGCTTTCAAACTTCGTTTAGACGAGTCTATAAATAGCCTCCATTCTGATGCGTTATATGGCAGGCCCAAGGATTCGATTAGCCCCTCAACATTGCAGCAGTACACTAAGGAAGAGGTATTTTCGTGCACTGCAAAAAACTTGCGGAATTCTTCCTCTCGTTTCCTATACCAAGAGAATGTTGTTCCCGGAGCCAGCAAGTTGTCCTCTCGAAGTCGTGAGCCCAAGATCTCGGCAGCTAATTTGGAAAGTCCTAAATCCCTGGTAAGATCATTAAGTTTGGCCTGGTTGAGAGGCCTCGGCTCATTTGAAGCGGTATTTTGAGGTGTATATACGACTGGGACTGGTCATTGGCATTGGTCATTGATTCATCATCAGAATCATCGAAGTCCAGGGTTTGAGGTGGGTCGGGTATTGGAATTCCAGGACCATTGGGTACAGGTCTCATAGCAGAAGGAATGTCAGGGTATTGAACAATGTGTTTATTCTTCTTGTTAACTCCTGAAAATAGAAACACAGAAACATGGATATAAAACTTGCATATGAAATAGAAGAAGCATTCAGACAGTGGCGGCTCGTGAGGGAAGGCTGCGGTCTGTAAGATATGAAATAGGTCGATGGAGTCTGTATATTTTCTTTCTTTTTCATTCATATTGTCCCTTCGGGGACAATATGAATGAAAAAGAAAGAAAATATACAATCATTTTATATGTAAATGTAACTTGTATAACAATATGTATGTAAATGTATTTTCTATAACAATATGTATATGTAAATGTATGATTACCATTATGGTGAATATTATGCTATATATGGTGAATATTACATTATTGTGAATATTATGTCAAGTTTCATACGAGGATTTCAAAATATTTAAGAAAAATAAATTTATAAGCCCACCTTGGAGGTTTGTCATGCAGAAATAGCAATCTGTCACGTGATCCTTTCCTTCTCTCCAAATCATTGGAATACCAAAAGGCAAAGATTTCGCTCTGCCTTTGCTCCATCTTCTCAAATTTTCAATGCACGTCTTGCAGCACATATGAGGGGCGAAATTTTTGTCCTGGTCCCCTAGCTTAATTCCAAAGTATGCTCTATACATTGTCTTCACAAATTTAGTGATTTGGGACTGGTTATTTGGCATGGTAACCGTCCAACATATGTAGCAGAATCTATTGGGATCATTTTTACACGCTCTATTCATTATGAAATATTTTATCTATATGCCTGAAAAGTAAAAAAAGATATTACACAAGTGAAACAAGTGATGATAGATGTTACTGTTCCAATTCCGCTTTGACAAAATCACGAAAAATTCTATTTTACTTATGAGGCCATAACCGGATAACCTGAGCTGATTGAGAAGATCGGATTGCAGATTCGAAATCAGCAGGAAAAACTCTATAAGAATCACTTACAAAACCCTTGACAGCAAAATTGATGCATACCAGTGTTAGTGACGCACCCTCATACGCCGTTGTATGTACGTTGTGTATAAATAACGATCGGCCGTGCATTGATATACGGCTGATGTGGAAGAATGCTTCTGATAATAACGCTCTTGTTCCTACGCGACACCGTTTCATCCTCGACAGAATGTTTGAAATCGTCGGATTCCGCAAGCTGAAACCTATATTAGACGGGCGTGTTACGGATATGCTTTATTTTGATACAGTACTCGAATACGCATACACCGCTCTGCTCGATGGGTTTACCGAGTGTAGGACTGAACAAGGTGAGAATGGTCTAGAGCTGGACGTTTATTTAAAAAGTTTAGACTCTTTGAAATACCATGAACTTTGGTACAAAGCAATTGATCGGTACAAGGCTGAGCTCACCTACACCGTTCACCCTGAAGAACTATTTCTTTATATAACGCGCAGTTGTCGTAACGATTTACAAGATTATTTCAATTGCCGCTATGTTGTGTGAAGACGAGTTCACGATTGAAAAGCTCGGGTCGGTAGAAATAAACCCTCGATTGGAAAAGCGTGTTTATAAACTTGTGTTTAATAATGTAGCTAACGATGAACTCTTTGTGCGTGCTTTTCATTGTATTCTAGACGTATTTAAAGATGACTTACCAACCGGTTGTAAAGTGGGAACAAAAATAGTACTGAACGATATGAAAGCCCTTCATATCGAGTACAGGTTTCCCTATACTTAAAGCGGTGAAATATTATTAAACCGCATATACTGCGTAATGCAGAGCAATAATGATGTAATTGTAAACTCGATTAAGTGCGAGTTTAGTATTTTGAAAAAAGTTAAATGTATTTAACATATTTGTGTGATATTTCTCCTGTACTGTTATATTGAAGGATTATATGCATATTCCTCATTTCTATTATTATTGACGATTCAAATGTATTTATTTCTATATATCTCCATAATTGTGTGTGTGTGTGTGTGTGTGTGTGTGTGTGTGTGTGTGTGTATTTTTTGATTATATGCGTATTCCTCGTTCATATTTCTATTATTATTGATCATTCAAATGTATATTTATTTTCTATATATCTCCATAATTGTGTGTGTGTGTGTGTGTGTGTGTATATATTTCTCCTGTACTGTTATATTGACGGATTATATGCATATTCCTCATTTCTATTATTATTGATCATTCAAATGTATATTTATTTTCTATATATTTATAATAAACAGAATGATGCAATGTTGTGTTACTTAATTCTTTTGGTTAATTATATCATGTTACGCCTTTTAAACCTACTAGCGGAATTCTAAACCAACTTTTACGAAAATAAATGGTACACTCTGGCAACTGTGTACTTGAGCAATGGTATCTGGCAACTCTCCATAATAATGTATACAATGGTATCTGGCGCCTCTCCATAATAATGTTAAAAAGTGGTATCTGGCAACTCGACCTGAACAAGCCATTTACACCTTCTAAGCCAACTGGCTAATAATCAAATGTTCCTGTTATGTTGAAATTATGATGTGGAAGAGTGGGCAACGACTCCCTGACGAGTTGTCTTTCTTGATGATGCTGATTCCAAATATGGTTTCAGAATTTTTCTATCACCCATAGTTTTCGAGAAAATAATATTTCCATTTACTCAGAGTTTTCCCAAAATATTAGTTAAAATTAAGTGTACTAATTTAATTTTACTTTATTTTTTTCCAGGTTAACTATATTTAATAGTATCTTTTGCATTAAAAAAATATAGCTATTTAAACAGATAGATTTTTAATAAAAAGAAAGAATTTTTTTTCAAGTTTTGCTAAAATTTTAAAATTTTTCATAGTAGAAAAAATTGGTTTTTCATTCCAAAAAGTTTTCCGTGATTTCAATAATTTTCCGCAAGCATGAATCGAAACTATTAATCCCAGAGATACATTTTGCTACGTATGTGGAGAACTGACCATAATGGCACAGAGGAAGATGATGACCCCACTCGTGAAGAAGGCTTACGAACTTTATTTTGGATGTAAGGTAGGCGACCAAGACAAATCCTGGGCACCTCATATCTCATGCATTTCCTGTGCCGTCACTCTTAGGGGTTGGGTTAAAGGTACCCGCAAATCTATGCCATTTGCCATACCAATGATTTGGAGAGAGCCCAAGGATCACCTAACGGATTGCTATTTTTGTATGACTAACGTTTCAGGATTCTCTGCCAAAAATAAACATAAAATTCAATACCCAAATCTTGCATCTGCCATGAGACCAGTACTACATGACGATGATAACCCAATTCCAACTCCCCCAAAGTCATGGACACTGGATGAAGAGTCTGAAGTTGAACCAATGGAAATTGATGACACTAAAGATACAGACTTTCAGCAACCTGAATCAAATAAACAACGTATGATAACGCAGGTTATTCTGAATGATCTCGTGAGAGATTTGGACCTTCCGAAAAAGAAAGCGGAATTATTGGGCTCCAGGTTACGTGAATGGAATTTGCTGGCAAAAGATACAAGCATATCGGCGTTCCGCACTCGCCAAAAAGATCTGATGCAGTATTTCTCCTCGTCAGGTGGTTTATGCTACTGTAATAATGTAAATGGACTGCTGTTAGCTCTCGGTCATGAGCACAAATCTGAAGATTGGCGTTTATTTATTGACTCTTCGAAGCTAAGCCTCAAGGTTGTACTACTTCACAATGGAAATAAATACCCTTCCATTCCTGTAGGGCACGCTGTCCACATGAAGGAATCTTACGAAAATATGAAACTCATCCTTCAGCAGATTAATTATGACCAGTTTCGTTGGTATATATGTGGGGATTTAAAAGTCGTCGCGCTTCTTCTGGGAATGCAGCTCGGTTATACGAAGTTCTGCTGCTTCCTTTGTGAATGGGACAGCAGAGCCAGAGATTCGCATTATTTTGTAAAGGATTGGCCACTTCGTCAAAAATGTATCCCAGGACTGAAGAATGTGTCTCATGAACCCTTAGTTGACCCCAAGAAAATATACTTACCGCCACTTCACATCAAACTTGGCATCATGAAAAATTTTGTCAAAGCAATGAACAAGGAAGATGAGGCATTCAAATATTTGAAGAAAAAGTTTTCACGACTTAGCGATGCAAAGATAAAAGAAGGGATCTTTGTTGGCCCCAAATCAGAGAGCTCATGAAAGATCAAAAGTTTGATGATGCCTTGAGAGGAAAAGAAAAAGTGGCATGGGAGGCCATGAAGAATGTTGTCACAAATTTTCTAGGGAACATCAAAGCCTCTAACTATGAAAAAATAGTGCAGGACATGATTGAAGCATATAGGTTATTGGGATGTAATATGTCACTAAAAATCCATTTCTTGCACTCCCATTTAGATTTCTTCCCTGAAAACCTCGGCGACGTAAGCGATCAGCATGGAGAAAGGTTCCACCAAGATATAGCTACTATGGAGAAACGCTACCAAGGGAGGGATCCGGCAATGTTAGCTGATTACTGCTGGACATTGGTGCGAGAAGCTCCTAATGAAAACTACAAGAGAAAATCAGTGACAAAGAAGTTTTAAGAAGAATATTTTAAATGCCAATCTGCCACTAATATAATTTTTATGAAGTATTTTTACTAACTTCTATACACTTTTTGAATAAATATTAAAATACAAATTTCTCAGTAACCTTGGGTGATAGAGAAATTCTACGGCTATATTCGGAATCAGCGGAAAAATCCTATAAGACCGACCTGTTCACGTCCAAGAAACAAAAAAAGTTAAAATTTGTTCCCCAGTGTTATTATTACTACTGTAATTTGTACCACCCTATATATATATATATATATATATATATATCCATTCCTTTATTTATTTTAAAAGAATGAACAAAACTCTCTCTTCTCTTTTTCTATATATATATATATATATATATATATATATATATATATTATTAGTACTTTCAGGTTTGCCACCTTGTTTCTTTCGCTGATTATTATTTAATATAATTGTGTGTATATCTAAGAATCGGAGTGAAGAGAGATTTTGCTCGACTAGACTGGAAGAAAGGTCAAATTATGGTCATTTCAAAAAGGCCTCTGGGCAAACAGGTGTGATTCGAGTCGGGGAAACGATTCCTCGTGTGTGTGTGTGTGTGTGTGTGTGTGTGTGTGTGTGTGTGTGTATAGATTTGAGAATACGACCGTGTGTTTTGGTTATTTTCACCAATCTTCGCAAGGTTTCTTTTCCTTTCGTTTTTCCACTGTTATTCAATTGTGATATTATAATAAAAATAGGAATTAAGTAATAAAGTTAATGTTTTAATTCACTTTAAGGTGAAAATCAATATATATATATATATATATATATATATATATGAAAATTATTTCACGAAAGTAACACGTGAAAAATATTTATGATGAATAAAACCACGAAGGAAAGGAAACACAAAATGGTGCTCAAGCGCTTTCGTCTAATGACATCCTCAGGAACACTGAAGTACATAAAAAGGTTACAGCCTATATATAGGTTACAGAAAGAAAAAAAAGAAAAAATAAATAACATACATACACACACACACACACATATATATATATACATACATACATATCTATATATACAAATACATACATACATACATACATATATATATGCAATAAACAGAGAAGTAAAAATAAAAAATTAAAAATTAAAACCTTAAAGGATTACCAGTGAGGCGTACAGATTTGTAAGGAAAATATCGATTTTTAGCACAAGATCAAATGGATTATAAAAATACAAATTTATACTGGAACTCTGCCCGGGTTTTAACACACTGCTGCCTTTGGTCAGGTTTCGATATATATAAAAAAATAAAATGCAAATTAAAAGTTAATAAAGTAGCAGACAAGTTTACCAAAGATTTAATGTTTACCCTTCTTATCTAAATCTGTTTTAAAGGAATTCAAAATAACAGGATCGAGTTGAAAAGACCTTTGCTTATGTTGAAGTTATTTGAAAGTTGGATAATGGCAGACTCAAGAATATTTCTATTAACAATGTTGCTTGAATTAAAACTGAAGCATTATTCCAATCAATACAGTGGGCTAACTCTGAGAAATGGACAAAAAGGGCACTGGACAACTGTCCTGTTCCAACGGAATATTGATGCTGTTTTATACGTGTGTGCAAATCCTTTCCCGTCTGACCTATGTAAAAGGAATCACATTGTTTACAGCCAATTTTATAGATAATGCCTGAATTATTGGTAGGGCTATTTTTTATTATGATATTTTTCACAATATTGTTATATGAAAATACTACATTAATATCCAAAAGTTTAAGTACATTAGCAATGCCTAAAAAGCCCGGGAAAAATGGAAGTACTAAAATATTTTTTGACAAAGTACGAGTGTTAATATTGACACGATAGAAAGTTCGTTTTGCCTTGTTGAGACAAGATTCCATAAACGCAGATGGATAACACAAATCACTTCCAATACCGTTGATTTTTTCCAATTCGGCATCGATGTATTCCGGACTGGCGATCCTAAGGGCGCGGAGAAACATTGATGAAAATATGGCCTTCTTAGTGGGGGTATCATGTCCGAGTAAAAGTGTACGTAGGACAAATTGTTTGTCGTTTTCCGATAGATACTAAACTTAAAACCTGGGCTTTCCCTATGTACACGCACATCCAAAAATGGGATTGAATTGTCTTGCTCCACTTCTAAAGTAAACTTAATGGAGGGGACTTGATCATTTAACTGAAGGAGGAAGCTATCCAGGTCACGATTCATGGGCCAGATACACAAAATATCGTCGACGTACCGCAACCAAGGGATGCCAACCCCCAGGATTCTCGGAATGTAGGTAATTTCGAAAAACTCCATGTAAATATTGGAGAGGAGGGGCGATAAGGGGTTGCCCATAGCCATCCCAAAAACTTGTTGATAATACTCGTTATTGAAAGTGAATTTACAGTCTTTGATGCAAAGCTTAATGAATTCCAAAACAATGTGTGAAGGTAGTGGCAGGTCATACTTCTGTAATTCTTGGGAGAGAAAGTCAAGCATATCGTCAACCGGCACTTTTGTAAACAATGAACAAACATCAAAACTGATCAATTTATCGTTAGTTTCAGTACGTGCATTATTCAATTTTTCCGTAAGATCCATGGAATTTTTTACATGTGAATCAGAGATAGTTCCGAGAATGGGGGACAAGACTTTGACAAGCCATTTGGAGAGTTTATAAGTAATAGAGCCCACCGAGCTAATAATAAGGCGCATAGGGTTACCAGGTTTGTGGGTTTTAATAAGACCGTAAAGGTAGGGCAGAGCAGGTGAAGTGGACATGAAAAGCGGAATTAAGTCCTTATGATCTTTGAGAAGGCGTTTCAAGCCACTATTAAATGATTTGATGACGTCATCCTGCGGGTTCTTCCTAAGTTTGGTGTATGTGGCGGGGTCCTGGAGAAGCTCGTTCATCTTTCCGATGTAGTCCACTGGTAATTACGAAGATAACTTTCCTAAACGTTTTCGCAATAGCCTCTCACAATTAAAAAAGATGGGGAGCTCCATATTACTAAAGCAGACAAGGCTAACACCATAGTTATTATGGACAAAGTGGACTACATCGGAAAGATGAACGAGCTTCTCCAGGACCCCGCCGCCACATACACCAAACTTAGGAAGAACCCGCAGGATGACGTCATCAAATCATTTAATAGTGGCTTGAAACGCCTTCTCAAAGATCATAAGGACTTAATTCCGCTTTTCATGTCCACTTCACCTGCTCTGCCCTACCTTTACGGTCTTATTAAAACCCACAAACCTGGTAACCCTATGCGCCCTATTATTAGCTCGGTTGGCTCTATTACTTATAAACATAAACTCTCCAAATGGCTTGTCAAAGTCTTGTCCCCCATTCTCGGAACTATCTCTGATTCACATGTAAAAAATTCCATGGATCTTACGGAAAAATTGAATAATGCACGTACTGAAACTAACGATAAATTGATCAGTTTTGATGTTTGTTCATTGTTTACAAAAGTGCCGGTTGACGATATGCTTGACTTTCTCTCCCAAGAATTACATAAGTATGACCTGCCACTACCTTCACACATTGTTTTGGAACTCATTAAGCTTTGCATCAAAGACTGTAAATTCACTTTCAATAACGAGTATTATCAACAAGTTTTTGGGATGGCTATGGGCAACCCCTTATCGCCCCTCCTCTCCAATATTTATATGGAGGTTTTCGAAATTACCTATATTCCGAGAATCCTGGGGGTTGGCATCCCTTGGTTGCGGTACGTCGACGATATTTTGTGTATCTGGCCCATGAATCGTGACCTGGATAGCTTCCTCCTTCAGTTAAATGATCAAGTCCCCTCCATTAAGTTTACTTTAGAAGTGGAGCAAGACAATTCAATCCCATTTTTGGATGTGCGTGTACATAGGGAAAGCCCAGGTTTTAAGTTTAGTATCTATCGGAAAACGACAAACAATTTGTCCTACGTACACTTTTACTCGGGACATGATACCCCCACTAAGAAGGCCATATTTTCATCAATGTTTCTCCGCGCCCTTAGGATCGCCAGTCCGGAATACATCGATGCCGAATTGGAAAAAATCAACGGTATTGGAAGTGATTTGTGTTATCCATCTGCGTTTATGGAATCTTGTCTCAACAAGGCAAAACGAACTTTCTATCGTGTCAATATTAACACTCGTACTTTGTCAAAAAATATTTTAGTACTTCCATTTTTCTCGGGCTTTTTAGGCATTGCTAATGTACTTAAACTTTTGGATATTAATGTAGTATTTTCATATAACAATATTGTGAAAATATCATAGTAAAAAATAGCCCTACCAATAATTCAGGCATTATCTATAAAATTGGCTGTAAACAATGTGATTCCTTTTACATAGGTCAGACGGGAAAGGATTTGCACACACGTATAAAACAGCATCAATATTCCGTTGGAACAGGACAGTTGTCCAGTGCCCTTTTTGTCCATTTCTCAGAGTTAGCCCACTGTATTGATTGGAATAATGCTTCAGTTTTATTCCATTCAAGCAACATTGTTAATAGAAATATTCTTGAGTCTGCCATTATCCAACTTTCAAATAACTTCAACATAAGCAAAGGTCTTTTTCAACTCGATCCTGTTATTTTGAATTCCTTTAAAACAGATTTAGATAAGAAGGGTAAAACATTAAATCTTTGGTAAACTTGTCTGCTACTTTATTAACTTTTAATTTGCATTTTATTTTTTTATATATATCGAAACCTGACCATAGGCAGCAGTGTGTTAAAACCCGGGCAGAGTTCCAGTATAAATTTGTATTTTTATAATCCATTTGATCTTGTGCTAAAAATCGATATTTTTCCTTACAAATCTGTACGCCTCACTGGTAATCCTTTAAGGTTTTAATTTTTTATTTTTATTTTTACTTCTCTGTTTATTGCATATATATATGTATGTATGTATGTATGTATGTATTTGTATATATAGATATGTATGTATATATATATATATATATATGTGTGTGTGTGTGTATGTTATTTATTTTTTCTTTTTTTTCTTTCTGTAACCTATATATAGGCTGTAACCTTTTTATGTACTTCAGTGTTCCTGAGGATGTCATTAGACGAAAGCGCTTGAGCACCATTTTGTGTTTCCTTTCCTTCGTGGTTTTATTCATCATATATATATATATATATATATATATATACAAACACAGATGGGGTGAGGAGATTGGGGGAATGGATGAGCGTATGTTTTGGTTAATTTTCACCAATCTTCGCAAGGTTTCTTTTCCTTTCGTTTTTCCCACTGTTATTCAATTGTGGTATTTATAATAAAATAGGAATTAAGTGATTTATTGTGTAAAGAGCGTGTGTTTAAATTATTTATTTAATAAACAGATGAATCTTCTTAATTCCAACAATTAAAAGAAATTCTGTATTGATTAACTACCATCATATAAATATATTGTGGTATTTTGATTATATGGTTTTAAATATTGCTATCTGGCAACTCAGCCTGAATACATGGCGCTATCTGGCAACTCAGCCTGAATACATGGTGCTATCTGGCAACTCAGCCGGATTAGATGTCTATAAAAGAGTGAGAAGCTGGCGACGGAGTCATTCAAGCTCGGCTCCCAGCCGAGCAAGGACCTCTGGTCCTTTCTCTTTCTGGCCCTTTGGGAAAACCCCTTAGAGGCCTCTTAGGTTAGGTAAACGAAAATAGCTTGGGGGAGAACTCCGCCTCCAAGTTGCATGCCCTTGCAATCAAAGGCCGATGCTCTCTCTCTCTCTCTCTACCCCTTCAGGTGTACCCTCCCCCCTTTGGCTCCTTCTAAGCCAACTGGCTGATTAGGAGCCTATAAGACAACGCCTACTCGGCTGAAGTCTTAATATGCACTTGGCTCCTGCCAGGTGAACACCTCTCCTCCTTTCTCTCATCCTTTCTCTCCTTTCTCTTGGGGGATAACGCCGCCTCCAAGTTTCATGACCCCTTCTTGCACCTGCAGCATCCCCCACCCCCATTTGCAACATGTTGCATACTCCCCCCACCCCCCTTTGCGACATTGCAATATTACGTACTGAATTGCAACATTCCTGCACTCTTACCTTTTGCGGCTATACTACTGGTTGTATGAGATATATGGAATCCTGCACCCGTGATTTAAGCATTTTCATTTTACAAATATAGTGCAGTACCTCCCTTTCACTCACCACAATATTATCTAAGGTATTACCAGTATCAAAAGATGTCATATCTATGACCGTAGGTATATTCGTTACATCTTCTACTGTAAAAGCTGACTTAAAAAATTCGTTTAGCAGAGTAGCCATTTGCTTGTTTTCAGAAACTAGCTCACCGTCAGAATTTCTCAACGATCCTAACACGCTCTTTACCGGGTTCCTATTATTAACGTATTGGAAAAATCGCTTGGGGTTTTCTTTGCCGTCACGAGCTATGGAGATTTCAAAATCGCGCATGGACGTTTTTTATTACGCTTTTCACTTCACGCCTTGAAGAGATATAGTTGTTTCGTAATCACAGATTTTCTTTATCGCACTTATGTAGCCTATAAGCCGTATCTCTACTCTTTATAATATTCCCTACTCTAGAAGTAAACGACAAGTGCTTGTTAATTACAGTACTTTCGCACGCTTAATTTTCTACGGTACACATTCCTCATTTATAGTCCTAGCACCGTTTCAAACGATTCCCACATTATTTTTGCGTTGGAGGTACCCATTACGTTTGCCCAATTGATGTGTGATAATTGATTTCTAAATTTACAAAAGTCTGCGCGCTGAAAGCCAGGAAATATAATTGAGTTAGCTTGTTTCGAGTGACTTATTGAGAGGACAAACTCTACCATATTGTGATCGCTCTTGCTTAATGGTTCTATTACTTGAAGATCAGTGATAAGCCTATCATCCTTAGTTATTACTAAGTCTAAAATACTGTCCAACCTCGTAGGTTCCCTAACTTTTTGAATAAGAAAGCTATCCTCAAGAAAATTAACTAAACGATTACCTTCCGCGTCTCCCTGCATTGTATCATAATTCACGTTAGTGCAATTAAAGTCACCCATAATTAAGGCCTGTTCACTATCTCTTATTCGCTTTATCTCACGATATAACGCTTCCTCCATACCAGCTGTCAATTAACGAAAAAAATCGTTTATTTTATTTCGTACGCTACAAGCATTTAAATATAGAACCTTCAAATTATTTGTTAAAACTGACTGCATTACCTTCGTACGCACAAGGTAAATTCATATTTTTTGGCCTGTAATAATGCCAGCTTCCCGGAACTCATTGGGAGGTTTTGGAAACCACTGGAAGCCAGTCGTGCTGGCTGGGAGTCTAAGTCATATTATATATTACTTACTTTGTGTTACTTTGTGTGAGTTCGAACGACGGTTCAGGATCAACCTGCGGTCGACCCCTCTGCAGCATCCCGCCTCATTTGCAGGATTTGGTAAAGGAGGGAATTGCTGTCTGATTTCCTCCTCCCCTTGTAGCTAGCCACGCATGGCTGGTCAGGAACTCTGCACAAGAATCTGTCCAGCTGGTTCTTTACGTTATTCAGGTCGGTGTGCTTGAGATTCCTTTCTTCTTTTGATAGGGCATTGAAAAGCTTTGGGCCTTGTATTCTGAGAGTATTTTCCATCCTCGTTTTCATGGCCCCCCTGTCCCACAGCAGCTGGAACAATAAAAATCTCTCTCTTCTCTCATTCCAGTTTGTCTCTATTTCATTTCTAAGGTTAAGGACAAAGCCCTCAAGTATTTTCTATATGAATATTATTGTGTACCACTCGCACCTTCTTTCCAGCGAGTAGAGTTTCAGGGATTGTAGTTGAGACCAGTAGTCTTCACCTTCCGTTTCTTTTATCTTAAAATATACAACTGTGTTTTGTTCTCGACACAATGTTTCCAATATTTTCTCATGGTGGTCTAAGTAGCCGTGATAGCCATGATCTTCCATCCAAGAAGCCATGTTGATTTGGGTTGTGTCTTTTTCTTGTAGGTAGTAGGTAGTTTTGCCTCTAATTATACGTTCAAAGCACTTTATAAGGTGTGAGGTGAGAGCCACTGGCCGCTAATTCTTGGGTATTACTTTGTTACTACCTTTAAATATGGGGGGGCAATGTTCGCGTTCTTTAAGGGGAGTGGAGTTTGTCCTGTTTCGAGTGATTTCCTCCATAGTAAGTATAGCGATTTGGCAATACTCTCTTGACATTTCTTCAGAGAAGTGGCACTCCGTGTGTCTGGCCCTGGTGCTAAATTGTCTTACATCTGTGATAAAGCTTTAATTACATCTTCCGTGAACGCTAAGTCCATTAATAGGTTTGTGTCGAAATTTGTTCTTGGCTGATTTGTATCTATGTCGAATAATTTGTCTAGATTTTCTACTTCCATCTCGGACTTAGGGGTGCTAAACACAGCGTTAAATTGTTCCCTAAACAGTTCGCTTATTTTTTGGGGGTCATTTGTGAATTTGACCTCCCCATCTATCAACGGACCAATACTCTCCTTATACTGCATTTCCCTTTCCTCAAACGTGTAGAAGTATTTGGGGTTATTCTTTGTTTCCTGCTACCTTGTTTTCTCCCTCGTTTGTCTTGTGTATGAATGTTTGCCTTTGATCCATTTTTATCTCGCCAAGTTTCCTCTCTAGCTTTAGTCTCTTTGAATCAGTTCTTTTCTGATTTCCCCAGTCTGTCACTCAATTTGAATTTTATGATTTTTTTTGTTTGTGTCATTATTATTTTTCTCAACTCGGTGTACTTCTGTAATGACATTTTCAGGAATGTTTATACGGAGTTTGTCTCTGATGGCGTTTCTAACAATTTGAGCGGGATTTTCATTTGGGGAGCCTTGAGAGACTCCAGGCCCGCCGACAAAGTGTAAATCCTTGTGGGTTTCCTGTTTGAGACGACTACTTAACCTCTCATTTTCTAGTATTTTGTTGTGTAGTCGATCTTCTATCGTAGATACTCTCTCATTAAGGGCGTTTACACACTGCTTTAACTCTTTGTTTTCTTTTTCTAATTTGTTTATGCTCTCATCCTTTGCTGTCAGACAGTTTAAGATAAAAGATTTATAGGATTCCATATATAACGCTAATTGTTTATTATCAATATCACCGGTAAGGCGCCGTTCAAAAATTACGTAACACTATTTTTGCTTAGGCCTGACACCCTCACCCCCTGTAACATTCCGTAACGTGTGAGATGTGGGGGGGGGAAGTGTTACATAACATCTTTTTAGGGGTCTGGTCTAGCGTTACAGAACGTCCCTGGGGGATCTGGAGTGTCAAGCTTCAGCAAAAATAGCGTTACGTGATTTTTGAACGGCCCCTAAACGTCTGGCATTCCCGCTTTTTATTTGCTTGAAACTCTTCGATCCGTTGACGGAGAGTGATCTCTCGGGGAAAGCAGCGCTTGATCGGGAGGGAGAAGGCATACGTCTCTTCCGTTCCCTCACGGAGACTCCTGAACATAAGGGAGGAGGGGATGTCTGTTGTCGTTTACGTTGTTGTTGTTGATTTTTGTTTCCTCTTTTAGTTATTTCTTTATTTAAGTGTATTCACTCGAAATTTAAATATATGTTGATGGTCTTTGAAAGACTTAATGAGAGAATTTAATTCGATTTTTAAATAACGTCCTTGCTTTACATTAAATTTTTATTTAAACATATCGTTGAAATCCACTCGTTTGTTCGTATGCTTGTTATTTCAGGGTCACGGTCACAATTTGTGGCCCTGTAGGACTAAGAAGGTTGTGCCGGAGGTCGCCAGAAAAATTCAATAATATTTTTTATCTAATATTACTAGTTAAGTAATGTACCTAATCTGATGAGATTGTAACTGTGTAATCTCGGCACGTTTACAAATTTTTTTTAGCAGTAACACAATGGATTACTGACTTAAACATTGTTAATTTTGATAGGAAAAGGGAGCACGAAACTAACAAATGCCACCGGCACGAGTGTTTGACAGTTTGAAATACATACCCATCCTTCAGAATCATCTTACATTGTCCCATCAAGGAAAACTTCAGCTTAAAACATGTTTTGTGGGAAGAATGTGCAGCCTGTCACCTCACAACATACTGTTTACGGAATAGAAAAAAGGGGTAGAAATTCTCCCTCGGACTCCGACTAGCCAGGTACGAATCCCGCTGAGCAAGTCTGCGAACATCTTCATTCCAGGTTACCGGAAACAAGGCCTCCTCCGATATTTCTAGCAAATTTAAAAGATTTACGAACTGGATGCTGGTCCACAGAGTCATTCAAAGTCTCATAGGGTTGATACCAAAATTTGTCCAAACCTTTCATGAAACAGATGTAATGGTTACAACTAACATACTAATTGCACGTGTTTACTTATCTCTACGTATATATATATATATATATATATATATATATATATAATATATTATATATATATATATATTATATATATATATATATTATATATTAATATATATATATATATCTATATAATATATTCGAGGGGTCCCGCGTCTTAAGGTACCTAAGCGCCCAAATTAAAATTCGCCAGAAATCGCCTCCAAAGTTCAGCAATATTCTCGCAACAGTATCTCTGTTATTAATTGAGCTAGAACGTTCATTTTTGGCTAAATTAGAGTTCTAAGTATGCTAATGAAGATGTTGATGAGTTTTTGGAATGATTTTTCATATTTTATATTTATATATATTTTTTAAATTTTTTGATTTTCTTATTATGCCGAATTTGGGTGAACTTTTCGCTGGCGATAGAGGTGAAAAAAGTAGTTCGCTTCATAAGGTTTTCAACCATACTTCTAGTGTCGTAAGGTCATTATAACCCAAACCACGCGATAGAGGAAGGGTGAAAATAGTGATATCCATCAAAAACACGTTTTCGCCGCCTGTGGTGGCGCTTAGGTACCTTAAGACGCGCGACCCCTCAATTTTATATATATATATATATATAATATATATATTATATATATATATATATATATATATATATATATATATATAACGTAAAGAACGACGCTTGTATAGGAGATATTCCGCGCAAGACGAGAGAGAGAGAACGAAACAAATGAAAAAATGAGGTAACCACCGGGAATCGAACCCGGGATCTTCCGATTGCCGGTCAGATGCGATACCATTACACCATGGGCTCACTCTTTCAATGCCGTAATTCTTCTACATACTCGCAGAAACCAATGCCCAAGGGGGCACCTCCCGCATGCCGTAACATTATATACATTCAACTGCAAAGAACACGCAGTATAAATAACGTAAAGAACGACGCTTGTATAGGAGATATTCCGCGCAAGACGAGAGAGAGAGAGAACGAAACAAATGAAAAAATGAGGTAACCACCCGGGAATCGAACCGGGATCTTCCGATTGCCGGTCAGATGCGATACCATTACACCATGGGCCTCACTCTTCCAAATGCCGTAATTCTTCTACATACTCAAAGAAACCAATGCCCCAAGGGGGTGGTTACCTCATTTTTCCATTTGTTTCGTTCTCTCTCTCTCGTCTTGCGCGGAATATCTCCTATACAAGCGTCGTTCTTTACGTATTTATACTGCGTGTTCTTTGCAGTTGAATGTATATAATGTTACGGCATGCGGGAGGTGCCCCCTTGGGGCATTGGTTTCTGCGAGTATGTAGAAGAATTACGGCATTTGGAAGAGTAGGCCCATGGTGTAATGGTATCGCATCTGACCGGCAATCGGAAGATCCCGGTTCGATTCCCGGGTGGTTACCTCATTTTTCATTTGTTTCGTTCTGTCTTTCTCGTCTTGCGCGGAATATCTCCTATACAAGCGTCGTTCTTTACGTTATTTATACTGCGTGTTCTTTGCAGTTGAATGTATATATATATATATATATATATATATATAATTTGATGATGAAGCCAATATATAGTGGCTAATATTTTATTAAAGAATGTGTGTCTGAAATGGGATGCAATAGCATGCCATTCATTCCATTATGCTTAGAGACTTGTTTAATGGATCACCATTGAGTTTCTCGTCCGCTTTCGCAGTATTTCATTTCAGGTCTCGAAATTTATCACCTGCCTTGAATTCAGCCATTATAAGCATCGGTCATTATTTCACGGCAAACTGCATGCACTCCTTGATTTATTATCAATATTTATCTTCTTTTATAAATGCTACCCCGACGACTGTAATTGCCTTCTCTGGGCAAAACGCTGTCACGTGATTCACACACGCACACATACTTGTATTATGTTACAGATCAGGCGTAATTTTTATTGGTTATTTCTAGTGAATTGATCAGTAGATAACAGTGAAATATAGAGAGGTGAATTGGTATGGTAGTGTAATTTATAATTATACACTTATACAATATGTACAGTTTTCGATATATATATATATATATATACACTGTCCCTGAACAAATTATTATGACCACTTGGCTAATTGCTAAGATTCTAAATTTTAAGCTGTCTCCAAGATAAATTATGGTTCATGGTGGGCAAGAAATGGCTATAAAACTGTTTTCTGATTAACTAAGGTTTAGGAAAATACGTTTGGGAAATGGTATGTGTGACCAAAATGGTCATAGAGGAGATGAAATTGGGAGGGGTCACCGGAAGCGATATCTGAGAAATATTTCATTTAGTTCTTGAGAAATTGGTTTAAATAAACGCGTGTTTGCATTCATTTACAACACCTTAACTTTCAACACATACACTGTATATTTCAGTGTTAAATGTGTTTCTATATATATATTTTGGTGCCAAAGAGTGATATTTTTAATTCTTTTGAAAATGGCCAAAGTTTGTGATCTATGCCAAAGAAAAGGCAAAACTGAAGGAAGGAACTGAATGAAACTACTAAATCACAACTAGAAATAGCCAAAATCCTTAATATTTCAAAGTCTTCTGTTCAAAGATTGTCACAAATGTAAAAGCTAATGAAGATCTGATCGCGAAACGGACGGGTAATTGCGGAAGAAAAAGAATTACAACATCAAGAGCAGAAAGAAAACTAAAGACCTGCATTTTAAATAATCAAAAAGTAGTCTAAAACAGTTGAATATAACTTCAAAAGGAGGAGTTCATATATCCGATCGAACGTTAAGGAGGACATGTAATTAGGATTAAAATATTGAACGCCCAGGAGGAAGCCAAATTGACCCCTGTAATGATAAAGAAATGAATGATGTGGGCAAAATATAAAAGAACTCACAAAAGATGACTTAGTCTCGGTAAGCATTCTCTTTAAGTATTTAGAAATGAAAATTATTGCAATCATCACTTTTATTATGAAATATATTGCACTTCTACCTGTCACACACTGCTTAGGGAAGTTTCAGTTGAGTTTCTGTTGCATGTTCACGCATTTGTGGGTTGCGGGTTTGCTTTTGTGTGATAAATCTTAATTCGCTCGACGAAGGATCGGGAAAGAAAACCAGGAAAACTGTCGTGAACGCCGTTAAGCATCCTACATCTATCATGGGATGGTCTGTTATCAGTGCCAAAGGCATGGTAGGCTCTTAGAAGAAGGAACATTGCGCCATGATAAATAAAGAAAGTTTTACGAGATAGACTTCTTTTGCAGTTGAATAAATGGTTCCCAAATGAACAAAAATTTCATTTTATGCAAGATTCTGCCCCGTGTCACACCAAGTCAATTATGACTTTCCTCAGTGCCAACCAAATGACTTTAGTGCAATAGCCATGAAATTCTCCCGCTATGAATCCAATAGAGAATGTATGGAAGTTATTAAAGAGAAAAATGAATCAAATTTAATTACGAACAAATATGATAGAACTAATTTCGAAGCTAATTTCAGTCTGGAAACATGAAGATTTAAAGACACTCGCCCTAAGATGCATCGAAAGTATGCTTAGACGCATTGAAGCCCTAATAAAAGCCAGAGGAGTCTAAACTAAGAATTAAAATCTTTAAAAATAATTAAAGTATAGATTATAGAATATCTATAGAACTGTCACTTTCCTATTTAAGTAATTACTTAATTCATTATGAGTAACAATCACCGAAAAACTGGGATTTTTTTTTTTTTTGCAGGTAGTCCTAATAATTTGGTCAGGGACTTTATATGTACACCTTGATTGGTTTGCTTCCGTCCGAATTGTTCATTCTGACGAAGGTCAAGCTTGTTACTCCACCTTAGACCTACAGTTTAACGTGGAATCAGAACCACGTTCCACTACGGGTGGTCAGAAATTACAAAGTCCTCGACCGGCCGAACTCGATCTCACTACCTCCCGATCAGCAGCCCAGAGTCTTAACCACTAGGCTACCCAGGGTACCCATTTATCTACCAACCAATTTTTATTGTGTGGAAGGATGAACAGCTGGGTTTTGCTGCGCGCCGCCTGCTGTCACCGGGTCTCGATCCCGGGGCCGTTGGATTCGTAGTAAGCGATGCTAACGACTACACCACTGAGGTGCATATGTATATATATATATATATATATATATATATATATATATATATATATTATATATATATATTAGGGTGGTGCCAAAAAAAAATTTTTTGAAATGCCAGTGGGCTCAGTCTTCTTTGGTGCATTTTGCTGAAAAATTAAGCCATGCAAAATTATAGGCCTTAAAAATAATATTTAGAGGTTGCTCAATGACTAAAATCAGTCAAGTGAGCTACGATCAGCCCACTGTTTTCTCCTGACGTAGTATTTTATTGATAACATCACTAGTTTAATCCCCTGAAATTGGCTTAGGTGTCATGTTGCCTTTACCGATCATAAAGATCTTGAAGGCATGATTGGCTTAAAAGCAGTTTCATTATGGCAACAGCAGGAGAATCTCCAGAGCCCATACATCACTAGACCTCAGTTACCTAGATCTTGCATGGTTTCCAGGGTAGTGTTCAATATGTTGTATATATGCTTTTTTTTATGTAGGAAGGAGGGGTGAAGGGCAAATGCCCGCAAAAAGCGCCCCTCCCATAGAAGAAGAAGAGATCCAAAATCAAGATACAGGGTTTTCGAGATGCCTAGACACTCCGCGTTTGAAAGATTGGAGGTCATAGATAGCAGGAAAGATGGAGTGAGGAAGATTGTTCCAGAGTTGACCAGTTGAATAGATGAAAGATTGAAAATACTGATTCACCCTTGCATTAGATAGTTGGACAGAAAAGGAATAAGAAAGTGTAGAAAGTCTGGTACTGCGTGCTCTCCTTAAAGGAGGAGGCATGCAGTTAGTATGTTCAGAAGAGCAATGTCCGTTATAATAGCGATAGTAAAGAGAGAGTGAGGCAACATTTCGGCGAAGAGAAAGATTGAAGACAATCAGTAAGAAGCGGGGAATTGATGAGACGAAAAGCCTTTGATTCCACCAGGTCAAGTACGGCCAGAGATGGGCAGTAATATATTTAACATTACTCAAATCCATATTTAAATACATTTGAGAAGTATTTAGTATTTATAAATACTTATTTTAGATACTTTTTACAAATACATTTGGTGAACGCCAATAATATATTGAGGAAGAGCGGCAGAGTGAACCAAACTAAAGCCACCTAGATTACCAGGCCTGTTACGAGTCAGTCGTGCCTGAGGCAACAGTAAGATTGACTGTATTACTTATTGAAAGAAAATTGGGATGTTCAAGCAAAAATTTCATCTGTGCGAGATGCCTTTATGGTAGCAGTGTCAGGATTCTTCGAAGATGGTAACGACTCCTCGCCCGACTCGTCCGATCATGATGATTATTTTCCTTTCGATAAGAAAGCATCAAATAGTTCTAGATCTGGAACACCGGAAATGAAAGCTTTAACGTATCTGAAGGATACCGACGCCAACATCAAGAGTCTGCACAATCATCCATTAGTTCGCTCTATGTTCATAAGGTTCAATACTACACTGCCTTCTTCAGCACCGGTAGAACGACTTTTTTCCTTTGCAGGTATCACTCATTCTCCTAAGAGAGGAAAATTATCCGACCAATTACACCAGTACACATTTGAAAACTTGTCGATCGATTTTTACAAACTAGTTGGTGATTCTATATAATTTGAGTGCGCTGATCTCAAAAATATAGTTAGTTTTCCATATCACATATGGTTTTCTTACTACAGGGTGTGTCATAAATCCCCCATTTATCCCCAAATGTGAACCATCTTATCGAGACCAACATTGGATTGCACATGCTAAACCATAAATTTTGTTGTAAATATATATGTAGGGTAAATATATATAACAACCAGTCCCGTTCCCAGCAAAATACTCTCTCCCCTCCCATCAATGGGTGGTTAACATTTGGGGACAGATGAGGTATTACAACACCCCTTGTAGCACGAAATCTTTAGGTGATAGAGTAAAACCTAATTAAATCAGAATTAAATAGCTCCTAGCTCTTGGACAAGCATATTGCTTGTTTATGAAAGAATAAAAAAATAACTGAAAGAAACAAAATATAAATATTTACCTTCTTTACTTGCAAACATTTCAGGACTTATTGCAAAGACTTAAGACTACGAAGGTAGATCTGACTAATGACGACTAAACCGGTGCTTCTTTGATGTTTTCTTATGCTGTGCGTTAAGCTGATCTCGTTGCAGACACCAGCAGTAATCCGCCATCATATTTGTATGCCATCTTCCTTGATATCTTCTTTCCATGGTTTTGATGTCCTGTTGAAATCGTTCCCCTTGCTCTTCACTGACATCTCCGAGATTTTCGGGAAAACGGTCAAGATGCGAAAATAAGAAGTGAACTTTCAGGCTCATGTTGCAGCCTAAGGCGCAAAACTTTTTAAGCATATTTTCCACCAGTCTTTCATAATTTTGGCTTTTGTAGTTTCCCAAGAAGTTTTCAACAACATCTTTAAAACCAAGCCATGCTTCTTTTCTTTATTGGTCATTGTGTTCAGGAAATGATCGTCTGTCAATAACTTTCTAATCTGAGGACCTATAAAAACACCTTCCTTTATTTTCTCGTAGCTAATCTTTGGATATTTTGAACAAATGTACTTGAAACACTCACCTTCTCCATTCAATGCTTTGACATACTGCTTCATCAAGCCTAACTTAATGTGCAAGGGTGGTAGGAGGATTTTATTTGGTTCCAACTAGATGTTCATGTAAAATGTTCTTTGATCCTGGGGTAAGATTCTCTCGAGGAGGCCAAGTTTTCCTCTTCCAGTGCTGGTCACGTGCTCGACTATCCCATTCGCAGATGAAACATGGCATCTTAGTGTATCCTGATTGCTGCCCAAGTAACATGCAAAGGACTTTGAGATCCCCACACAATATCCATCTGTGATTTTGATACTGAATTTTTTCCAGAAGCAGTTTCATGTTATCATAGGTCTCTTTTAAATGAGTAGAATGGGCCACTGGGATTGATGCATATTGTTACCGTTGTGCAGTAACACTCCTTTTAGACTGGTTTTAGAAGAATCTATAAACAACCTCCAGTCACTGGTTTGGTATTCGATGCCTAGCTTGCGCACTAATCCTGATGTCCTTGCAAATACCAAGGGACCATCTTCTTCGAAAAAAGGCACGAAATCTTTCTCACGATTTCTGTACCAAGCGAAGTATGTGTCGGATGCCAATAAATTATTCTCCTGCAATCTAGACCCCAAAAGTTCTGCAGAGTCCTTAGGCAGATTCAAATCCCTGACTAAGTCATTTAGTTGGCTTGGGTTAATGGTTTAGGAGGATCTCGGTCAGCTGTTGGCTGTTCATAAACATCATCATTGTCTGGATTTGGAGCTGAATCAGAATCTGAATTGTATTGATCCAGACTCTCGGGTGGGCGGGGAATAGGAACTTCTGGACCATGGGGTACGGCCTTATTGCAGATGGAAGACTTGGGTATTGAAGGCTCTCTTTATTCTTTGCATTATAACCTTTAACATTGCAAGAACATAAGTAGCAGTCGTCGGTATGGTTCTAGGCTCGCGCCATACCATAGGGATCCCAAATGGCAAACTTTTCTTTTTACCTTTGCTCCAATTCCTTAGTGCCGCAACACACGTAAGACAAACCTTGTGTGGAGCCCAACTTTTGTCTTGATCTCCTAATTTAATTCCAAAATAAGCATGATAAGCTCTCTTAATGAAGGTCGTTACATTTGTCCTTTGTTTTACAACATACCGACCACAAATATAACAAAATATGTCTGGACTATGGGTACATCCTCTAGAAGCCATTATTAAAATTTTAAAGACGTAATGTTAGAATTATCTATCTGAAAAATATGAAAAACGAAATTAATTAAAGATAAAAAAGGTAAAAATTACAAAACGCCCCAAAATTGTTTTGCTAATAACTTTAAAACTGTGGGTGATAGGAAAAAACTGGTAGCATTTTTAATTCAGCGCAGCGAACTGCTTCAGAATCACAACTCAAAATAAAGAAATCGATTTTCATGCAGACCGGTGTTATTCGAAAGTCTTGTGCTTATGAAGGCCAATGGCTGCAGCAAGTAAGCGAATTATGCCCCACAAGGGTGTGTGTGTGTGTGTGTGTGTGTGTGTGTGTGTGTGTGTGTGTACAAATACAAAGTATTTGAAATGTATTTAATACATTTTGGTAGTATTGTATTTAGTATTTAAATACATCCTCATAACCTGTAATGTATTTAGTATTTAAATACATCCTCATAACCTGTAATGTATTTGGTATTTAAATACTTTTTGGAAATTATTGTATTTAGTATTTAAATATATTTGTATGTATTTGTGCCCATCTCTGAGTACGGCTGTGTGGGTTGAACCACCCAACACATGAGAAGCATACTCCATACAGGGGCGAACAAGACCCCTGTACAAAGACAGCAACTGAGTGGGGGTGAAGAAACTGCGGAGGCGGTACAGCACACCTAAACTTAGAAGGTGTTTTAGAAAGAGAGTATATGTGATCTTTCTAGGAAAGATCACGAGAAAAGGAAACGCCAAGAATGTTAAGAGAAGAGGAAGGATTGAGTGTGTTGTTGAAGGCAAGGGATAGTCGTGTGGAAGATTGTGACGAGTAGACAGATGGAGGAACTGAGTTTTTAAGGCAACAGTGGCCATCTACAACCGCAGTTATAGATCAGCGAGAAAGGAAATTAGAGTTGAAGGCACAGATAGAAGGATAGAAACCGGAGGAGGGCAATTTCAAAATGAAGATTTGTGCCAGACTCTATCAAAAGCTTTTGATATGTCAAGCGCAAGAGCAAAAGTTTCACCGAAATTCCGAAAGGAGGATGACCAAGAGTCAGAGAGATATGCAAGAAGATCGCCAGTAGAGCGTCCCTTGTGGAATCCATACTGACTATCTGAAAGAAGATTGTGAGAAGAATGGTGTTTAAGAATATTCCTATTAAGGATAGATTCAAAAACTTTAGAAGGCAAGAAATCAAAGGAATTGGACGATCGTTGAGGGTTGAGAGCGATCACCCTACTTTGGGACAGGTTGAATGAAAGCGAACTTCCAGCAGGTACAATACATGTAAGAACATTAGAATTTTTGGCAAATTCTGCAATTGACAAAATTTATACTAAAGAGGGTAAATTCTAGTCATTGAGCAACCTCTAAATATTATTTTTTAGGCCAAAAATATCATGGCTTATTTTTCAGCAAAATGCACCAAATAAAGGCTTAGCCTACTGGCATTTGAAAATTTTTTTTTTTGGCATTACCCAAATATATACAGTATATATATATACAGGGTGGGCCGTAAGTTTCCATACATAGGAAAAATAAAAATTTTGTTATGGACAACCATTTTTATTTATATAATATGCTCTACATGGTTACCATTGTTTTGAAAACACATTTCAATACGTGTTCCCCACTGTTGATGAACACGCATTAGCACAGTTGACGTTATGCTTGTAATGGTGTTGGTGATACGTTCCTTTAGATGATTTATGTCTCGTATCTTTTCTTGATACACCATGGCCTTCAAGTGCCCCAAAGATAGAAATCAAGGGGGGTGAGATCTGGGGATCTGGGAGGCCACTCCACAGGACCACGCCGACCAATCCAAGCATCCGGAAACTGCTGATCCAAATACCGACGCACGTGAAGACCATAATGAGGTGGAGCTCCATCTTGCCGGAAGTAAACTGGGAAGTTACCTTCCTCGTTTAGCAGGGATGGGAAAATCTCTTCTTGCAACATGTTAAGATACCTTTCGGCATTAAGATTTCCACTGACAAAAATTGGTCCAATAATTCTGTCCCCCATATCCCGGCCCACACCATCACTTTACCGGCACCTTGCATCTTCGTCGGACTCAGCCAGTTAGGGTTAGCATTACTCCAATAACGTAAGTTTTGCCGATTAACCTCTCCATTGACGTAAAAATTTGCTTCATCAGTAAACAAGATCTTACGTCAAACGCATATTCTTAGGGTATCTGAAACATAAAAACAAACGTTTAATTTTTCCTATGTATGGAAACTTACGGCCCCCCTGTATATATATATATATATATATATATATATATATATATTATATAACCTTACAAAGGTTCCGCGCGATGATTCCTCATTTCGCGAAGGTCAAGCTTGTCGCCTCTCCTCTCGAGTTGGCCTGGTGAAGTAGTGAGTTGGTTTCTTATGCTCTCTACCTCACATAGTCAGGTACACCCGGCTCATCAGGGATTGTTCTGAGCCAGGCGTCTAATCTTCTTTTGAAGATGTCCACTGCAACTCCCTTCGTGTTTCTTAGGTCTTTGGGCAGCTGATTAAACAGTTTTGGTTCTCTCACAACAAAACTATTTTCTTTTAGGGTCAAGGATGTTCCTGTCTCGCCTTTAATTTGGGAACACGACACAGTCTACATTTTCTACTTTCCACCGTTGTTTTGGGGAGTTATAGGGCTCAGAGTAAGATTAGGGACTAGTTTCACCATTATTTTTCAAGTGTAAATAATGGTGTATCTCTCTCTTCTCCTTTCCAGTGAAAATAAGTCTAGTTCGCGTAGCCTTTCCCAGTAATTTAGTTCTTTGCACCCCTTGATCGTGGCTGTGAAGCTTCTCTGAATCCCTTCCAGCTGTCTAATGTCTTCTATTTTATATGGGGATGTTAGGACCGAGCAGTATTCCAATTTGGGTATGATCATGGTTTCCAGTAGAGGAATCATACATTCCTATCCCTTCGTTTAAAGGTTCTTAATATCTGCCCCATTATTCTCTTTGCTCTCTTTACTCCTATCTTATTTTGTGTTCAAATTTCGCAGCATCATTCATTACAACCCCTAAATCTTTTGCTCTAGAATTTCTCTGAATTTTCTGCCTTTGGGGTATAATATTCCATGGATTTTAGGTCTTCTCTTTTTACCGTAACAGCTGAAATTTCTGTGTTGAACTTGTTGTTTTCCGTTCCCTTGTAGATTCTGTTCATGTCGGTTTCTTATTTTCTACTGATCTTTGTGTCATCCGCAAAGGATGTTACTGTGCTGTCTCTGGTAACGTCTTCATCTATGTCAGTTAGCAATGAAGAGTAGCGGAGCTAATACTGTTCCTTGTGGTACTGAGCTGAGGACCTCTGATTCTGATGAAAATACTCGTTGTATTGTAACGACTTGCTTCCGCTCACTAAGGAAATTATATATCCATTTCCCTACTTTTCCTGTTATTCCCATATATTTCAGTTTATGATTATGATTCCATGGTCACACTTGTCGAACGCTTTGGCAAAGTCTCTGTATAGTTAGGGTGACCAGACGCCCTGCATTTTGCAGGACTGTCCCGCATTTAGAGTTTCTGTCCCGCAAAAAACATTGACCAATGCGGGACAATGCATTGTCCTGCATTCTTGTATTTATGCAATTTTCGTACAAATGGAATGTAATTTGTATTCATTATCGTAGATCTGGCATCCGCGCATCCCCTCATAAACGTTTTAAAACGTTTTTGAAACCTCCAGTACGACAGACCTCGACGGCCGTCGCTCGTCAGTTAAAATTTTGAATTATAATGGTGTTGACGTGTTATTTAATTGTCAGAGTACCCATACATTTCAAGAGTCACATTTCAAGAGTCAGAAAATTCCTTTTGAAAACATTTCCAAGGTAAGAGAATTCTGTTTGAGTTTACCTGGATCAAATGCTCCAACAGAGAGGGTATTTTCCATAATGAATAACTTTTGGACAGAAGAAAAAAGTCGGTTAAATATAAGTACTCTAAAAGCAGCGTTATTAACGATATGTAATTACGAGATGAGTTGCCTTGAATTTTGTGAATATCTGAACAAAGAAATACCTCTCCTTAAGAAAATACATTCCAGTGCCAAGTACGATTAAATAAAATGTTTTTCAATAAATTAGGTAAGTAAACTATATAAAATTACTTTTTGGTAGTACAATTATTTGTCCGTTATATGTCTGAAAAATAAAGTAAAATGCCTATAGAGTGCTGCAAAATGCTTTAAAAAGGTATTGGTTGACCTGTGGAGTGTTATCGAGATATCATACGAGTATATTAGTGCACCAATGGATCCGTCCCGCATTGGGATCGCAAAAATCTGGTCACCCTATGTATAGTACATGATAGTTTTCATTACTTTCAAGTGCATCAATAATGTTGTAGTGTTCCATTAATTGTGATAGGCATGAGCTGCCTGACCGAAACCCATATTGATTAGCATTGAATTTTTTCTGAGTTTCCAAAAAGTCATAGATTTTCTGTCTAATTATTCTTTCAACTATTTTAGGGAGATGAGATGTAAGCGACACTGGCCTGTAGTTTTTGGCCTCGGATCGATCTCATTTATATATTGGGACTATGTTCGCGCTCTTCAGGATGACCGGTATTTCTCCCGTGTCTAGTGATCGTCTCCATATCCGATATAGGGGCTCATCGATTGCATTCTTGCAGTTTTTGATCAGTGTGGCATTCCATTTATCCGGTCCTGCCGCTGAGTGTGTTTTTAGTTTCCCGATGGCTTGTGTAATATCGTCTGTCGTAAACTCGAAGTCCGTTATACTTTCCCCTTGTAGTTCTTCTTCAAAGAACGTGTTTCTATCGCATATGAGTTTGTCAATTTTTGGGATACTGAAAGATGATTCGTACTGATCTCTTAATATTTCAGATACTTCTGTTAAATCATCAGATAAAGCTCTGCTCTCGTTTTTTAAAGGTCCGATAGTTGCATGGTTTTTCGACTTCGTTTTTGCGAAACTATAGAAGTACTTTGAGTTAGCCTTTATCGCTTCTATAGCGTCGTCGTCTCATTTTTCTGTATGCTTCTCAATTAGTTCCTGTATGACGTTATCGATACTTTGCAGTTTATCATTTAATATTTTTCTGACGTTGTTATCTTTACAGTAACTTAGTTTTGCAATCACTTTTTCTCTTTCGGAACAATCCCTCTTTTGTCTCTCGAACCTGCTTCTCTTTCTTCTTTGTTGCATTTTTGAGACATGTTTTTCCACAATTTCTAACGTCTTCTCGTCTAAAGTCATTAGCTTCTCCTCTGTTGTCTTGACCTAGAAAATGGTTTTCCAGTCTATTACATCTTCCCAGTTTATAGCTTTGGAGTGAAAATTAAAAATTTTGAATTTGCTTCTTTCCGTTGTGTGTGTTCTTTCCTTTCCTGTTGCCTTTATATGAGTTATTATTTCAATGATGTTGTGTTCCGATATCATAGTGGGGATATATCTACATTATCAATTAGGTTGCTGTTGTTTGTGAATATCAATTCTAGGCAGTTGTTTTTTCTTGTTTTCTGTTATTTCTTCTGTTAACATAAATTCATCAGCTGGTTAGGGGATTGGAGAGTGTAGATCTTTTACCTAGTTTCTTACCTTTGTAATGGAATCTGAAAAATTTTGAGGCTGGCGTGTTTGGGGGCCTGTACATTACAATTAGTACTATATTTAATTTTTCAACTTTTGCTGCTACACATTCTACGTAACTGTTTGAGGTACTTATAATCATTTCTGCCTTTCGCGTGTGTAAATAGCACATCCTTCTTTACGTCTCACTGTTCCGTCGGCTCGAAGGATATTATAGTTGTCAATTTGTATTTCTTTTTTGTCAATACAGGACTCACAATTTTCACAGTTCGCCTGGCAGTCCTTTAGATGAGTTTCCGTGAGGCATGCAAAGTCTGCTCCGGCTCCTTGCACGAGTCCTTTCAAGTATAAAACTTTGTCTGGGGAATTATTTGATTTAAGGCCCTGAATGTTGGCTTGGATTATTTTTATTTTTTCTCTATCGTTTTCGCATACAGATGGTTCCGATTCGTTTTCCAATGGGGGTGCCGGTTTCCTTGCCTTGTGGCCCTCAGAGAATTTACCTCTTTTTATCTTTGTCGATACCTGTTATCTCGATAACGCATGAAGTGTCTTTGTGCGTGCCTTCTGTCCGGCTCTCAGATTCCTATATTTGTCAGCTGATTTTGTAATTGCTGGGTAGTATTTAGCAGCTGAATTTTGTTGGCTGCGTCTAAAAAATTGGCACTCTTCTCTGATGTTCGTTTTTCCTGTTCACCCGTTGCTTTTCTTTGAGGGTGGTGGTATTTGCAACTCCTATATCTTGCATAGGTTTTGCACACCGTAAGATGGTGGAACTTGCATTTCTTATCAAATTTGCAGTATCCTCTTGTGTAATGCATGTTGCATAATGTGGGATGTGCATAATGTGGGATGTGCATATATGCATTGCCCATCCCGATATCTGCAGTTCCCTTTCGCGTAGTATTTATCATACATACGATATTTTCTATGCTTCTACTTCTTGTTTTCTTATTATTCTCAAAGTTCTTAATGTTGGTATTATCATTATTTTTCTTTGGCTGTTTATTTTCCACGTTTTTAGTTATTATCTTTTTGTCATTTCGCTCGTTGCACAGTTTGACTACTTCGTTACTTTTACTTATTTATTTTCTTTCATCTATGTCTTCCTTCCGTATTATACTTATATATAGTTTATATTGTTATTCGTTATTAGATTGTCGTTCGTTATATGCTGTTTTTCGTTATTTCGTCTCCTCTCATCCACCCTGTTTTCGTTGGGACATTCCGGACCTTGTGTCCCCATTATTCATTCTTTTTTGTAACATTCGAGTCTGCTATCTCCATTTCTTTAAATACCGAGAATGAATTTACGGTCTGTGTACATGCGCCACATAGAAATTTGATCCCCACGACGTGTTTCGCGTTCGAGACAAGTTATTTCCCTATCATCCCAATTCATGCAGATAAAGTCTTGCAGTCGTTGACAGAAGTCGCATCGAATCGCCGCGTTTTCCGTTGTTTCCAATTATACAAATTGTAGATTAAGTGAGAATTTTGACCCATAAGAATGCTATTCCTTAATTAGTGTAAAAAGAAATACCCACACAAATTCCCTCTTTATTTATTTATTTTTGTTTCTATTTCTTTCCTTTCGATGGTCTAGGGCAGGGGTCTTCAACCTGGGCGGTAGCGCCCACTAATGGGCTCACATTAAAGGTAATTAAACATTTATTTCATTATTTATTTTATCGATTATGTTGATTTATTCTTTTTGATCTAAGGTGGGCGATAAGCTTTCTTAATTTTCAAAAAATCGTAAAAGTGGGCGGTGAACAAAAAAAAGGTTGGAGACCCCTGGTCTAGGGTTTTCTGACCTTTGCATTTTATGACCTTTTTCCTGCCTTGTTTTAAATTTTCTCGAATGCCAACAGTATTTCGTTTTAAATATATACCTTAAAAATGGTGATAAATTATGCAAACTGTATTGCACTTTCTTAATTGTAATGAATTTCATTTTATATATTATATGCACAGATTCCCTGATACTTTATACTTTCTTCGGTGTAAACAGAATAAACTGCAGAGTAGTTTTTCCCTTCTTATTTGGGTGTTAATACAGAGAGAGACACAGCATGTCCATTCACCACAAGGTACAAGCGAGGTACAAGGTATATATATATATATATATAATATATATATATGGGATGAATTTCACAATTAAACACGTGAAATGAATGAATGATGCAAATCCACAAGGAAAAAAAAATGATTCCAAGGTCTTGCGTGTATTCAGAAGTACACCTTGTCAGGGAATGAAGGGAGCAGACAAGATGCTCAAAATATATACCTATGTAATAGGGCGGAGCGTGTTTACACTTTTTTCGATTTCGTTTTGTAATAGCGCGGAAAAGTGTCTCTTCCACGTCAAAAGTGAGTGTGTAAAATCTCAGAGATCTGCAATAATATCTTCTGCCTCCGCACGCGCGTTGAAAATCCAAAAAAATGCGCCAAAATATGCATTTTTTTCAATATTTTCTTATAGTTTTAATTTTCATCCTACCTTCTTGTAATAGCGAGGAAAAGCATCCTAAAGATTTATTTTAGGCTAGTTTTAAATATTTTTGTCCTGCGATAATATCTTCTGCCACCGCAAACGTTCCAAAATACGGAAAAATCCGCATAAATCACGTATTTTGCATATTCAGCCTATACGCTAATAAATTCACTTTGTACGTCATGTAGTACTCCCACATCGTTCTAGAAGCTTCCCCACAGCCTGGTATGGTGTGTTGCTCGTCATTGCCATATACGGCAATGAGTCAGTGAATGATGACTGATGAGTCATGACTCACAACACTCTACCAGGCCTTCTTGCTCTCACTTCCCCGCAGTGTTGTGCTAGCTACGTTTCGGGTAAGATGTGGATTGTGTTGCTCTTGCTGTTAATACATCTTTGGAACACGACAACACGCATATGTGGACATATACTGCATATTTTAGTGCATAATAATACGTTGGTGTAATATACAAAACTTCTGCAGAATGCAAGAATATTTTACGTTTTAGAAGTAATTTCTTAATTTTTATATTAATTACTGTGTTTTTCACAATGTCAGTACCAGCTCAAACAACAAGAACTTCTTCAAGTTGCCCTATATTTGGGGCTCCAGCTGATCTAGACAAGAGGTGCCTTCCAACCTATAAGGACGTCATGAAATATTTTCATCAAATAAGGTTGAATCTGAAGATATCGAAGAAAGAGCCTACAGTTGCAGAAATTTCGGGTGTTCTCTCAAAAACTCTCGAAGATTTGTGGAAAACAGCCTCTATTCCTACTGTTTCTCATAACCGTGTCGTTCAAATGATTAAAAATTACCATGAAAAATGTCAAAACCTTCTAAAGTCAATAAAAAGGAAACAAGATAGTGACTCATTCAAAATTAAATTACAAACATTTCAAAATGAGTCAGAAAACAAATTATTTGACATCAGTGATTGCAAATGTGAAAATTTTGATAAGTGTTCATGTGAAAACCATCTCAAGGTTCCAGCAATTGAACAAGACTTCCTTAAAGATCAGAGAACAACAAGAAAATTAGCGATAGGCTCTCTTGATATTTCACAAACTCGTAAAGATCTAGCAACTATTGCTAGAAGACAACAGAGAATGAAACAGTATGAACCAAAACCATCTACCAGTAAAGGACAAGCAACTGAAACACTGTCATCAACATCAAGTGAAACAGAAGGAGCGGATTCTGATTATGAACTGACACAGAGAATCAAATCGATGGAACAATCTCATCATGGAACAATCTCATCATTGGCTATAGCTTGTGACAGAACTGGTGTGTCAGACAGGTCTGCTGCTATAATTGCTTCGGCTGTTCTTGAAGACGTGGGAATTATAAACGAAAAAGATTTAAGTTCAGTAATAGACAGATGCGAAGTAAGGAGAGCTAGAAAAAGAATGAGATCTATCATTCAAAAGAGAGATTACGAAGAAGAAACTATGGAGAGTATCTATTTCGATGGAAGAAAGGACAGAACTGCAGTTCAAGAAAAAGTTGGCAGTAAAGGTTATCAAAAAAATATAACAGAAGAACATGTCACTTTGCTTCAAGAACCAAACTCGCATTATATTGGGCATGTAACTACAGCTTCTGGCTCAGCACAATTTTCGCTGAAATGAGATTGATACTTCAGAAGTTAAAGCCATTGGATGTGACGGGACAGCAGTTAATACAGGACCAAAAGGAGGAGTGATAAGAAGTATTGAAGAGCACTTTCAGAGAGCACTCCAGTGGCTGATTTGCTTGCTTCACACTAATGAACTTCCCTTGCAGCACACAGTGACTGACATTGATGGTAAAACAACAGGTGCTCAGTTTTACGGGGCCTATAGGAAAAGAGTTAATTGATTGTGAAAAGAGACCTGTTGTTGAGTTTGAAGCAGTTGAAGCTGAAGAAATTGTAGTTCACAGAGATGACCTGAGCACAGATCAGAAATATTTGGCAGAAATGTTGTAATGTTATAATGCTAGGACCCTAGGATCCAATAATGGCTGGTCTACATATCTGTATTCGTAATTGTGTATTGTGCATGTCCTCCGTGGTGGCGGAGGGGACCTACAATTTTACGTGGGTTCCGAACCACAAAGAACACAAGAATATATGAAATTTTTATAGTGGGCACACTAGGGCCACTTCGGCCCATCGAGGTGGCTCCACTATGTAAAAACTGCCTGTACATTGGCAACAACCAATTTTTACAAAACTAAATAATTATTAATTTAAAACTAATTAATTATCAATTTAAAACTAAAGATAGAATCTCTGGAACCAGAGGATCAAGTCATAATACACTACTATCCACAAATATGTTACACACTATATCTATTTATAACCGACATGCAAATATATCAGATCCAAAGAATCCAGTCAATTTCATTACGGTATTCATCAATACCAGTACCTTGCCAACCAAAAACAAGTCACGGTCCATATCAATTGCGGACCAAGTCACAATTTACAACCATATACATTACAATATATATACTTAGGAGGAAAAGTTTAGGTGTGGCTGTAAAGACTGTACAGTAATGTAGAAATATGTGTGCACCCATTATGGGTTTCCCATTTAAAGGTGTTTGTGGGGCAAGTGAAGATCATGAGTTTTTCGATACCTCACAGTACTATGGGGTGCACCGCTCGGCAGAGATATCTCTTTAACTGGGGTGTGTAAGGACAGAAAGTATCTCCTAACCCAAGATGCTGCCTCCCTATATCCCACAACACTTGTAAAACTATGTTTTCTTAAATTTGTTCTACATCTTGGCTTAAATAATTTCATATTATGACCTCTAGTCTGGTTATTGTGATCTTTAATGAAAAGAGAATCAAAATCTATCTTATCCAACCCTTAATTTTACTACCTTAAACTATACCCAATCTATCAACATATGCGTCTAATCGATTTTTAAACATGTTTATAGACGTGCTACTAATTACTTCTACCGGCAAATTATACCAGCTATTTACTATTCTATGCGTAAAAAAGTTTTTGGCAACTGCTGTCTCGAACCTTCTATTGTCAACTTACACCCGTTATTTCTAGTCCTATTATATTGAGATATTTCGAAAAAGCTATCTCTATCTACGTTATCGAACCCATTCATAATTTTGAAAACCTGGATTAGATCACGCCTTAGCCTCCTAGTCTCGAGTGTAGTCAATTTTAACTCTTTAAGCCTATCCTCGTACGACTTTGACCTAAGCGACGGAATCATCTCAGTTGCTCGTCTTTGAACTCTTTCGATTTTGTCTATATCTTTGCGCATATGCGGAATCCAAAATTGGATCGCGTACTCCAAATGGGGTCTAACTAATGATTTATAAAGAGGAACTATAATATCGCGATATTTGTACTAAAAATTCCGAGCTATAAAACCTAACACTTTGTTCGCTTTATTGACCGCTGCTGTACTTTGTTTCGCTACTTTTAAATCACCAGTGACTATAACTCCTAAATCTTTTTCCTGCTCTACGCTTATCAACTCTTTCCCTGACATACTATACGCAAAATTACGCGAACCTATATGTAAAATTTTGCATTTATCGACGTTAAAACTCATTTGCCATGTGATTGACCAATCAACGATTTTATTCAGATCATTCTGGATTTTACCTTTTAAATCACCAGTGACTATAACTCCTAAATCTTTTTCCTGCTCTACGCTTATCAACTCTTTCCCTGACATACTATACGCAAAATTACGCGAACCTATATGTAAAATTTTGCATTTATCGACGTTAAAACTCATTTGCCATGTGATTGACCAATCAACGATTTTATTCAGATCATTCTGGATTTTACCTCTATCTTCGTCATTAATCGCCCTACCACCCAGCTTCGTGTCATTCGCAAACTTTGAAACTGTACTGACTAGGCCGACATCTAAATCGTTAATATATATAAGAGAAAGCAAGGGGCCCAATACAGAACCCTGAGGAACGCCACTAGCTACATTCGCCCAACACGACTCCGCTCCATCAACGACCACCCTCTGTTTCCTACCTTGCAACCACTCTTCTATCCAAATTCTTACTACATCCCTGATTCCATGAGCCTTAGTTTAAATACACTACATCAACCGCCCGATGACTATCGTAAACGTCAACCACGCTTTGAAAAAATTCTAAAAGAGTAGGTAAGCAAGATTTGTTTCGCTTAAAACCGTGCTGCGTATTTCTAACTAAGTTATGCAATTCTAAGTGTTCGACTAAACGATCCCTAATTATTGATTCCAGTGGCTTACCTACAACAGACGTTAAACTGATTGGCCTATAACTTCCCGCCGCACCTTTATCGCCTTTTTTATAGATAGGTGTTACGTTTGCTAACTTGAAATTATCTGGTACGCACCCCTCAAAAATAGACGCACTAAAAATCTTTGTTAGCGGCAAAACAATGCTATCTTTTAATTCTTTTAGTTGCACGGGTTATATGGAATCCGGCCCCGGTGATTTACGCGTTTTCATTTTATCAATATAGCGCATTATCTCCCCTTCACTAACCACAATATTATCCAAAATATTACCATTATCAAAAGATATTATGTTTAGGACCGTAGGGATATTCGTTACATCTTCTATAGTAAAAACTGACGTAAAGAATTCGTTTAGCAACGTAGCCATTTCCTTGTTTTCAGAAACTAGATCTCCGTTAACATTTTTCAACGGCCCCAAGAAACTTTTTACTGGATTTCTATTGTTGACGTATTGAAGGAATCGCTTGGGGTTTTCTTTAACGTCACGAACTATGGAGATTTCAAATTCGCGCTTGGACTTTTTTATTACACTTTTCGTTTCACGCCTTAGAGATATGCAGTTGTTTCGTAACCACAAATTGTTTTTATCGCACTTATGTAGCCTATAAGCCCTATCTCTACTCTTTATAATATCTCCTACTCTAGAAGTAAACCACAAGGGCTTGTTATTTACTTTCGCACGGTTAATTTTGTACGGTACACATTCCTCATTTATAGTCCTAAATACTATTTCAAACGATCCCCACATTAGTTTTGCGTTGGAGTTCCCCATTACGTTTTCCCAATTGACGTGTGACAATTTATTTCGAAATTTACAAAAGTCTGCGTGATGGAAGTTGGGAATTTTAGTCGAGTTAGCTGGTTTCGAGTGACTTACTGAGAGGACAAACTCTACCATATTGTGATCGCTATTGCTTACCGGTTCTATTACTTGAAGATCAGTAATTAGCCTATCATCCGTAGTTATTACTAAATCTAAAATACTGTCCAACCTCGTAGGTTCCCCAACCTTTTCAATAAGAAAGCTATCCTCGAGAAAATTAACTAAACGATTACCTTCAGCGTCTCCCTGCATTGTATCGTGATTCACGATGGCGCAATTAAAATCACCCATAAATAAAGCCTGCTCACTACCGATTATTCTCTTTAGTTCACGATATAACGCTTCGTCCGTATCAGCTGTTTGATTAGGGGGCCTATATATAACTGCAACAACAAGTTTGAAATCGTTCAATTTAAGTTCTGCTATAGTCGAATCTATTGGTTCTGGAATTGTGTGCTTTACTTCTATAACGTTCGCAATATTATCTTCGATATACAACATAACACCGCCTCCTCGCCTTCCTATTCTGTTTTTAACAAAGTCTATAACCTCTAATTTGATACTCCCCTACAAAGTCACGTGTTTCAGTGTTAAGCCACGATTCATTTATCGCAGTTAAATCAGTCTTTACAAGCAATTAAAGAAAAAAATCGTTTATTTTATTTCGTAGGCTATGAGTATTTAAGGATAGAACTTTCAAATTGTTTGTAATTGCGACACCTTCGCGAGCGCAGGGGAAATTTGTGGAATTTACGCTGGGACCGTTCGAGTTACGGCAGCCTGAAAAGAAGAGACAGTATTATGAAATAGTCTTCGTAAACGCGCAGCTCCAACGTCATTAAGATGAAGTCCATCTCCGAGGAACACGTCCCTCCTGCCGTAGAAACTGTTCCAAAATTTCGAAAAATGCACTCCTTCCTGTTGGCAAAGAGACTTTAGGTTATTGTTAATATAGGTCGCCTTGCTGTAGAAATCGTTACGTTGGATAATTCGAGGAAGTATACTTGTTAAAACAATCTTATTAGTTTTTTTCCTTCATTCGCTCTAGTAAGTCCCTGTACCTAGCCAGCAGTTCTTCCGATCTAGAATTTAAAACGTTATTAGTACCGACATGAATAACATACGTTGTGTCCTCGGCGGTACCTTCTGTAAAATGGTCAACACTATTAGTTATATCCTCCACCCTTGCACCAGGGTAGCAGTAACGGCGCCTACGACGAGGGTTTCTCCCACAGAATTCCTCGAGCTGCCCTCGAACAATGAAATCGCCAACGAGTCGTATTTCCGGTTCATCAGCATCTTTGAAACTTAAAACAGATAACTTATTGTTTGTTATTACTGGTAGACAAGTCTTAGGTTTTCTCAATGGTGCTCCATTACACACTTGAACGAAGGGTTGGGAACTAGGGGAAGAGAGAGGGCTATTAGTACTATTTATATTATTAGTAGAAACTGAGGCAGGAGGGGTCGTAACTGGAGTCTCAAGGGATTCTAATTTTGCCGTCAGGAGCATCACGCTTTCTTCAAGCCTCACTCTGGCCTCCCTCTCACGTTCTAACTCGTTCCTCAGGATTCCATGCTTGAGCACCCACTGCAAACTAACTGTTCATTATTATTAGCCATTGTAAACGCGTAAGCGGCAAATTTCATTTCCCTGCACGGCGACTGCAAGTACTTGACGGGGGTGCCATGCTCTTAATTAGTTAAAAAAAAAAAAAAAAAAAAAAAAAACGAGTGTTTGGAAATTAATAAATTACAACGAAGTTCTACCGCGTGCTTATTGTGCCGTCACCTGCCCAAATATGTAATTAAGCTACCGACGAAAGATCTGTAACAGAAAGAGTATTAATAGTACTTATCTGTCCGCGATTCGACCGACTTTTTTCCTTTTTTCCCACGGTGTGTGACCTCACTCTACCTGACCTCCCGAAGGAAGGAAAAATGAACCTTATGACTCCTCGTTTTCTGATAGATTTGAAAAACAAACATGGCAAGCCACGTACACTACCCTTGGTTTAATCAAATAATATAGTACTGAATAAAGTCAATAGATGAAATATATTCGTTAATGAATGATTAGTAACACGAAGTAATTTAGTTAAGAATGCACCAAACACTATTTTTTTTTAAAGACACCTCAACGAAAACCACTTATTCAATTGATAACACTGGACACTCGATAAAACACGTCTGTTCACAAGGAAAGACTGATTACATATGAATTTAATCTATGATGCTGTGTCAAAAGGTGAATGTACTCCCTCTCTAGCTCAAAGGAAATCAGGCAAAATGGCACACTCCAGATGGGTTACAACTGCTAACCGCATATTTCGTCTCTCCGTTTCAACTGAAGAACCTTCAGACAACCTTAAGTGTATTGTGGATTATATTATGAAAGTTTGTATTCCAATGCGGTTTCAAATCAAGAGAAATTCTTCAGCAACACAGGGAGCCGAACATCTTTATCAAATGATACAACGCTCGAGGTCGTTGAGTGCCCGCTGTATAGAAATAGTTGATCGTGTTATTCAGAGAAATTCCTATTTTTATCATCCTGAGAATGTTCTCCTTAGTATGATTCACGATGAAGCAAAACATAGAGAATTAGGATGGAGGAGAATCCTTAAAGCAAGAGATTCTGAGTCAGCCGCAGTGAGAGTGTTTAAATTGCTCACGTTGAACTTTCAGTGCAGTAAGTACTACTACATGATTAACTGGCAAACTTGTGAGCTGTCAGAGCCTCCTCTGACAAAAGTTCTATCACGCTCCGACATCCTGAACTATATCTCATCAGGAGATGTACCTGATTTCATCCCACGCTTTCCTTGCCACACCCTAGCGGTTGAACGGCATATAAAGCTGGTAACAGAGGCTTCAGCTGCAGTATGCGGTTCAGAGGCAAGGGATGGATTTATCAGAGCAAGATTAGAATCCAGAAAGAAAATGCCAAGAATGGAAACAAAAAGTGACTACAGTGTGTAACTAGCCTAAGTCTGATAATGGTAGGGTGGTTGGGTCGGGCAGGGAGGAACTCGAAATGCATCCACCTCCACGTGGTGAGTTCTGGATTATTTTGTCAATATAGTACATTCAATATTGACGAAATAAGCGAGGAGCTGCATGCATAATTTGCATATTACATAATAAGTCATCAAAAATAAACCAAGCATATACACAGTAAACTGCATTGGTGGACCTAAATTATTTAATTGCTCAAATATATAAACTTCTTAAATTACTAAAATATGATATAATGAATTGTTAATTGCATTACTTAATACATAATTAACGAATAAACTGTGGTGTAGGGCCGAAGTTGACCATAATAGCGTCATTATAAAATACGCTATTTATGTAAATCTTCCCATATTTTGGAACGTTTGCGGAGGCAGAAAAAATTATCGCAGGACAAAAATATTTAAAACTAGTCTAAAATAAACCCTTAGGATGCTTTTCCTCGCTATTACAAGAAGGTAGGATGAAAATTAAAACTATAAGAAAATATTGAAAAATGCGTATTTTGGCGCATTTTTTGGATTTTCAACGCGCGTGTGGAGGCAGAAGATATTATTGCAGATCTCTGAGATTTTACACACTCACTTTTGACGTGGAGGAGCCACTTTTCCGCGCTATTATAAAACGAAAATCTAAAATAGTGTAAAAACGGTCCACCCTACTATGTATAGCCAGACAGAAAAATAAAAAGATTAGCACATGATTAACAAGAGTTAATTAGAGGCAAAAGGTATTCTAACAGGATATTGTCAATTTTATACATTCCTGCACTGTTATTGAAATTATTTTTAAAATGGGTAAATGCACATCCTAGAATATTCCTTTCAATTACATCCGTGTTTTTAACAAGCGCTTTAGAACTATCCCACTGGATACTATGATTACATCTATACATATGATTAAACAATGCATTAGAATTATTTGCTCTTCTACACGCATATTTATGCTGTTTTACCCTAATGTCTAACGTTTTACCTGTTTGGCCTATATATACTGAGTTACATTCTGTACATCCGATCGAATACACAACCAACCGCATTATCAGGGCTATTCTTTATTAGGCGTGATATAACAGTATTATTATACTTTAAAACTACATCGATACCAATTGCTTTAAGTAAAGTCGGAAGATATTGAAAATTAACATGATAAGGTACGCTAAGGATATTTTTACGCTCAAATTCCTTTACAGTTACACCATTATAATAGCTATTCTTGTCTTTCCTAAGGCAATTCTCTAAAAATGAAATAGGATAAAATAATTTAGTACCAATATTCATGATACAGCATAACTCGGAATCCAAAAATTCAGGACTGACAAGACAACTCTCAATGCTCTAAGAAACATAGCAGAGAAAATAGATTTAATCGAGGGATGATGGTCAGAATAAAAATGTACATGAGAGTTATAGTAGGCTTACGAAAAACTTCAAATTTGAACTGATTCAAGTGTCTCCAAATTTTTAAATCCAGAAAAGATAGCTTCCATCATTTTCTTTTTCAACAGTGAACTTAATAGATGGGACTAAATTGTTGACCCTACTAAGAAATAAGTCAACATCCAAATTGTTAGGCCAAAGGCATAAAACATCATCTACAGTATATACTCGTACCAAACAAGGTTAAAATTAAGAATAGTAGGCAAAATTCTACTCTCAAAAAGTTTCATATATAAGTTAGGTAATAGCGGTGAGAGGGGATTTCCCATCGCCAATCCAAACGACATAGCATAAAATCTATTTTCAAATTAAAATTTACAATCTTTGACATAAAACTTAATTAACTCAATAAGAGCTTATAGGTTAAAGGTTACAGAAAATTCTGTAAATTAAATGAGAAGACTGATAACACTAGGCAACAAATTTCAACTTTTTTTTTGTTACAGACACGTGAACTACTGATTCCTACTAAAGCGCTGATGCTGATTTCAGATCTGATATCAAAATTTCTCTATCACGTCCAGATTTTGTGTAACCGAAAACCCCTATTTTTCATTTTTTTTCTCACCCGCTTCTATTACGAAAGCCGTCTAAGCTACTTTTCCGTGCCACGTTTTATGTTAAGCATACTTAAATAATTAGTGAACAGGGATGTCTTTCCTCCTTTATTCTGGCTTAAGACAGACAGCGGAATTCTGCTGGCGGAGTTACCACCCTGCGCCCAACCATCCACCCAAAGCGCGTTAGTATTTTGTTGTTACTACTGAAAGGCAAATTCCTGTTCTTAAGTGAAACTTTGGTGTGTCCTCTTCCTTTGTCGCTTGTAGGATGACGAGCTCTCCTTCTGCAGGAACCAACAATAATCTCCCATCATATTTGGGTTGAAATTACCTTGGTATCTGTTTTCCATAACTGAGATCTGTTGGTGGAAGCGCTCACCATGCTCGTCACTTACAGCCCCAAGGTTGGCCGGGAAGAAGTCAAGATGAGAATGTAAAAATGAATTTTCAAAGACATTCTGCATCCCATTATTTCATAAGATTTAAGCATGTTTTCTACGAGTTTACGGTGGTTTTCAGCTTTGTGGTTTCCAAGAAAATTTTTGACAACTTCAACGAAAGATGTCCATGCTCCTAGTTCATTCTCATTTAGGTTAGATGGAAACGATGAGTCGTGGATGACACTGCGGATCTGTGGTCCAGTGAAAACTCCAGCTTCTAGCTTAGCATCTGTCAATATTCCTTTGAATTTATCCTTTAAATATTGGAAACCACTACCTTGATGATCCATACCCTTCACAAAATTTTTCATAAGGCCAAGTTTAATGTGAAGTGGTGGAAAATGTACTTTCTGAGGGTCAATAAGTGCTGGGTGTTTCACATTGTATTTACCAACAACATGTTCAGTTCTACAGTAGATGGCCAATCATGTTTTTTGTAGTGGTTCTTGTCATCTCTGCTGTTCCATAGACACAAAAAGCACATATGCTTTGTGTAGCCCAACTGTAACCCAAGAAGTAATGATACAACTTTAAGGTCGCCACAAATATTCCATGTGTGGTCCTTATATTTGATGAGTCTTAGCAGCAGTTTCATCGATTCATAAGTCTCATTAAGGCCAGTGGCATGTGCTACAGGTATGAAGGTTTTTCATTGCCGTTGTGCAGTAATACAGCTTTAAGGCTAGCTTTACTAGAGTCAATGAACAGTCTCCATTCTTTTGGATCATAGCGACAGCCAATCCTTGCATCAGACCACTGATATCGTGGCAGAAACAAACGTTTTCTTCCTGTAAGTAAAATGATGAAAACTGCAAATGGCGATGGCGGAAATGGGAAACTTTGGTGTTTGGTTGGAGAAGATTAAATTCTTGAAGTCTTGAACCAAGCAACTCTGCCTTTTCTTTTGGTAATTCCAAATCGCGCACTAAGTCATTTAACTCCGCTTGACTTAACAAATGTGGGGAAATATTTGCATCTGGAACATATATGCCATCTTTCCCTGTTTCTATATCACTAGCAGAATCTTCAGATGAACTGCTGTCTGTTATCGTTGCTGGTGGAACTGGTGGTGGATTTGTTTCATCATGTGGTACTGGTTTCATTGCTGATTCGCAGTTTGGGTACGTGATCTTTGATTTGTTTTTCTTTGTGAAACCAGCAATCTTTGTCAAACAAAAATAACAATCATTGAAGTGATTTTTTGGCTCACGCCAAACCATGGGGACTGAGAACGGCATAGCTTTTCTTTTACCATTCATCCAAGCTATTAACATTGCATTGCACTGTGCACAGCAAATATGTGGTGCCCAGTCCCTCTGTTGGTCTCCTAACTTACAGTCAAAATAACACTTGTAGGCAAGTTTAATCTTTGTTGTTATGTTTCTACGTTGTGGCTTAGGTGTATATTGTCCACAGACAAAGCAGAAGTTGTCTGGGTGATTTACACAAGCACGTCTATTTGATGCCATTTTGAATCACCATACAATATCTGAAAAAAACGTAGAAAGTAATTATTACGATGTGCAAAATAAAAAGAAATACACACCGTAGTACAAAACAAATGCTATAAAAACACACAAGTCACCACAACCTGTCACTTGCTCATCAGCAGAGAGCTTCAACAACCGTTCTGCTTGACTGTCACGTAGCGACTGACCGTTGGGCCGTTGCCCGTTACTATGCTCTTGACTCAGTGTTGCCAACTCGGGATAAATTTTATTTATCAAAATTGTTCGAATTTGTATATAGTTGGCAAAAAAATTGCTTTAACCTTGAAAAGCAAGTTTCATATTACTGGCATTAAGCCGATTAAAACCAAAATCTGGACGTGGTAGAAAATTTTACTAAAAGTGATTTGCATTTTACACAAAATCTAGACGTGATAGAAAAAATCTAATTATAGATTTGAAATCAGCATACCGAAATTAGCTAGGAGCACCTATTTGGTCTTCTGTAACAAAATCTTTGTTGCCTAGTGTAATCAGTAGCAGTACAAACTTTTCATTATTTTTTTCAAAATTTCGAGAGGCTCGATTTGGAAGCAACTAAGTTCAATCCGAATTCCGCCCATTGAGTTTAGTTAACCTGAATTAAGTGATCGATCACCGATGAGAGAGATGAAAGAGAGAGAAGCGAAGAGAGAGAGCGAGAGAAACGAAACCGAATGTGCAGCGACTTAGTGCAGGACAGTTTCGATCGAAGTTGGTCGACTGGTATTTCGGGCATTCCTGCTCCCGCTGCTCGATGCTTTGCTCAATATGCGTTTTAGCATTCGGTAGGCAAACCACAAGCGTTTGAACGAGTGTTTAAGGCTTTACTGTCCATACAGACACAGAGTAGGTTCGTTGTGAAACTACCTACAGCGAAGTGATCGTTTGATTAGTGCCATATAGGGAGTATTTCAGCTGGACGTAGGAGGAGCAGCGTTCACCGACAAAAGTTCAGATGAGAGAGGCGAGTTTCTTCGTCGACTTCTAGAATTGCAAATTCCGTCTAATTCCGGTGCGTGGTTCCACTTTCAGTTATCTCCATCCCCTGATCCTCTTTGAATTGGACGACTCTCTTGTTTTTCGTCATTTTTTGGAGAGTGAGCGGAACCTCAAGCGTGCTGATCTGTTGCATGGTGATGCAACCCCTTGCATTCCAGTGAAGTGAGCGGGAGAGCTGCTATTGAAAATTTAAGAAGTCCGTTGTCAGCTTTGCGGATTGTTATCTAAACAACGTCTAGAAATTAATGTAACCTCATTATTATGTAATGAAATTATAAGTGAAAGGGTGTGATTATTGCCCAAATTTGTTTTGTGTTTCGTGTAATAGTATGTGCGCTCTGGTCAGTATTATTTTGTAAACATTTTCTTGTTCTTTCTATGTTGCTCTGATAGTAACTATGTAACTCTAGGAATATGTGTTTCGAATGTAAAGCGATCTTTGATGAGGAATCGCTGGAATAGATTCTGAACTTGAAATTTGTTGTAACCAGTTGAGAAAATTATTCTACATTTGAATATTAGTGTGAAATGTTATTTTATGCAAATGTTGTGAAAATTATAAATTTTTCTTTCGATTTTATAAAATGATACAAAATATCTAATGTGTGGAATTTGTCAACGAAATGATTTCTTGTCTGTTATAATTTTGAACTTGTTAAAGAAAAAAAAGCTGAAAAGTAAATAAATTGTTGAGTAAATAAATAAATTTGTTAAAAGAAAATAAATGCAATAAATAAGTTTTTCAAGTGGAAACTTATTTTCAAGGGGGTAATGCGAGTGTTGTGTGAGTGTGGTGTATTGGTTTTTTAATATCATGTCTAATAAGAATTTAATAATGTTTTGTTTAATAAAGAATTTAATGTTAAATAAGAAATTTAATTATGGTTTGTATGTAAATAAGAAATTTAATTATGGTTTGTATGTAAATAAGAAATTTAATTATGGTTTGTATGTAAATAAGAAATTGATAATGTTTTGTTTTAAATTAAAAATGTAAAAATGCAAATTGGCATCTGAAATGTGCCCAAGCTGGAGGCTGAGTAAAATGCTCAACTGAGTCTCGGAACGGGGTTTTCCCCGAATTGGTGGTCTGTTGTATTATAATGTTACAGTTTGTTTAAAATATTAATTTTGTCTCTCTCCGCGATTAAGTGTTAACGCTAAATCCGCCCTCGCATTACTACGTTCATCTAAAGTATTTCAGCATAAATAAAAAGTCAATAGATTGAAAATAAAAGTGTGTAATTACCCCAGGGCCTCCTCTGCTTTGTTCGAAAGTTTAATGGCGGCCACGTCTACCCGTCTGCACTAGCGTGTAGCGTCATTGGGCAAAGTATAACGGATCAAGAGGCACATTTCAGGTTTTGTACAATTGACCTCCTTAAACTCAAAAATGAAAACAAACGTTTTTTTTGACAAGTGCAACACCTCCTTTTTCGCATGTGAAAATCTTGAAAATTGCTAGTTACCCATAACTTTTGGACACTTGCTTTCCTAGGGTTTGAGCTATCATTTGACCCCTTACAATGTACTGCTTTTCAGGAAAAATAGAAAAATTTATTTTTGGAATAAACATATACACTGCAGGTCGGTAGGTAGGTAGACTAGATAGTTTATTCAGTAAATGATACATTAAAATCTTGTTTAGTTTTGAATGACGGCATAAAGTCAAGGGATTTAAGTACTGCTCTAATGTAACCATCTCTTGAATCCTTTCCATACACTGCCCCAGACGCTTCAATTACCATCCCTAACACAGCGTTCTACACCTTGGGAGTGACATGGTATCCGGACAACAAGGGGCTCTTCAGTGATCTTATCGGGTTGTTCGACAGAGAACTGC
>JAJOZX010007165.1:172500-232667 GCA_023014485.1 Bathynomus jamesi
AATAGCCGATATATATATATATATATACAGGGCGTCCCAAAAAAATGTATACACACTTTAAATACTTATAAAGGCAGTGTTTATTAAAATACATTTCATTTTCAAAATGTAATAGAATCTACTGACATTATTTAATTGTTTTGTCAAGCCTGTTTTCAAACTGAACGTCCGTTCTGGTCCAGGCACTGCTGATAACGCGAAGCAATGGAATCGCAAACATCACGAAACATTTCGTTTGGTATTTGTGTGCATTCTCGTTCAATGGCTGCTCTCAATCAGCGACTGTTGCAGGTTTTATAGCGTAGACTTTGTCTTTTAAGTATCCCCATAAAAAAAGTCTAGTGGTGTGAGGTCTGGTGAACGCGGAGGGTATTCTACGAAACCCCTTCGTCCAATCCACATCCACATCGTGCCAAGTACCACTCGCAATACTCCACTCTTCGGTCCGGATCATCTTCATTAATAGCATGGACTAATCTTGGAATGTAACTTTTCCATTGACAGCGCTTCAAAATGCGTTGGACAGACGATTCTGAAATTCCTACCTCACGACTCGCTTGCCGCACAGATTTTCTTGGACTTTGGTGATACGTTTCCAGTACTCTTTCTTGCTTTGTGGGGCTTGTCGATGTCCGTGGTCTTCCGGAACGCTTCTTGTGGACATTCTGAACAGTTCCATCGGCTTCAAACTTATCTCTAATTCGAGTGATGGTAAGTCGCGTTGGTGGATCTGTTTGAAACTCCCTCCTAAACTGTCTTTGCACTTCAACTGCGTTTTCACACTTCCAGTAGCATTTTAGAATGAATTTCCTTTGTTCAAAGCTTAGTCTGACTACCATTATTAATTCTAATGGGTTTAACTTGGAAAGAAAGAAACATCAATTGAGCTATCAGCTGTTAAAGTGTGTATACATTTTTTTGGGACGCCCTGTATATATATATAATAAACAGGAACACCAGGGAAAAAATAAACATCCTTCAAGGTTTAATAGTACCAACGTTTCCGAATGCACTAATTCCATCTTCAGGACTAAAACAATAAAATGCCAAATCACATACAAAATACAAATTGCTTAATAACAATTTAAAATAAAGTTAAAAATTATAAAAAGTAGCTAAGAAAATGTAAAACATTAAAACTAAAAGGTAAATAAATGTGAAGTTAAAAATTTACGATTATAAAAAGTAGCTAGGAAAAATATAAAAGTATTAAATCTGAAAGGTAAATAAAATAAAATAAACTAGTACCTTAACCAAAACATAGCAGATCTACCGATAATTCGTCAGAATTTAGGTCTGGTTTTAGTTTATAAAATAAACAAAGATTCCATAATTTTGAGCTTAAGGTCAGAGCTTCCGGCAGCAAGTACGGCGAAATTAGACTGTGAAATTGGGTGATTATTGTTGTGCGAGTGATTACGTATGAGAGAATTAGGTGGTTTGCCAAGGGGTAAATTTGTACGGACCGATTTTCCGAGATGTTCGTAAATACGAGATTTTAAATGTCTTTTAGTTTTACCTATATATGACCCCATACAGTGGTCACACTTGTATTCGTAAACTATGGATGACTTAAGAAGTGTAGGAATAACATCCTTGTATTTAAATAAATGGTAAATCGATTTAGACGGGGTGAATATAATTTTTATACATAGTTGTGGGTAGCCTTCAGTTTCTGCGGTCCAGTCATTGTAACATTTTTTTTTTCGAATTCTGAATACACTGAATAAGATAAAGCGTTCTAGCAATGAAAACTATCAAAAACGTTGTGACCAGTATATAAAAAAGGAGGGGGGAGTGAATTTTTCCCGCGCGTAGACGCATCCGCCTATTTGCAAGTGACTTTCATCCCATCCAGAAGACTACACCTCTCGCTGCTGCCGCACCGACCAAGGGTCTCCCCAGGGTCGGACAGTCCCAAACGTATCGCAGCTACCAACTGACAAACACTCGCGACGCAAGCGTCAAGGATTTCCTGCCAGGAGCGACAGCGAGATGCAGCCCCTTACTAAGTCTTACTAGGCACTCACAAGCGGCCAGACTCTTAGAATCCTGTGTTCAAGGGATATCCCACCAGACCCAGAGGCTATGCCCGAGACTTTACGCTGGCCTGGCAGCCAGCTGGGCAGTAAAGCTCTCTCACCTAAGAGCAGTACAGCCAAGCACAATCAACTGGTCACCAAAGAACGGTCGCATGGGGCTGGTCAGGCTATTACGCGTTAGGAATGGGCTTAACGGGGCACTAGCCACACTCGATTCATCGCGCCCCTACGCCTGGGACCCCTCCATCCCAGTCTCCCACAACCTACGAACGTTAAATGGTGTTAATTAGAGATTTTCCAAAGCCTTTCTTCCTACGCATGAGGTAGCAGTATGGTCCTAATAGTAAAAGAAGAGAAAAAGACTTAATACTAAAAGAGAAGGTGGTTTTTTAGGGGTTTTTTTTAGCAGTCAGAGGAGAACATCCTTAACTTAAGCTAAAAGGACAGAGTAGGGATGGGATGGGGTCCTAGTAACCCACGGGACAGGATTTTACAACAGACTTCGCCCGCCCTCCCGAAAGTGAGAGAACCTCAAGGAACTGGCAGCCAATTTCTCTAGAATCACAAGACTCGGGACCGGAGGGCTGTCACACCCCAAGTATAAAGTTTACAACACCCAGAAGGAATGTGCATAACCTTTATACCCCCTGCGGAGAGAGAGAGAGATAAGTTTTGTTTGGAAAATAAAATTTGTTTTACTGAGGTGTCAAGCAAACTGATGCAGTCGAAGTGTATTTAAGACAAAAATAACAGATTTCATGTGTTTTTCGAAATTACCTGTCATCTCCACACAGGTGGGTTTTGCTAAAAATATCCGCGATTGACACTCAATTTTGAACCTTATATCCTTAAAGAATAGAGAGTGAATAGGTGAAATGAATGTATTCGTTTAACTATAGATGAAAAAAGGACTTAGTAGATCTTCATGTTATTATACTCATGTTTTCAACTTGGTTGAGCTATATATATATATATATATATATATATATATATATATATTATATATATATAGCATTTCATAATTCTTTATTGCTGGATAGGAGACCCCAATCTTCTACGTTTTCAAATGTGTTTGTGATAATACGCTCTATTAGAAATGGAATCCTCAAGGCAGTGTTTTTCGAGCATTGCACTGAAGAAAATTTACTTTAAGCCGTGAATACTAAGATTTAATGTTCCAAAATCTGATTTAAAATTACATTAAATATAATGCAGTAATGTTGAAGAGAGAAATTATTTAGTGTAAATCATATTAAATCCTTTTATTGAATTGCAGAAGATGCAATTAAATGAGTTATACCATAAATTCTATTTTTTGTAAATACGCGTAGAAAACGATATTTAATGGGCATGCCCAACTAAAACTTAAAATCTAGTTGTATTAATATTTTTGGTACCAAAGTTTAAGATACTTCGAAGAGTCTATACCTTTTAAAATAATTTTGCATCATTATTTGTGGATGTCTTCGACAGTAAGATTTAATATGATCGTGAATGCCGGTTTTAAATTATATTAAAAATAATGCAGCCATGTTGCTGCAGGGCTGCAAGTAAAAGAGGAAAAATTAATAAGTTACCCCTAATTTAATATCTATTTTGTTTTAAAATCATATTAATGCTTTTTATGTTATAGTTTAAGGATAAAATTGTGTATTGTGGGGAAAATTTGTTTTTGTATTAAACTTAGTTTAACTTATTCGATTTTTTGTTTAAAAGTTCGTACACCAAATGTCAAATTGGTCTTGTGGTATTATACCATGAGAAGCTCAATAGAAAAACTATTGGCGTTGTTTTTTTTTGAGGTCTTGTCGGTCTACCCCTTGGCCCCATAAACGTATTTGTTTATGTTTAATAGCTCTGTCTTTTGGGTCGTATTTACACACCTTATCGGTCTACCAAGAGCTGGTAAGTAAAGCGGTGGTGGTTGTGGTGGTGGTTCTGGTGTTGGTTGTGGTGCTGTGGTGGTTGTGTAATACTGCTTCAACACCAATCGTCTAAGTTTCGACGCTTGGTTGTAGCCCTCATATCGGTTACGTGGTGTTGATGGGATGAGCTCCTAAAAGTCTATACTTAGACGATTGGTTGTAGCCCTCATCTCACCAGGTTCTGTTGAAGGGATGAGCTCCTAAAAGTCTTTCCTTAGACGATTGGTGATGATATGGTGTTTGTTTTGTGTGGTTGTTGTGCTCGTATATATTTTGCTATTGGGGCTTTGCGTGCATCTGTTTATATATATATACACACGTATATAAATATATATATATATATATATATATATATATAATATATATATATATATATATGTGTGTGTGTGTGTGTGTGTGTGTGTGTGTGTGCGTGTGATAATAAGGGCTCTATGGGCGTATAGTCGGGGAGAGTATGTGCGTTTGTGTGCGCTTTTAATTCGTTCGAAGGTTATTAATATATACAGGCCATTTATGCCTTCTAAGTCAACTGACGGATTAGGAGAACTGTCAACTGGATGATTAAGCCAACTGGCGGATTTCGAGTTCTAAGTCAAGTGTTGCTACCTTGAGCTCTCATTAAGCTTCTGCCTCTCGCAGATGCTGGATGGTCTGTTCCTCTCTTTTCTCCTCTCTCTCCCTCTCTCTCTTAAGTTAGGTATACCCCTTTGGGGGGGTGAGGCCGTCCCAGCTTCTCCCCAAAGAGGTTAGGTGGACTCCCCTTTTTTTTGGCACCCTGGGGTTGGCCCTGTGGGAGGGGGGTCTTGCAACAAAGGGGGAAAGGGGCTGGCACTGGCACTCATATGATCAACATTGCAATTGCATATGCACGCTACCGTTTTGCGGCCACACTACTGTTCTCATGGAACCGCAGTTTAAAGAGGAGCAAGAAGACCCAAGTGTATATTTCAAACAATTATTAGTTTGAAAAGTTTCGAAAACTAGTCTCCATTATCAGTGACGAAAGAAAACGAAGAATTAAAAGTTATAAATTAAGTTTAAAGTCTAAAATTAAAACAATATTATGCAACTATAGATTGAAATAGGGTAGAATTCTTTTTATACAAGTTTGAATAATAGTTTCTCATCTTTCAGAATAATATTTAACAAATTATAACGTACAATGAATGTACAGTGAATGTACAGTGTACAATGAATTTGAACATTATTGAAATGAATTTAGTGTATTGTTCAAATTCAAATTTAAATTTTCATGATTTTTATATTTTAAGCCTAATTTATAACTTTTACCTCTTCATTTTTAGTGATAATAATAAATAAATAAGTCATTTAATAAACTAAAAAAAATACAAAGGAATACAAAGGACGCCAAACAGCAACAGAAAGGTTAAAAGATGGAAGAAAATTTAAGGGAAAGTGAAAATTTTAAAGCAAAGCAAAGAATGGAGGTTGAAAGAGAAGAAGGAAATTTAAAGATAAGTGAAAACTTTAAAGCAAATGAGGACTCTACACCTGGGTCTTGTTATTCCTATTCATATGTATGTATGTATGTATGTATGTATGTATAAGACTACCGACCGTTTCCAAGAGATATCTGTATATGCTTTAAACATTTAATAAATATAAAATGAATATAATTATGCCGCTCTACTTATTTTATTTGAATACTATTCATTTTTATTTATTATATCAGAAGCGTAGAAAACGAGAAGTGTTTCTCAGGCATAGCTTAATTAGACTGTTGTGGAAGGGACAATAATAATTCTTATTAAATATCTCTACTGCAGTCATTTTGCATCCTTTTGTTTTTCAGAAATAAATATTAAATGAAGGTCTTCGCATACAATTTAACTTTTAGACATTTGAAACATTTACATCGCAAGGTTTAGTTTTATATGCAAACATAATGTGAATACCTCTTCATCTAATTTACTATGAATTAAAAGATATAATATAAAAGGCACGAAAAGTATACCTCAAGAATAATTTTCCATCCAATACACATTTAAAAAAGAAAATCTTTTCAAGAACCCACATTATTTTGTTATATAATACTTTCTGTACGAAACCCATATTGATAAAATGAAGTGCACACACCAATATACTCGTGTATATATAAATTATGGGTACCAAATGTATGGGCTACTAATTGAGGAAAGTTTGTAGAGCCTAATTATACAGGCTAACAGTATGAAGACAGGCTGCGGTGATTACTAATTAAGTAAGTTGTTGAGGTAATTAAGTATTTAACCCTTCGGTACTAACAATCCTATCTCCTTGTCACTATGCCAAAATTGTTCAGGATTATCTAAATGGACGTTTTCCAAATCGCTGGATCGGACGCGGAAGCAACAGACCTTGACCAGCAAGATCACCAGATTTAACCCCTTTAGATTTCTTTGCATGGGGCTTTATCAAATCGCACGTCTATCAGACGAAGATTACGAGTCCTGAAAACTTACGTACACGTATACGAACTGCTGCAGATAACATAACCCCGCAAATGCTCCAGAATGTGTTTAGAAATGCTGCGGAACGATTTGAGCTGTGCAGGGATACTGATGGGCGTCACGTCGAATCCTACTCTTAATTATTTAATAAATGTTACCACTTTATCATTTTATGATTGAATTCCATATAATTTCCAAGTGCTTCACAAAAATAGATCCTGACTTTATGTACACCCTGTATGATGAAAGAAAATAGGGAGAGGCATACTTGTCAAGAGTTCAGCAAGAGAAAGTCCTGGGAGTTTTGGTGGACAATAAACTCACATTCGAGGCATATATTCAAGAAAAGATTAACATGGCCAATAAGATGATAGGAATAATCAGAAGATCTTTTAAGAACCTAAATAAGAACAACTTTGGATGGTTATATAAATCACTAGTGAGACCAGATTTGGAATATGCACAGTCAGTCTGGAGTCCATTAAGGAAGAAGGATGTAATAGCATTGGAAAATTTGCAAAGACGTTCCACAAAATTAGTGCTGGAGATTAGAAATCTTAGATATGAGGAAAGACTTAGGTACCTTGAAATACCAACCCTTGCTTATCGAAGACATCGAGGTGATATGATAGAGGTATATAAGATTATACATGAACTCTATGACGGGGAAGTGTCATTGAACTTACGAAGCCCGCCACACCACGTTAGCAGTCTGAGAGGGCATGACTATAAAATTTATAAGTTCAGAGCAAATACAAAAATGCGACAGCACCAGTTCACCCAGAGGATTGTAAATATATGCATCGGTTTACCAAGAAATGTTATGGAAGCTCCATCAAAAGCAACTTTTGAGAGGAGATTGGATAGATATTGGGAGGAACAAGATATTAAGTATTGTTTTGACCAAGAACTACAAACAACTGGAAACCAGGGATCAAGAGTCGTCTTTTCGGACACCGAGGCTGCAGATCTGAACATATAAAAATCCACCTGCGTCCAGAAACAACCTAAGTAAACCTAAGTAAGTAAGAAATGAAAAGAGGAGCTGTTGTTGGCAGGGGAAAAGGGGACTGCTGAAGTGGAATACGGTGGATCTTCAGAATTGGGTTGGGTCGGCTGGGGAAGGAGGTCATCGAAATACGCCGGCTTCAGGCTGTTGATTGACGTCTTTGCGGCCGGCACGACTGAGGGTGAAAGTTTTATCGCCCACTTGCAACACCGGAAATGGCCCATCGTACGAATGTTGCAAATGGGGCGGATGGTGGTGTTTCTGAGGAAGACGTGGGTGCAGGAGCTTAAATCGGCCTATAAGGCAGTGGTTCCAATGCAGGAACAACTTAAAGGCGGATTAAGTTCCGACTGGGGGTGAATTCAAATTAGCGACCACAAACGGTGGTGATAGTAGATGGGACACCGAAACGGGAGACCCAACCGCTGACGAAGAAGAGGGCGGCGGATTCTGGGGTAATGTCGGTATCGGAATCGCGTTGGGCCAACGCGTGAAACGGTCGGTGCAAGTCAGAAAATACTACAGCCATCGGTGCTGGGACACAGGCAGACGAGGCCCACGTACACATAATCAAAACGTGCGTCAGAGGAATTGAAGGCAGGTAAAAAGGCCGTTTGTGACGATGTAACTTGTCCTGCTGCCATCTTCGCACGACCATACGCATCATTTGACGTCAAGATTGAAACTGAGTCACACAAAACAGGACATGAGAATGGATTCAGTGGCACAAATGCCGGGGTGTGAAAAGGAATGAGGGTGGTTGAAGATGCTGCTACGAAATTCATCTAGGTCGGAGAGTGCCAGTGGAAGTGTCACGAGTGCCACTGTTGAAAATCGCAGTATAACACGATCCAGCTGCATTGACCTGGACGAAACACGAAACTCTTTCAGTTCTTCATTGTGACGTTGGGCCGGTGTAATATCTTCCTAGTTGATGGCGTCACCGCTGGACGGAAAGAGAGTTCAGGTTCCTTATCCTCTGGGGACACAGCCGTCGGAATGGAAATTAATTGCATAGAAGATCGGCGCCATTTGGTTGCATCAAACGCCCGTCGGGCGTCCTCCAACAATTGGACAGACATGGGAAAACCTTTTCTGAAGCACAGGAGGGCATGGAGAGGAGGCAGAAGTGCCACGCAGTTGGGAATAAAACGTCGGTAAATATTCACCATGCCCAGAAATTCGCTCAGCTTCCTCTGTGACGTAGGGGGAAGGGAATTTCTTGATGACGTCGACCTTTTAGATGATGGGGGAGATGCCTTCGCCTGTAATATGGTGACTGAAGAAGTGCAGTTAGTAATAACCCATATTCCTCGAGCCATGGAAGACCCTGGCGGCGTGGCACGCGTGCTCTTCTTCGTCAGTGCTGGGTACAAGGTCATTGATGTAGGTGAAACAGAACGGGAGACCACGAAAAACAACGCCCATAAACCAATTGGAGGTCTGAGTCGCATTCCGCAGTCTAAACGGTATACGGACGTACTCGAATCGGCCGAAGGGCGTAATGATCACCGTTTTAGCGTCCTCGGACGCTACTGGAATTTGGTGATAAGCGCGATGAGGTAGATTTTGGAGAAAATTCGATCCTTGGAGAAATCCTGTAAATGGGGAGGCAGGTAGCTGTCGAGTACAGTACTTGTTTGAATACCCTATAATCACCAACGGAACGCCAGTCGCCTGGAGTCATTTTTGGGGACCATATGAAGGAGAGATGCCGAAAGGATTTTTGAGGACACACATTGCCCAATTCCATTACATAATCGAATCCAACCTTTGCAATTTGAAATCGATCTGGTACCAGACAGAGTGAGCGAGCCGATGATGGTGGACCAGAGGTTTGTATATGATGGACCACGTTGCGTTTTACAGGGACTTCACAAGTGCAATGGCGTGTGACCGGCCGAAACTCCGAGAACAGTCGTTCATACGACAAGCCATTGAATAAACTAGAGAGAGGATGCAATGTTGCAAGGAAGGTGATGCCGTTCACACTTATGTTAGTCACCTTGTCGATTAATGTGCGGCGCCTGAGGTCGACAACCAGATGGAAAGTGGAAGAATGCTGACTTCGGCTCCAGTATTGACGATGAAACGTAACTTACAAATGGCGCCAGTGATATGGCAGAGCTGTACGCCTGTTAAGAAGCCTTGAGCACAAGACGCCATTAGTGCTCGACTTAGGGGGTTTCCCGACATACGACAAGGTGTGGTACACTTACGAGTTTCATTAACTCCACGTCGTGGGCGTGGGGGTCCGGAGCCGATGGGCCTCGCGCGGGTGATGCTTTTGGGACTGTTGCCACGTGGTCTTCATCATGAGGGTCAATGCTGCAAGAGCCTCCTCTATCCGTTAGTGACCGGAACAAGGAAGGGATGAGGAGGGGGAGGAAGAGCGGCGGCAGCTACTGCGGTACCTCAACCTCCTTAATGCGACCCGCCGTACTTGCCAGTTCTTCGAGGGGAAGGTATCGTTGCCCCGTCATGGCAAGCATACGCTAGACGCTATACGGCAAACGTTAGTTGAAAGGTTGGCGAAAGAAAGAGCATTTAATGACGGCCGCTAAATCACTCAAGAGCAGTTGCATATGACGCATTAATTCAGTGGTCGTCTGTCACCGAGTACGCCCGCTGAAACTAGGCGCCGCAGATGGTTCTGCTCAAACACTGCAGTTCTTGAAAAACCTGTGGCCTTTAGTTTTTCCTAAGGTTCTTACTTTGGCTTATCAGCGAGGATATCCCTCACCTGAAATGCAATTTGGAGTGAGTTCCGAGGCAACGTGACTTAATTTCTTGGCACTACTCATAATGCCACGTACTTCGAATTGGCACTCGATTTGTATAAACCACACTTGGAGGTTGACAGGCCAAAATGGGGGAATCTTGACAGAGACAGAGTCAGCTGCAGAGGTCGACAAAGTGACGGTGCTTGCGATGTGTTCTGGGAGCATGTCTAATGCACAAACACGCAAAGAAGTTCGTAAAAAAAATCACAAGTAGGCAGCCCCCAAATTTTTTGCACTGAAGCGCGCACGAACCAATACAGTATTAAACGCGTAAGTAAATAAAACTTGAGGAAAGTTATCAAATCAAGTAAGTCACCGTTGCAATTGGTTCGCGAAATTTTCTGTGGAATTATTTAATGTTGTATTCACTCTTGCGCGACCGTTATGAAATAAAGAATATTTAATGTCACCACAAATAAGTTTTTGAAATATTACTTAAGAAAATGTCTCTGCACAAATTTCACTGCTAGGCGATGTTCGTGTCACTCCAGGTATTCACTAATTTGTAGTGACGAAGTTATGAACAACAATTATATAGTCAACTAATTGAAGCAGATTTGTAGTGCCTAATTGTGTAGGCTGGCAATAGGAAGGTAGGATGCCGTGATTAATGATTAAATATGTTATTCAGGTAATTAAATAATTATTTAATATTTGCAGGAAAATGTTCCTTGACGCAAAAGGTATCTCATGTCGTAACTTGAGACTGGTACCTAGAAAACTTGCTTCAGTGTAGGTTTCTGCTGGTAAGGAGAATTTGTGGCGTCTACAATAAACTGTGACGAAACTGTTTTTGTTCGTATGTACTCTGGAATATGTATCGACCGCATGAAAAATACTGTCCCGGCAGGAAAAACCCTCGTAAGGGTAATCTTTAATATTGCCATTCCATACGCACTTGAGAAATGTATTAAAACTGGAGAGAACAGTTCAACTCATATATCGGCGACATAGAAATTGACCTAAACCAATTATTTATCCGCAAGACAAATGAGAAGGAAAACAAAGTAGCAGAAGATAAAAAAAATAATCCAAAATAATTTTGCACCTTTTCGAAAAGATTAATGAAATAGTTTTTTTGCCCAGTGTGACGGTTACACGTGTTTCGTTTGAAGTCCGAATAAAAGTGATATTACAATAAAAATCCTGCAGTTAATCCTTTTTAAGCAGTGTTAATTATTTGGTGAATATTCAGTGTACACAGTGGTAGTTCTCTTTAAGTAGTGAAATAGCGGCGTATGTTAAAATAAACCAACTTAATCTGTACAGCGGTTTTTCCGAGTGTTTTCTCTCCGAAGGAATTTAGTTGCCCATCGAAAGGCAATATCCCTCAGTTATCCCCTGCGGCACCCGGACATCAATCAGTGAGAATCTAGAGCGCGCATATGCCCCCCCCCCCAGGAGTAACGGAAAAACTTTCCCTCACTCAATTCTAAAGTCAAATCAAGTACCTCTCTTATATTGCCCTTTTGAGTCAATATTTCGTGCACAATAATTTAATCATTTACATACTATTAGTAACATGACAACGGCAAATAAATTCCTACAACCCTGTTGATACTGTAAAAAGGTAGCAGATGAACGAAAGACAATCCGTTGCGACCTTTCTCAATCATTAGTCGAATATAAATACCTGAGATGGAGTGACGAAGAAATCTCTCCTTATAACAGGCGCAAAACAATTGAACGGAATCAAGTTCTTCTGCAAAAGCTGCATGATCGAAATAAAATCGTTTACAGACTTTAAAGCTCAAAGAGACTATGAGGAAAAGGCAAAAGAGAAAATTATGAATAGCGAACAGAAAAATGTAGAAGGAACAAAGATAGTAAAAGAGGAAACTGTGAAAAATGAAGAAAAAACAGAAAAAACGAGTAAACGGGAAGTAGAAATAAAAGAAGTACCAACAAGAAAATGAGACTATAAATAAGAATGAGAATATAAATATTAATGAGAATATAAATATAAATACAACAGAGAGCATAAAGGAAACAGAGGCACAAAACCTAATCCAAAGATTTCAAACAAAGGACATAAGCAGCAATAGGAAAAAACAAGTAGACAATTAAGAAATCAAACTGAAACCGTCAAAAACAAAGGCCCCAAATAAAAATGGGGAAGAAAGTATATGTAAATACTCGTATTATGTGAAAGGAATTTGCAGATATATGGGAGGACAATGTTCATGCGAACACCCTCCTTTGTGCAACTTCTACGATAATGGTCACTAAATTCGGTGGAAACTGCAAATTCTACCATCCTGACATTTGCAAGACCTACGCGACATATGGAATCTGCCAATACGGGAAAAAGTGCTACTACCATCACCTCCCGACAAGTTCAAAGGACACAGTACAATAGGGCGGAGTGAAAAACTCATCTTTCGAATTTTCAAATTGGCTAGTGTGGAAAATGTGTGGAGTAGTGAGGAAATAAGCTGGTATAAATTTAAAATCATAACATTAATATCTTCAGGTGCCACAATGACCTTCAATATTGAAAAAAATTGAAAAAAGCAGATTTTAACCAATAATTACAGAAGAGTCCACGATGCACAATAGACAAGAATTTATTCACACTTGTATAAAAATAGCTCAGTCAACCTTTAAAAAAAGTTTCTATTCTCTAAAAACAGTTTTCTATAGTCAGCTCACTCAGCTGTCACGTGAGTACCTCGGTTCAGTGTAGCTGTCGCTCTCGTAGCAGGTGGGTGTTCTGTTGTTGGCGTTACTCAGATAGTCTAAACTATATTTCTTATATATTTTGCATTTCTGTATTGTGTTGCCCTAAGTTTGCCATGTACTATTAACTGAAATTAACGTATAATTGATATTAGCTCTTTCTTTTTCAGATTTGTATACTTTCAAAATGTCTCGAGTTTGTGCAAAATCAACCAGGGCCTCAACTGAGTGCCCCATGTTTGGTATGGGCAAAGATTTGTGGCACAGGAATCTTCCTACATACGAAGGAGTTTTTAAATATTACTTGTTTGTAAGAAACGATTTGAAACAGAATACTAATAAAGATCCTTCAATATCTCAAATATTAGAACAAGTTGTTGATAAATTGAAAACAATTTGGGAAAGTGCTTCCGTCCCAATTCTGTCAGACAGGCGAATTGAAACAATGTTCAGAAGCTACCACGAAAAGTATCGTGTCATTATGAAGCCATACCAAAGCAGAAAAAATTCTGAAGCTTACAAAGCAAAGATTGATATGTTCAAAAAAGAAGCACACACGAAACTTTTTGACATTGCAGCGTGCAAGTGCAAAGTACTAACACAATGTTCTTGTCCCAAAGAAAAAACGGTTCCAAAGGAAGAAGTGACGTTCCTCTTAGATCAAAGGAGTGAAAGAAAACTGTTTATTGATAGAGTGGATATTACACTCTCAAAGAAAAAAGCATCTACGTTGCTAAGAAAGCAAAAGAAGCTGTGAGGCTCACCAAAGAATCTTCACAGGAGAAATTGCAGGATACAAATGTTGAATTATCATCATCGACATCAAATAGTGAAAGTGAATCTGGCGAAATATCAGACGATACATTTCCAGAGCCAGTTAGCTCGAAGAGAAAGCTCGAACAACCTGAAGAACAATTATTCAAGAAAAGGAAAACTACAAATCTACCTTCAGTGGCTACTGCTTGTGACAGGACTGCAGTTTCAGATCGAGCTGCAGCATTCATTGTTAGTGCAGTATTGCAAGATATTGGAGAAGTTTCTATTGACAATACATCTGAAGTAGTGGATAGGAGTAAAATCAGAGAGAAAGACAAAAGAAGAGATCAGAAATTATGAAAGATCAAAATCAGGTCCCAATCAGAGGAATCTATTTTGATGGTCGAAAAGATTCTACACTCTTCCAAGAAAAAAAAGAGTCCAAAGTATATCAGAAGAAGGTAACAGAAGAACATATCACTTTAGTGAGAGAACATGGTTCAGATTATTTGGGCCATTATTCTGTGAATTCTGGATCAGCTGAAGGAATATGTAAAGGAATGTTTGAGTATATTGGAAATAATGACATGAACCTGGAAAACCTTGTTGCCATTGGATGCGATGGTGCAGCAGTCAACACTGGAGAAAAGGGAGGCGTTATAAGGCTTATAGAATTGAAGCTGAAGAAGCCAGTTCAACATTTAGTGTGCCAGCTCCATGCCAATGAATTGCCATTACGCCATTTAGTTGCAAAGCTGGATGGAAAAACATCTGGCCCCCGCGGATTCACGGTCCTATTGGCAGGGAATTAGAGAACTGTGAGAGTCTTCCTATTGTCGAGTTTGAAAGGATTGATGATGAGGAACCAACTGTAGACTGTGAAGATCTTAGCACCGACCAAAAATATCTAATTGATATTCATCAGGCCATAACAAAGGGATATTGCTCTCCAGATCTTGCTCATCGTAGTCCAGGCAAAATGGCACATTCACGATGGCTGACTACAGCAAATCGTTTGCTTCGTCTATACGTTTCAACTGTAAGTCCATCTGAGAACCTCATGAACATTGCTTCTTTTATAATGAAGGTCTACATCCCAATGTGGTTTTCTATTAAGCAAAGTACGTCTTTTGTCAATGGCTCAAAACATGTTTTCAAAACTATTGAACTAACAAGAACACTGAATGACGAAGTAAAGGATATTGTAAACCCTGTCATACAAAGAAATGCATTTTTTGCAAATCCAGAAAATATTCTAGCATTAATGATTCATGATGACCGCAGCGCCATAAGAGAATTAGCGTGGAGGCGAATAAAGAAAGCAAGGCGAACAAACAAGGAAAAAGTTGTGAGGCGTTTCACAGTACCTGTTATTCAATTTGAAGCTACTGATTATACTGATTTAATTAATTGGCAAAAATGCATTGTCACTGAACCACCTGTGACAAGACACCTGACAGAAAATGAGATTGAAGAATTCATAGAAAACAAGAGTACCCCTCCATTCGAGAAATTCCCTTGTCATACACAAGTAGTAGAAAGAATGGTAAAATTAGTGACTGAAGCATCATCAAAAGTATTTGGATTGAACGCGCGAGATGGCTTCATAAGATCAACACTTCAGTCACGTAAAAAAATGCCATCATTCGAAAGTAAAGCTGAATATAAAGTTTAAATAAAACGTTAATAGAAAAAAACATGCGCAAGGATGGGTGGAGCTCGACACGCAGCCACCTCCTCGTGGTGAGTTCTGGATTATTTAGATCATTAATCAAAAGAACATTGATCTAAATAAACTAAGAGCTGCGTAATTCAGTAACTATTTTGGTGATTGGAACACTTAATATATAATAATAACAAATAAGTTTCAGTTATTGTACTAATGCAGAATATAAGAAAATCATTATATTTCACTTTTTTCGACGGCTTTGTGGCACCTGAAGATATAATTTCGCAGGACTAATATTTATGCACAGTCATTATCTATAGCACCCACATATTTTCCGCACTAGCCATATTTGAATTTCGAAAAAACGTTTAAAAACCCCATTTTCGATCCGCCCTACAGTACAAGTTTCAAAAAACAACAGGAAAAATGTGGAAAAAAATATGTTCACAAATAACAAAAAAAATTTCAACACAAATAGCAAACAAAGCTTTTTCAACATCTCGGACACAATACGGCTGCTAAGTCTCATACAACACATGCAGCTGACACAACTGGGAACCCCCAAGCCGGACCGCTTCCTGGCAAGAAGATACCAGAACAGGTAAGTGGAAACGGATTTCTCTCGGAGGACCAGAGGGCTACAAAACACGCGAAACCAAAGGACAACGAACTTAATTAAATTGCACAAGGGTCAATGCAAAACAAAGAACATAAACATTGTCCTGGCAAATTTTCAAGGAATAAAACCAAACAACTCACTAAACAAAGTTTCGTCCCTGAAAGGATTTATGGATGCAACAAGGGCGTACATACCATGCCTCACAGAACCATCTTAAAGATTGCCAAGGAAACTGATAACTGCAACACTGTATCGATAAGAAAGAATTGCATATCGATGGATTCAACTTACTAAGAGTGGATAGAACAGCAAGACGTAAAGGTGGCTGTGCCATTCATATACATTAGTCATATGACAGAGACGGTAATAAGTAAATCCAACAGTTTCGTGGAAACCCTTGCAGTGAAAATAGAAAACGAAACGTGGTACTGATAGTCATCTATAGATCTCCAAACTCTCCAACTGAAAATTTTTCGGATGCCATTAACTATATCAGAAACCTAATAAAGTCCGTAAACTCTCCATCCCCCACAAGAGGCGCACAAGAGAAGACCAGGAGCAAGCAAAAATGTTGATGGCTCTAGCAAATGAATTTATTGACACAAGAGATAACAGAAAACACCAGGAAAAATAACTGCCTGGATCTGGTATTCACGAATAACACGAACTTGATTGATGACATAAAAATAATCCCAACTATTATCTCAGACTACAACATAATCGAGATATCAACAAATATGGCCAGAACATTAAAAGACAAACCCCATAATGAAGAAAGAAGCAAAGTTGGGACTTTTAACGTAAACTCCAAGGCTATACATTGGGAAGAAATCAGATCTTCCATGGCCGAAATAGAGTGGAAAAAAGTTTCAGAGAATAATACGACCGAATAAATGCTAACAATCTTAGAAGAAAAGACGCTGGGAATTTTAGAAAATATGCTCCGGAAGCACAGCCAAAAGGAAAGAGGGACTGGTTCGAGAGGCAAAAGCGAACAATATTCCGCAAAAGAAAGAGGGTAGAGGAGAAGTTAATAAAGTGCAGAGACAACAATACTGGAAGAGTAAAACAAGAAAAACTGGAGAATATTGATAGAGCAATACAAGCCCTGATTCAGGGCCATACAGAAAGGGAAGAGGAAAAGGCGGGAGAAGTAATAAAGGAAAATCCAAAATATTTCTATAGCATGCGAAAAGAAAAACAAAAACGCGCGCCACTATCGGGCCCCTAAGGAAAGGGAATAATGAACTAACCGACGATATAAAAGAAATATCTAAAACACTGTGAGCCCAATATGAATCAGTCTTCAGTACCCCAAAAAGTGACAAGCGATACCTGACATAGATACATTCTTTGAAGAGGACTTGCAAGGAGATTGTATAACAAAATTTGATTTTACCCCAGAAGCTATAGCGCGAGCTATAGAACAAATGAAATCACACTCAGCGCCAAGTCCGGAAAAATGGAACGCATTATTGATTAAAAGCTGTAAAAATGAAATAGCTACACCCATATATTGGATATGGAGAAGATCCCTAAGCACTAGAGAAATACCGAGTATCTTGAAAAGAGCGAACATTGTACCTATACATAAAGGAGGGGACAGATCTCAAGCAAAGAGCTATAGTCCGGAGTCTTTAACATCCTACGTATCTTACCAAAGTATCTGAAAGATTAGTTAGAGAGAAAATTTGACTTCTTGGAGACACTGGAAAGACTCAACGAAAATCATCGTAGATTCCGATCAGGAAGATCTTGCCTATCACAACTTATAGAACACTATAAAAATATCCTCGATGCACTTTAAGGCAATGAAAACTACGAAGTCATATCCACGGATTTTGCTAAAGTCTTCGACAAATGTGATCATGATATAATAGCGCATAAAATGAAACATATGGGAATAACAGGCAAAGTGGGAAAATGGATCTACAACTTCCTCAGAAAACGCCTACTGGTGGTTAAAATTCACAGTATATCATCATCAGAATCAGAAGTACGTAGCTCAGTACCACAAGGTGCCCCGCTCATTTTCATTATCATGCTAACAGACATAGACAATGAAGTAAACAGCAATAGTAGAGTAACATCCTTTGCAAACGATACAAAGATCAGGAGAAAAATCAGTGATGTAAAAGGGGTGGAGGCCTTGCAAAGGGACTCGAATAGAATATACAAATGGTCATAAGACAACATCATGACATTTAACACGCAGAAATTCCAGCTCTTGAGATATGGAAGAAATAAGGAACTTAAACAGATAGCATTTTATGACCCAGACAGACAGGAAATTCAGAGAAGCACGAAAGCGATCAATTTGGGGGTTATAATGACCGATGATGCAAAATTCGAGACACAAAATCAGATAGCGATAAAAAAGAAAAAAGAGTCGCGGGAGAGGTACTAAGAACCTTTAAAAGAAGTGAAAGAAGGGACAAGACAGTAATGATTCCCCCTGTTGAAAACACTGATCAAGTGATCATACCAAAACTTGAATACTCAGTCTTGACGTTCCCATGCAAGAAGGGAGAAATTAATAAAATAGAAGATATTCAGAAACACTTCGCAGCAAAGACTGATGGCTATAAAAAGTCAACTACTGGAAAAGACTACATAAACAAGTCTGTACTCCCTGGAAAGAAGAAGGAAAATGATCTAAAAACTGGTACCAAACCTAAAACTAAACCCAGTTTCCACTCAATCAGCACTGGAAAATAGGAAAGGCAGAATGTGTAGGGTTCCAAAAACTAAAGGCGCGATAAAGGACCTCCGCAACACTGAAAGAAAACAGCTTGGTTGTCAGGGGGCCAAGACTTTTTAAATAGCTTCCAAAAGACCTCAGAAACATGACAGGGGTCAAAGCTGAATTCTTCAAAAGAAGACTAGATGCTTGGCTCAGGACAGTACCAGATGAGCCGGTTGTACCTGGCTTTGTGTGGTGGAGAGCGCTAGAGAGCAACTGGCTCCTCCATCAAGCCAGGCTTAGAGGCGGCCACCAGCGTGACCTTCGTGTGAAGAGAAACCAACGCACGAAACTCCTACGAAGTGTACGAGGTGCAAGGAAAGTATTGATCCGTTAAAAGCTGGAGTGAATGAATACACCAGTGAACAAATTGCTTAAGGAACAATTCACCTGTGTTCTGCACATCTAAGCCCGAGATGAAAATAGAAAATCCGATGAATACTTTGACAGGGCCAAGGACCTTGGAGTAACAATGTCATCAGATGCAGAATTCAGGGAACCCTATAACATTAAAATTATAACAGCTAATGAGAATTATCTGGAGGGGCTTGCACAGCAGAAAAGCAAACATCATGACCAAATTGTGGAAGAGATTAGTAACTTCAGTCATACCAATAATAACAAGCCCAGAGGGAAACGAGATATGCAAAAATAGAATCCATACACCGGACATTTATTGAATTGAATTGAGTTATTATAAATAATAAATTAAATACAGTGTCCATACAATTCAAAATTACATAAATAATTGTGAAGCTTGACTTATTATTTTATTTAATTTGGCCCTTAAGCTTTAGGCTTTACTGGGCTCTTATTAAAAATAATACATAGTTGTTATTAATAATATGTAAATCATGAATAATTATTTTTAATTAAGGTATGTATTAATCTTAAATTATCATTATCGATATAACAAATGCTAACAAATGGCTAATTCCATCGTTGGTTTATGACATTTTCCGCGAACATTGCCCCCTTCCTTAAAGGTAGTAACAGAGCAATACCCAAGAATTATCGGCCAGTAGCTCTCACCTCCCACCATTATAAAGTGTTTTGAACGTAAGTAGTGTGGACGCAAAAAGTTAGCGTGCAAATTGCAGTGCAATGTTGATCAAATGAGTGGCAATACCACCCACCCCCACCCCCTTGTTGCAAGGTGCCAATCCCCCACAGGGTGCCACAAAAAAGGGAGAATTCCCACAGGAAGCTGGGAGAATCCACCTAACCTAAGAGACTTTGGGGGAGAAGTTGGGACGGCCTCAACCACCAAAGGGATATACCTAACCTAAGAGAGAGAGAGAGAGAGGAAGACTGAGCATCCTACGGCTGACTCCGTCAGACGCATAATAAGAATTCTTGACAGCATCAGTTGCCTTATAAGTACCTTTCAGCCAGTTGGCTTTATCAGCCAGCTGGCTTAATCAGCCATTGGGCTTAATCTGGCTTAGAAGGCGTAAATAGCAGGTGTATGTGTATATACATTCATAATTTTTCAGTTGCCACATTAGGCTATTTATTTAATTAATGGAAATATTCTTGACAGTTGGCTTAGAAGACTTACAAGGCATAAATGGCTTGTATATATTAATAAACTTCGAGCGAATTAAAAGCGCACACACACACACACACACACACACACACACACACACACACACACAACGTATATAAACAAATGCATGTAAAGAATTCTTATAGAATTTGCTTTCATTTCTTAGATTCATTGTAAATAAATTACTTGCCGGGATGTCTTAAATTCCTTTGATGATCTTGAAAGTCTCTATCATATCTCCTCTTGATCTTCTTTCTTCCAGTGTGGTAAGTTTCAGTTCCTTTAGTCTCTTCTCATTTAGGATCTGAAATTACTGTAATTCCCAGGTCTTTCTCAATCTCAGTCACGGACAATTGGGTTCCGTTCATATAGTATGTGTTTCTGTTATTATTAATTCCCGGGTGTATGGCTTTGCCTTTGCCGTCATTTGTTAGTCGAAGAGCTTGTTCCTCGGTTTTAACAGAGTTGTATACTTTAGTGTCATCAGCAAAGATTTTACAATGGGAACTTATATTGCTTGGTAGATCGTATATATAAAATATGAAGAGATTTCTCCCCAGAACTGATTCTTGAGGCACTCCACTGTGTACTTTTCCCATGATGACTTAGAACCAATAACAGACACACAGTGGCGCCTATCAGCCAGAAAATGTTCAGTATATTTCCTTTAATGTTGTAAGATTTCAATTTATGGATTAATCTTCTAAGCGGTACAGCGGCTTTTAATTAAAGCCTGGAATACACTACTATATATATTTGAAGTTTATTTGGTATGGTAAGCAAAGTTATTTCAAATATTTAATTGACCGCACCCCCGACATACATTAAGGAATAAAGGTTTAAGTATTTATAATCTATTGAGCGAGGCGTTTTTTTCAGTGTTTTGAGGGCGCAAAGCCCGTTGTGTATCATGTTATGGAAACATACCTTCGCGTACACCGTGTGAAATTAAGTTCGTCAAAATAAATAGAAATTGAAAAAAATTAATACTGCTTTTAATGGTATGTATATGGCTTCTAAGTCAATTAAACTTCATTGGGTAACATCTCCAAATAATTAAATAGTAGCGTATGTATAGGAAAAAGTCCAAAGCTCCGCCCCCTTTATGATCGATCAAAGGTCACGTGTCTCCTGCTACTACCTGGGCATATCTCTACCCTGCGTGCTCAGTTGACCACTGCAAGCCTTGGATCTCAGACGGATATTTGAAGATTTCTCACGTAGACGAAAATAGTGCTGTCGCCCTTTGATATTGCGTGCTCGACGTTTATGAAGTGGTATTCGGTAAAGTAGGAAGATGAGGTGAACACTCAAAGAATCCCTATTCCTCCCTCCTTTAAGACTTCTAAGGCTACTTTGAACCGTGTGAAGCATGAGGGGCAAGAGGTTCAAATACTCTATGGATATTCTGGCCAGAGCATTGCCGGATTTCGCGGCACAAACGATGTAATGGACTACGTTGTAGGGCTAAACTGTATAAAAGTGTACATATACCGTGAAGTAGAAGAAACAACACGTGCAGAAGAGAAGCAACGGGTATAGCTTGTGAGTCTTGTTGATGAGTGGTGTGACAAGCGGTATTTTATCATGCTGCCTCATATCGAGTACGCGTACCCTGCGGCTGAGAATGTAAATCTCGTCATAATGGGTAGTCTGAAATACTTTTACCACTACATTCATATATATCATGACGAGGTTCTTTGTGAGGTTGTGTGCTAAAGGAATAAAGATAAATACAGGCACATGTTTCTCTCAAATAGTGCACCGGATTATGAATAAAATGTGTGTAGTTCGCGAAAATGAACAAAAATGCCTAGTGCGTATTCTAGGAAGTGATAAAACATTAAAGCTGATATTGCCCCATGTATCGGAAAAATTCTGATTGCCCGGGAATAATGGGTCATAAGTATACACTCTTTTATGTTGGAACAACCCGATTTTCAATGTATATTTATTTTCTATATATTTCATGAACTATTTCCATTAGCTCGTCTAAATAAACAGAATGATATAGTTGTGCTTTATTATCCAATAAATGCTTTCCTGTATATATATATATATATATACATATATATAAACGATATTAAGGAATAACTGGGTTGAAGGTAATATATATAAAAAGGATATATTTCTATATTAAGACGAAATTTGTTTTAAATAAGCCGTTGGTTTGAATGATTCCTGAATTGACGAAAAATGAAATAGTTACCCCGAAATAGAATCTATTTTGTTTTAAAAATTATATTAACGTTTTATGTTATAGTTTAAGGATATAATTGTCTTAAAGATAAATTTGTATTCTGGCATCTAATCTTAAAACATAATGGGCTAAAATGCGAAAAATATTTGGGTAAAAGAGGAAAATGAATAAGTTACCCCTAATTTAATTTCTATTTTGTTCTCAAAATCATATTAATGTTTTTTATGTTATAGTTTAAGGATAAATTTGTATATTAAAGTGAAATTTTGTTTTTGTATTAAACTTAGTTTATCATATTCGATTTTTTGTTTAAAAGATCACCCATCCAACGTCAAATTGGCCTTGTGGTGGTTTTCCACCATGGGAAGCTCTAATAATAGCATTGCTCTTTTTATGAGACTTTGTCAATTTACCCCTGGCACCATGAACGTATTTGTTTATGCTTAATAGCTTTGTCTATTAATTGGGTCGTATTTAGAGACCTTGTCGGTCTATTGGAGCTAGTAAGTAAAAGCCGTGGGTAAGGTGGCTTTGATCAGGTGTTGGTAAGCTATACTTAATGACTGGTGGTTGTGGTGCTAGTTGTGGTGATGGCTTGGCTGTGGGTGAGGTATTCTTTTTGTGTGGTAGTTATTTAACATGCTCGTATAAATATTTGGATAGAGCCTTTGTATGCATCTGTTTATATACGTTGTGTGTGTGTGTGTGTGTGTGTGTGTGTGTGTGTGGGTGTGCGCTTTTAATTCGCTCGAAGGTTATTAATTTATACAAGCCATTTATGCCTTGTAAGTCTTCTAAGCCAACTGTCAAGAATATCTCCATTGATTAAATAAATAGCGCATTCCGGCAACTGAAAAGTTATTAATATATATATATATATACATACACCTGCCATTTACGCCTTCTAAGCCAGATTAGGCCAAATGACTGATTAAACCAACTGGCTGAAAGACACTTATAAAGCAACTGATGCTGTCAAGAAATCTTATTATGCGTCTGACGGAGCCAGACGTAGGATGCTCTGTCTTCTTCTCTCTCACTCTCTCTCTTAGGTTAGGTATACCCCTTTGAGGTGTGAGGCCGTCCCAACTTCTCCCCCAAAGTCTCTTAGGTTAGGTGGACTCCCCTATCTTTCTGGGGAATTCTCCCCTTCTTTTTTGGGCACTGTGAGGGGGTGGCACCTTGCGAAAAGGGGGGTGAGGTGGGTTGCATTGCTACTCATTTGAGCAACATTGCACTGCAATTTCCACTCTAACCCTTTGCGTCCATACTACTAACGTATAATGAGAAGCAAAACTATCTACTACCTATAAGAAAAGAACTTATACAACCCAAATCAACATGGCTTCAGGGCTGGAAGATCATGCCTATCAGAGCTATCAGACCACCAGGAGAAAATATTGCAAACACTCTGTCGATGACAAAACATAGATGTAATATATATTGACTTTGCTAAAGCCTTCGATAAATGTGACCATCGAATTATAACACACAAACTTAAGAATACAGGAATTATTGGGAAACTCAGAAGATGGATATTTAAAATTTTGAAGCAAAGAACACAAAGAGTGGTGGTTGAACAGGGTTAAATCGGAAATCACGGAAGTCGTGAGCTCTGTCTCACAAGGGATAGTATTAGCTCCCTTTCTGTTCATAATAATGATTACAGATATTGATGCAGATACTAAGAACAGTATTGTATCATGTTTCGCAGATGACACAAAATTATGCAAGGAAATATTGACTGAATGTGACATACAAAAATTACAAAACGGCATTGGAACATTATTCTAGTGGGCAGAAGACAACAATATGAAGTTCAACGAATACAAATTTCAACTTCTAAGATATAGTAAAAAGAAGGAGCAGCAGAATAAAGGGTACAAGACTCTGCAAGCCAGACAGATAACACAAAATCCACGAGTCAGGGATCTTGGAGTAATAATGTCATCGGATGTAAACAACGGCTAGAAAAATAATGGGAATCATCTGGAGGAGCTTCTGCAGCAGAAAAGCAAACATCATGCTCAAATTATGGAAGAGGATAGGTCCTACCGATAATTGAGTATTGCTCAGTACTCACAAGCCCATAGAGAAAACGAGACATTGCGAACATTGAAACTATACAAAGGACTTCACGTCTAAGATAGAGGAAACGAAAGGTGAAGACTACTAGTTTTGACTACAATCCCTGAAACTCTACTCTCTGGAAAGAAGACGCGAGCTGTACATGATAATATACATATGAAAAATACTTGAGGGTTTTGTTCCTAACCTCAGAAATGAAATGGAAACAAACTAGAATGAGAGAAGTGGCAGATTTTGTACTGTCCCAGCTGCAGTGGGAAAAGGGGCCATGAAAACGAGGATGCAAAATACTCTCTTAATATGAGGCCCAACGCTTTTTAATGCCTAACAAAAAGAGGTGAAGAACCTCCAACATACCGACGTAAATAACTTCAAGAACCAGCTGGACAGATTCCTCTGCAAAGTCCCTGACCAGTCATGCATGGCTGGCTACAAGGGCAGGAGGAGACCAGACAGCAATTCCTTCCTTCACCAAATCCCGCAAATGAGGCGGGATGCTGCAGAGGGGTTCACCGCAGATCGATCTTGAACCGTCGTTCAAACTGACATAAAGTAACATGAAGTAAGTAATTTATCGCTTCTGCTATAAGTCGTTCCATGTAATCTCTGTCTTTCTTAGATTCAAGATTTTTTAGATTCAATGCTTTAATACCTGAGGAATTACAGTTCTCTATTGTTTATTCTTATAACTGTAATACCTGTAATTGTACAATTTAGGGTGGATCGATTTTACATTTTTTTCGATTTCCATATTCTAATAGAGACAAAAACTTGCGCATGCATGAGAAAATAGCCTCTGCAAAATCTTAGCTTAATAGGTAATCATCTTCTGCCCCCGGCAGAGCGATGAAAATCATATTTTAGTAGTCAAAAACGTATTTTTAAACCCTAGCCTAGAGTCATAAAATTTTGCGTGTGTGTTATTTCATGCCTAAGCAACGATATAAATGATATGGGAAATATGTAAATGCATTATTTAAGAAAAACAGCCGATCTGAAAATATGTATATTATACATATTTTCAGATCGGCTCTTTGTCTTAAATAATGCATTTATATATTTCCCATAGCATTTATATCGTTGCTTAGGCATGAAATAACACACACGCAAAATTTTATGACTCTAGGCTAGGGTTTAAAAATACGTTTTTGACTACTAAAATATGATTTTCATCGCTCTGCCGGGGGCAGAAGATGATTACCTATTAAGCTAAGATTTTGCAGAGGCTATTTTCTCATGCATGCGCAAGTTTTTGTCTCTATTAGAATATGGAAATCGAAAAAATGTAAAATCGATCCACCCTATAATGTACATACATATGAAAATCGAAAAGGAACTTTAGATGTAGGTTATGCGAACACAAAGGGCAATCGTTTAGGACTGAAAAACTACTAACTAATTCATCTTATTCAGCGATAGGAAGCCATAGCCTCGAGCATGACCATCTTCTTCTAGACTCCTCGTTTACCATTCGGGCCAGTCGTAGCCGAGACGTGGAGTTGTTCAAACTAGAATCCCTCCTGATTGAGACAGAAAAACCTACGATTTCCAGAAATGAACAATCGATAGAACTTTTGTGTTTCTAAATGGTAGGCCCATATTTTGTTTATCTGACCCGATTGTTTAGTTAGCGTTTGAGTTATTAACTATCAATATCGTAATGACCTTATAATTCTCGACTGTGTCTACGTTATTTTAATCTTTAATTTTTATCTTAATATTCAAAAATTAATTGTATAATGTTGTAATCATCGTGTATTTTAGCATGTTTTATTTGCCTATATATCCATGATTTCTTTTCGGCGATTATAAATTGCTCTGAAGATGGTTCTGTGATAACCGAAACATTAGCAAGTTTGTTCAATAAAGAGATTAAGTTAAGATCTACAGATCTACAGAAGCTAAGGCTAACAAAGACCCTCATATCCACTCGAAGGTTAGCCCGAGAGAAAAAGAGAGTAGGGGGTTAAAAGAAGAAAATAGGGAGTTGAAAGAAGAGAATAAGAGGTTAAGTAGCAAAACCTATCATTCGTGGGTTAACATTCATTCATAAAAGAAAGAGAAAGACTCGCCATCATCCGCCGGTCACTGCCGACAAGTCGGAAAAATAGTCGAAGAGAATAGGAAAGGGATGAAAGATGAAAAGAAGTAAAATATGATCGCTTACAAACCATGCAAACACAGTCTTAACTCAAACTCTCTCATACCATGCAAACTACAGACATGCAAGTAAAGAGAGGATAAGAAAAAAAAGTATGAAGAGTATAACAAAAAGTGAGTTAGTTTACACTACGAGTTACATCTAAGTTCGTGTTAGTCTATTTTTTTTTAATATAAATTTAACGATGACATATCATATGCTGGCATGTCATGTCACCCCTAGAGCTCCTGTTGCTAATTGTTTTATTATTTTAAACGACGTTAATATTTTTAAAATGCCTATCTAAACGGTTTTTAAACATATTAACGCTGGTAAAGTTCACGATGGACGCGGGAAGATTATTCCATTTATCAATTATTTTTAAACGTAAAAAAGTTTTTAGTGATGTTAGTAATGAAACGTCTGCGACGTAATTTAAAACCGTTATTACGAGTATTGCTATTATCGAAAATGAACAATTTCTAAATTTACCTTAATCTCCTAGTTTCGAGTGAATGCAAGTCTAACTCTTTAATTCTATCTTCGTAAGACTTGTTGCGCAATGACGGAATTAGTTTCGTGGCGCGTCGCTGAACCCTTTCCAACCAATCAATATCCTCACGCAAATATGGGCACCAAAACTGAACGGCATGCTCTAAATGAGGCGTGAATAGGGACTTGTAAAGGGGCAATATAATATTCTTCGATTTAAATTCGAAATTACACACTATGAAGCTTAACATCCTATTAGCTTTTGCGCAAGACTCCAGGCACTGGTTCCTAACTTTTAAATCCTTAGATACGCATACGTTCGTCATCACCACGTCTAAAATATTGTCACCGCGCATTGGTTTGGTAACCATCTGTCGTAAAAAATTATCTTCCATGAACTCAATCAGTCTCAAACCATCATCATTACCAGTAAAATCTCGTAATTAACTTTAGGGCAGTTAAAGTCTCCGACAACTATACTATCCCGATTATTAATAAAGTTACTAAGAAGTGTGTAAAATCTAGTATCGGTAACGAGGGGTTGAACCGGAGGTCTATAAACAACAACGAAATTAAAGCTAATACTACGCGCCCTAACTTCAACGCATATTAGTTGAAGTTAGGGCCTTAGGGCCATCTTAACCTCGATAGCCCTAAGGGAATTACAAATGTATAACAAAACGCCGCCACCAATCCTATGTAACCTATCTTTAGTAAAAAGTTTAAAACCCGCTATATCAAGTTCCCCCAACAAGTCCCGAGTTACGGTATTTAACCGCGTTTCGGTTATAGCAACTATATCGTAGTTCCCGGAATAAATTATATTTATCGCCTTAAATTCGTTCAATTTATTTCTAATACTACGCGCATTACAATAAAACATGTTTAATTATTTTTTACCACAGATCGGCGTTTTAAACTATTTTTCTCATCGGGCTGGCTTTCCCAGGACCCACAACGTTTAAAGAGGACTTCGCCCAATACAGCTTTCGAACGTTCTCATCGATTAACTTACCTAGCCTAGCATTCCCTATTTCAATGAAATGCACCCCATCTTTTATAAAAAGGCTAGGATCACTAAATTCTGACCAAAACTTTACGAAGGGTACAGTTTCCTGAGCACAAATCTCTTCTAGTTTAGTGTTCAAAAATTATGTTTTTGACGTAATCCTAAAATTTAAACCGTGCCTAGGGAGTAATACCTAGAACTAAAGACCTATCTGACCTTTCCTTCAGGGACCTAATTAACTCCCTATATCTCTCCAAAAGGTCAGGCACTCTCGTATTGGGCCTATACGAGTCGTTGCCCCTTATCATCGTCACCAACATCGAGTGACGGGAGGAAACATCAATCCTATCTACTTCATCTCTAATTCTGTCAACCCTGGCCCCTGGTAGACAGAACCCCCTCCTCTTGGTTGGATTCCGTTCAACGAACTCCTTTAGGTAATAATCTACTTAAGCTCCCGTCTCTCCGATTTTCATAAATTATACATCAGTAGCTTCGTTTCTTCATTAGGAATGCGATTTAGACAGTCTCTAGTAAGGAAAATGCTTCAAAACCTAACCTAACCTAACCTAACCTAAAAAAATCTAGAAAGTTTTAAAAACAAAGTCTAGCGAGTTTGTAGTTTTACAGGATTTTTAATGAAAATCTAGTGTTTTTTTTAGTTAGAAAAAATCACCAGATTGACATTAGTATTCGTGTAAATTCTAATTGGATTCAGTTTGGTGGTATTTGAGATAGAATTATGACGTGCCGTTCGTATGATTTCGACTTTGAGGACTTGATTCGTCATGTGCCCTAGATGAAGACAAAGCATTGGTTGTTTTTATCAATGACGGCGTTATTCTCTCATCCTTAACTTGCCCGAAATGTGACAGTGAGTGCCTAATACGAAAAGATCAGAAGATATTAGGTGAAATAACCAATATTAACCTGTTAGGTTAATTGAATGCCCGGTTAGGTCAATTGAATGCCCGGTTAGGTTAACTGAATGCCAGGTTAGGTCAACTGTACGCCCTTGATGATTGGTTAAGTTGTGATATTTTCGTAAGTTTAAACGAAAATGACGAGAGCAAACTTTTCTGGTTAATTTTGAGGGGTTTTGCACGTTTCCTGTGGTAATGCGTTGTTTACCAGATCTCATAACATGAACATATCCTATATGTTTATGTTCCGATATCTCAAAAACTACGCATTTGCACAGGAAACCAATGGCAGATTCGTGCAAAGCACCTCAAAATTTACCAGAAAAGTTTGGTTAAAACTCTCTAGATTTTTTTTAGGTTTGGTTAGGTTTTGAATCATTTCCCTTACTAGAGTGTCTAAATCGCATTCCTAATGAAGAAACGAAGCTACCGATCTATAATTTTGAAAATCGGAGAGACAGGAGCTTAGGTATATTATTACCCTCCTTTATCCATATGACGTACTAAGGAGTCCCCAATTAAAATTGTTTCCCCCTCGTTCACATCCCTATCCAACTGGGTGAAAGGGTTCGAAACCTCGATAGAGGGGGGATTCCTATCATCTAACGTACGTGGCCTAGCTCCACCCTTAACTACTCTAAATCCCTTCCCGTCTACCAATCTCGGACCAACCTTACCCCCTTCCTCAACTCTGTCTAACCTTCCCGATAAGCTACCTATACTAGAAACTAGGTTCCTAATCTCACCCTTCAACCTACTAACGTCTTCAACGTTAGTATAGGTTCGGCCTTCGTCAACTGTAAGCCTACTCCTGCCCTCATCAAGCGTTGCAAGTCTTTCCATCACCTCGCGTACACTAAGTTTTAAATTAACTATCTCTTCGCTTAACTCACAAAAGAAACAAACCGCTCTCTCGGTAAATGCCATAGGACCGCCGTTCTAATCTTTAAAATCAGTATACCACCAATTAACGCACAACTAGCACACGACGCTTTCTGCGACGGCATCGCGCAAGTTAAAGTAGTTAACGTTTATAACTGTCACAAGTTTAAATTAAATTAAGCCGGCACGCTATGAAAACTTCTAAATCGCTAAAAACCACTAATATTCAGTTACTTAACTATATCAATGTGAATATAAACATAAGTATATAAAATTCAGAACTTTCCAACAGTAAATTTATCGGCAATATCCTGACGAATGTGTAAGGAGTTTGGCTTTTGTCTTTGTCCCAGCTTTGATGCTTCTATGGATTATATATATATATATATATATATATATATATATATATATATATATATATATATATATACAGGGTGGGCCGTAAGTTTCCATACATAGGAAAAATAAAAATTTTGTTATGGACAACCATTTTTTTTATATAATATGCTCTACATGGTTGCCATTGTTTTGAAAACACATTTCAATACGTGTTCCCCACTGTTGATGAACACGCATTAGCACAGTTGACGTTATGCTTGTAATGGCGTTGGTGATACGTTCCTTTAGATGATTTATGTCTCGTATCTTTTCCTGATACACCATGGCCTTCAAGTGACCCCAAAGATAGAAATCAAGGGGGGTGAGATCTGGGGATCTGGGAGGCCACTCCACAGGACCACGCCGACCAATCCAAGCATCCGGAAACTGCTGATCCAAATACCGACGCACGTGAAGACCATAATGAGGTGGAGCCATCTTGCTGGAAGTAAACTGGGAAGTTACCTTCCTCGTTTAGCAGGGATGGGAAAATCTCTTCTTGCAACATGTTAAGATACCTTTCGGCATTAAGATTTCCACTGACAAAAATTGGTCCAATAATTCTGTCACCCCATATCCCGGCCCACACCATCACTTTACCGGCACCTTGCATCTTCGTCGGACTCAGCCAGTTAGGGTTAGCATTACTCCAGTAACGTATGTTTTGCCGATTAACCTCTCCATTGACGTAAAAATTTGCTTCATCAGTAAACAAGATCTTAGTTGAAAAGTTTGCATCCTCGTTCACTTTGGTTAATGCCCATTCACAGAATTCCATCCGTCTATCCGGGTCGTCTTCACTCAAATGCTGTGCCATATGCAATTTGTAAGGATGCCATTTGTTTGCTTTCAAAATGCGCCTGATACTCGATCTGCTGACACCACTTTCTGCAGACAACCGTCGTGTACTTTTTCTGGGACTCCGTGTAAGCGCTGTAAGTATCGTAGCTGTTGTGTCTTCATCGGTGGCTGTACGTCTTGGACCACTTCGCGGTTGATCTGCAACATTTCCAGTTTTCTGAAACTTGTTAATAAGTTTTGCCACAGTGTCGTGTGTGATGTTCGTTCCATGTTGTCTGTTAAAGTTCATTGCAACCATGCGACTGCTTCCCGACCCAGCCATCAGTATGATTTCAATTCGTTGCTCTTTCGTCAAACGCATATTCTTAGGGTATCTGAAACATAAAACAAACGTTTAATTTTTCCTATGTATGGAAACTTACGGCCCACCCTGTATATATATATATGCACAGATCGTGCATGGAACAAGGAACTCTTCTGGGAAAATTAAATCCACTATAGTGGATTTAATTTTCCCAGAAGAGTCCTTGTTCCATGCACGATCTGTGTGTATCATATATATATATATATATATATATATATATATATATATATTAGGGTGGTTAAAAAAATTGAAAGTTAAGTTTTTTTCCTGAAGGCTATTTTGATTTCATATTAAGAAAGGAAAATCAGGACCAAATTTTAGCTCATTTAAACTATATTTAAAGGTCGCTAGAACTTGAGCAACTTTGCACCACAAGAAAAATGTTTTAATTCTTTGTATAAAACCAGAAAAACGTTATGAATTAAAATAGTATACAAAAAATGGCCTGTCATGAAAGACACCAGCCTTGAAAGCCTTTTACTGCGTCAGACTGGCTTTGGTGGAGGTGGGGAACGACTTCCTATGGGCTTCAACAAGGCGGAGAAGGAATGGCTTTTGTTGCTGTCTTTCGTAAGTGTTGAGTTGTATTGTTTTATGAACGCAATCACTCTCCGCGCAGTCAATGACAACCTTCATCCCCATCGCTTTCGCTTTCTTCTGAGTTCAACTCCGAAGACGCTGCTGAGGAACTGATGACCGCTTCGGCAGATACGATAAGTTGGGCGTTCTTCTGCGCTTCTTCAGCACTTCGCTCCTTTCTCCTTTTTTAATTCACTGCTAGACGCCTCTTCCGGTCCCCTTTTTTGGCCAGGATCCAGTCTGCACCTCCGAAACTGGCGCTGGAGAGGTCTTCCCTCCACTTTTTATTAAGGAAATCTTTGTCGTTTTCGCTTGTCATCGTCTCTAAGGCATAAGCTCTTGTAACATCGAAGAGGTCTTTGAGAGCACCTTTGAAAATCTCCTGCTTCATCTTGATATTTTCACAAGAAGCCTTCATGTTCTTATTGCTTGTCGAGTACTGTTCAAACAGGTTTCTCAATTTTCTCTTCACATTGTACGCCCAGTATTAAAACAGCATCAACAGTCTCTTTGAGACTCTTATTAAGTGACTGCTTCTCCTCCACATGATGAAATATGAACTTCGATAAAACCTCACGCTTTGAAGGAAGTCGTGAGGTTACGATCTCTTTGGTAGGTTTGTCCATTACGAAAAACTGTAAGAAAAGAAAAAATTCTTAATTTAATAGTAATTACTCTTATTGTGAATGGCAGCAAGAATATCTTTATATTTGAAGAACTTACAGTATTATTCAACAGGAAATAATAATACTAAGATAATAATAATATTTAGAAATGTTTATTTACGTAAATGGGCTCTATAATGTTTATCACAGAAGACTCTAAACAAGAAATGACAATTCAAACAGTTAATTTTCATCAATGTTCATGGACGTCCGCTGAATTTTTTCCTGGTAGAAGCAAAAGATTTTGGAGGTAAAGTCGGACCTCTGAGCTGTTTCTCACAGCACCAGATTGCCTATTATTTGCTATATAAAATTAATTATACTTACATTTATATATTTATAGAAAAAATAGGCCGATTTTTCCGATTTTTTAGTAAAAGATTAATCGAATTTAGCTCCAATTTTCTTAAATATATATACGAATTTGAAGAAGTTAATATAATCGTATGTCTTGCATTGTCAATTATATTATTGTACACTAGGGTGTATCACGCTCACTGAAGCGCGAATTTCAAGATTGGCAGTATGTATTCCTATGTAAAATTAAATTTTAGGAGGGGTTTGTTTTCTTGAACCTTTGCTAAAAAGCATGTTTAAGTGTTTAAATTTCCACTTTTTCGTTTTCTGGTTATGTACACAACAGCTGTGCAGGACATACACTCTAGTACAAATTTAACAGACCGGTTTCTTACCAAACAAAACCATTGTAACAGCTGTTATAGGCTACTAGAGTTTCACTGTGATAATTTTCTATGTTTCAGATACAAAGCTTGGTGAAGATTGTGTAGCCACCATGGCTAAGCAAGGACGAAAGACCAGAAAAAGTTCTGGTTCAAAGCTGAGTGATCTGGTGGGTCCAGGCAAGCAGTTATTTCCCACAGAAGTTCCAACCTGGAGAGCTGTGTTTCAGAGAAGAATCCTCCTCCAGGAAGAGAAGCTGCTTCTGGATGATATGAAGAGAGCTCAGTACCCTCTACAAGATTTGGCTAAGGACTTGGCATCACTGGTACTGGCACAGTGGCGAAAAAGCAATGCCAAGTTCACTCCTCCTGTGATCATTCAAGAGAGATCCATTGCCAGGAAGATTCTTGTCAGGTGAAATGAAATGATTGACCTAGTGAATGGCAGAGTGAAGGCTGCGAAGAGAGAGAAGAGAATATCTGAACTTGATATATTGTTTGACATAATAACCTGCAGACATGATATCACTCTCTGTGGAACTGAAGCATCTGGCTGCTCTGGCTGTGCTGCTAGAGTTCATGTCAACTGTGACTGGCCTTTGCCTCAGAAGATTCCAAAGCTAGAGCTAGAGTGACTCCATTACCAGAGGATCAAAACCTCAGAAGTTTCTGGCTTCCGGATGGCATTTGTTGATGTGGAGAAAACAGTGAAGCAGGTGAAAGGTGCTAAGAGGAAGGAGGAAGAACAGAAGGCAGCTGAGAAGAGAAACAGAAAAGAGGAAGAAAAGAAGCTACTGCTTAGAGCTGATGATGGTGATGATGATGAAGATGAAGTAACTTCCTTGCAAGAGTCTCCAGGCAGAGCAGCTCCTACTGCTGACAGATTTTTCCAGTACTGCACCAGGCACAAGCTCCAGAGTCAACACTAGCAAAGTCTCCCCCTCTGCCAGGAGGAACTACGTGGATATCTCAAGCACTGCTGCTGCTGCAGTCAGGTTCAAGGTGGCAAACACTCCTGCAGCAGCCATTGCACCTGGTTTCTTGCAAGATCTCATCAAAACTGGTCATCTATCTGCTGATAAGGCATATCTAGCTGTTGACAGGATGAAGATGTGAAGGGGAAAGGAGTCTGTAATAGGTGTCTCAGTGGAGGCCCTCTAGAAAAGGACAGAGGGAGAGGAGATCAAGGGAATTTTCTTTGATGAAAAACAAGATAAGAAGACAAAGATCATGAGGTACAATGAAGAAACTGGCCGCTTCCATCCTGATATTACAACTGATGAACACTATAGTGTTATCTTGGAACCTGACGGGAAGTATCTCTTCCATTGTACACCAGAAGAACCTGAAGAAAATGAGAAACCTGCACTGAAGATAGCTCAGTCTCTGTTTGAGTGGATTAGTGCTCATGGTGCTAAAGATACTACTGTGGTCCTCCAAGTGAGTGATGGCTCCTCCATCACTCACTTGCAGAGACTACTAGGTCACAAGTGTCAGTGGCTGATATGCCAGTTGCATATTAATGAACTCAGCCTCAGGCACATGATCATCAAGCTTGATGGTCCGTACACGCACAAGTCTGGGTTCAGTGGCCCAATAGGAAAACTTTTGGAGAAGATCACTAACATACCTGTTAACTTTAGCTTCAAGGCTCTGCCAGGAGAAGAAGATATAATTGAAGACCAAGAAAGAAGAACAGACTGATTCTGCCTGATGAAGCGAACAGCCGCTAAATGTGGTGTATAGGAGACTAAAAATCATACAATTCCTTAGTTTTGGGCCATTTTGGGTGATTTTGGTTATTTTAGGGGTTATGAACCACTTTGGCTGATTTTAAACGAGTCCAAGCCTGCCCCTAGAAATGCTTAAGGGTGTATGTGAACAATATGGAACATATGGAGGTCATTTGAAGCTATCAAGTCTGAAATTGGCAAAAAATCCCATTTTTCGACAAAAAAGTGCGATTTTGAACATAAATGCGATTTTTCGCAAAATTTTCAGAAGACGAACACCTCTTAAAATTCAATTTTACATAGTAATACATATTGTCAATCTTGAAATTCCAAGTTTTTCAATATTCGACCCGAGCATGATACACTCTACTGTACATATGCATGTGTTTTTAATAAAAAGCTATAGAAAAGGGCCCCCATCTTCTTCATTGCCCCATGGCCCCGAGGTGTCTTAATCCGCCTTTGCTTGCAGTGTGTGGCTTTGCCATTACCGTTGAGTTTAGTGCAATGAGTATTCAAGTAAATGCCTTTTTTATGGAGGAAGGAGAGTCCAAGGGCGAATGTCCGCAACCCCCCCTCCCTCAATAGGGGAAGGAGAGAGCCAAAATCAAGGTCCAGGGTTTTTGAGATGGCTAGACACTCTGCGTTTAAAAGAGTGGAAGTCATAGACAGGGGGAAAGGTGGACTGAGGAAGATTGTTCCAGAGTTCACCGGTTGAGTAGATGAAAGATTGAAAATAACGATTAACGCTTGCGTTAGAGATATGGACAGTGGCGGCTCGTCGGTAGGCACTGCGGAACTGCAGCACCCCTAAATTTTTTATTTACAATTGAAATAATCAAGAACAATATAAGGATGAGCTCATTGAATAACTTTTTCAATAACTTTTGAAACTTTTATTCATTGCTCAATGCTCATCCTTTTATTTCAGTAATTATTTCAACCCATTCTTAGAGACAGCACCCCTAGAATTTTTAGTCACGAGCCGCCACTGGATCATATGGACAGAAAAGGAATGAGAAAGTGTCCAAAGCCTGGTGCTGTGTGCTTTCCTTTAAAAAGGAGGCATGCAGTTAGAGAGTTCAGAAGAGCAGTATCCGTTATAATAGCGATAATAAAGAGATAGTGAGGCAACATTGCGGCGAAGAGAGAGGGAGTGAAGCCAGTCAGTAAGAGGCGTGGAATTGATGAGACGAAAAGCCTTTGAAAGAGTGTCAGAAAGGCTTTTTTTAGTAGGGGAGGGGTTCAGGAGAGGTCCTGGAATGCATCCTTATCAAATACATGTAATAAATGGTTCTCTTTAAGCGAAATCGCTTTATGCGAACTTTTTTTGGAACGCAACCCTCTCATAAAGCGAGGGTGACCTCTATAGAGTGTGCATATATAGAAACTACTGGAAGGATGCTCGTATGTCCTATGTCCACCCAAGTTGCGGCGGGAGAGGAAGCCATGAAAACGAAAATGGAAAATACTCTCAATACGAGGCACAAAACGCTAAATGTTGCTGAAATAACTGAGGAACCCCAGCACACCAACCAAATACTGTACATTCAAAAACCAACTACGAGGCAGGATGAAAACTGAAGGCAGCTTTCTCCTCTATCAAATCTCCCAAATGAAACTGAATGTTGCAGAAGAGTCAACCGCAGATCGATCCTGAACGTCGTTCGAAGAAGACTGAAAAAGGAACTGAAGAAAGTAAAAAAGAATGATACAAACTTTTGTACATGTTCATCCTTCAATGTTATCATGGGTCATTCCACGCAGGTGTCAACTATATGACTAAAAAGTAAAAACCATCAAAACAATTAACATTATATGTCGTATTAAAGGGAAAAGTTTATCTGGACAAATTTAAAATAATATTTAAACTAAGTCAGGTATGAAAAACATTATTACCATTTGTCCGACCCTAACTTGGGAATTTTTTGAATACCAGAAATACACCATTTTTACCTACAATTTTTCAGTGTCTTTGATATGTAATCATTGTTTTATATTATTTACTAATGTAATGTACCCTTTAGTAACAAAATGGAGTATTTTTAAATTACCTTTATTTAATCTCCAGAGCTCATACCTATTAAAAGACAAAGTTGGAATTGTTACGACCGACACCGAATTTTCCTTTAGTTTCCTCAGCAAGCACGGTTTTTAACCAAATTGAAAATAACTTCTGGTCCACTTTCAGTATATAAAGGGCTATCTTTGGTTTCCGAAATATTTTTGTACTGCTTGTAGTTTCGGAGAAAATAACCCACACGGTCGCAACATTCACGTGAGAGTCGCAACATTCGCATAATGTTGTGACCGTCAAAGCCCTCCAATGCTAATGGAATTTTGGCACATGTGACACTAATAATTAATAATTATCATTTATTTTCCTTCCCAATTGCATTAAAGTAATTTCTACTTTAAAGTTATTATAATTTATATAAAATGTGCCTCCTGAAAGACACACTCCTGTCTCATACTACGGTGACGATCCCAACATTTGCAGCAATTTTTTAGTAAACAATCAACCCAAAAAGTATAAATATTGGAGATATGACAAAACTGATATGAGGCATTGTGACGTATGCTCTCAGGTACATTTTGGTACCATTTGTTCTAGAATATATTCTTTTAGCTTTTATATATAAGCCTCCGAATTGTCTTGACGGTCGTAATATTTCCGAAGCGGGACACATAAATTCAACTTTTGTCCTCGCTCTCTCTTTTTTAGGTAAACATCAAATTTTGCCTGGGCGTCTCCGTCGCTCTTCACTACATAAACAGAAACTTTTGCTCTGGCTTCGCCCCTACCCTTTCTTACAAAAATATGAAACTTAGCTAGGGCTTCTCCCTCGCTCTTCTTTACGTAAACATGGAACTTTAGAGTTTTCAAATGCAACAATTTACGATTGATTGAGAATTTTATAATGAAATTAAATCAATATCGTCATCTGCAAAGTCAAAGATCCTCTTACACAGAACGCGTGCTTCATTAATTAATATTTTCTCGCGAGCAATTTACTTCGCTATTACGCAACTCTATTTTTCTCATAATGTTAAGCCAATGGGGGAAGTAAAAGTTAGATTCTTTGGTGTAACCTTACCTAGAATCGAACATTCATATTGATGTTGACACTCTACAACTATTTGTCTTGTAGGAGTTTGGAAACACACACACACACACACACGAATTACGATTTTTACATTGATAACACTGCACGACAAAATTACAAACTTTTTCTGTCCATTAAACGAAACGAAGTGATTTTTATAAATTTGGATGCGCTGAGTTCAAATTTGATGTCAGAATATGTATATCACCCACAGTTTTGAAGGGACGTGTAATAAAAGTCTTATATACAGATTAGAATATGTAGCGGTCAGACAAAGGGATTTCCTTTCCCCGCCATTCTCAAACATCATGGAATCAAAACAAAAGCTATACACGTTGGCATGAAACTGGCCCACACAGGAAACACAGATTGTGGTATTTCCCCAAGCGACCACTAGAGGACGTCACCAAGGCCTATAAAACGCAGCTTCTTCGTCAAATCATTCTCGCTTCTCACTTCTCGCTTGCCATTTTCTCATCTTGATCGTCAAGTCTCACTCTCAGCACCTTCGTCAGTAGCACCACACGTCACGCCACCTGCTCTCCGGCCTTTGCCGGAGAGCGGCCCGCTGTTCCTCCAAGGCTCCGGTCGAGTCTACACGAAGTCTATCATCAAGTAAGGCTCTCTAAAATCTCACTCCACGCGTACTTTGTTCTCGTGAATCTACTGTCTCCACGCAGCGCCATCACGACCTCAGCCGGCCTCAGTCCCAAGTCACACTTCAACTTTACAAGAACGAAGCAACCATTGAGGCGACTCTACAATTCCTTCCTTCAAGAAAGAACATCACTGCCGTACGCGTTTCGCTGGCCTCTTACCAGTTCTCTACCGGCTGTCAACTTTCATCCTCTCACGGCAAGGCCAACCTGACTACAGAAGCACCTTTCGAAGCCCATGTCCGTAAACCTCCTATTAAGCTACAGGCCACAAACTCGTTTCGCTCGTCGCTCATCCTCCACCACAATTCGATCGGCGCCCGTTCAACAAGTATTTCAACAGGCCTCCCCTACCGTCTTCAAGGTCATCTTCGACGGGCGAAACGCAATACGGTCAAACCTCACCTAGGTCTACAGCCTCCAAGGTCAGCAAGCAAGGGCGAACGCAATACGATCAACCTTCAAGCAACTCTTCAATCTCTAAAATGTATTCATCATTTCGGTAAGCCTACCTTTGCTTTCGTTGTTAAACAACGCAATACGGTCAACTTTCAAGCAGCTCTTCACTCTCCAGAGTATTCATTATTTGCGGTAAGCTTCTTTCCACTCGTCTCAAGCAATCCAAACGAAGCTTACACAGTGTAATCGTGCGTCGCGTTTAGGCTATATCCAAGTGTACGCAAGCTACCAGAAACTAACTCTCTCGTCAAGACCGCAGTAGGCCTATTCAAGTGTCGTACCAATATCGTAATTTTGTATCATTCTGTTATTGTGATCATTCATGTAATTTACTTATCGTGCATTTTAATGTTTATGTGCTCTTTTATGCATTTCATTCTTGAAGACCTAATCCATTTACTATACCAACTGTACGTGCATTAATTCACTTGTCAATAGGCTTTCATTATTTATTCTGTGTTCCCTTTTACATTCTCATTAGCCTATCTAAATTAGTGTATTACTTAACAATTAGACTGTATAACCATTTCTTATTGCTAATACTCAGTCATCTTTAGCATAATATAAATGTCGTTATATCATTGTTAATCATTATAAATACCTTTATTGGACTGTTAATCGCTGTGAACAAATAATTGATTTATTTTCCTAATTAAACACAAAACAACAAGGGAATTTTTCTCTCCTATTTAAATATTGTTTATTTGGGCGGTAAGCCCAAATTGGTGACCCTAATTTCATATCATTTTATTCAGTAATTATAGTAAGCCTACTTTCTTGGTCACATCAAATCGGTGATCCGTAGGCCACTATAAATTGGTGACTCCAGCCTTATCAACAATTAGTCATTATCAATCAATTAACCATTATCATTATTATAGTGCCAACTTTACGCTATAAACCGGTAACATCAAATTGGTTAACCTTAGGCTATTATAAATATATTGAGTACCTCAACATAATTATTACAAGATCAGAACAACAATTAAAATCTTTTTGCTGATGTTTTTCGTTTGTACATACTCTCGGAAATTTCCCTAATGAGAAACCAGCAATATTCAGCCAACATACTGGAATTCCACCTTCCCTGAAACCGCGTTTGATATAATTTGGATAATTTTTGTGAAACATTAACTAGTTTTCTGGGAAAATGGTGGGTGTTAGAGAAAAAATAATAACATATTCGTAATCAGCGCATCAAAATACATATAAATCAGCAGAATTTGCAAAGGAGAGAAATTGTGTTGTGCAGTTTAATGGGATCACTCACTTCTAGCATACATTATCTGGAATCAAGTCCGTCGGCCAGGAGTGTATCATCTTGACAAATCATCCTAAACAAATAGTTTTAGAGGGCTGAAATTTGGTGAACAGAAGCAACAATCAATCATAAATTGCGGCGTTTGAAAACTTTAAAGTTCCATGTTTACGTAAGAAGGAGCGAGAACGAATCTTGATGTTTACATAGGGAAATGTGAGGACGAAACCCGAGCAAAGTTTCATATTTTCATAAGAAAGAGTGGGGGCGAAGCAAAAGTTGCAGTTTATGTAAGTGCGACGGCGAAGCTCAGGCAAAATTTAATGTTCACATAAGGAAGAGCGAAGGCGAAAGTTGAATTTATATGCCCCACTTCAGGGCCTGGTTAAGGCATACGCCAGTTATGCCATAGCGTAGGACCCCCCCCCCCGGATTTTGGCACCCCCGAAATTTCTCCTCCCCCTCTAGTTTTATCGCTCGCCGTACTCACCTTAAAAAAAAAAAATAAAATCTTTTAATATCTGTAAATACAAGATTGTTTAGAAACTGAAAAAAAGACAATCATTATGACCACATACTAAAACAAATTTGCGTTAAGTATAATAGTATATTGTTTTTTTTATTGTGATAGCCATGTTTCTACTATAAGCGTCTGCAGCAATCCAGCAACAGCTAAGGGGAACTACCCATTTCGTCGAGACATTAGACTACCAGTTATTTTTGTAGTGCAGCAAAATCTGACTATATTTGTTTTAAGACTGAACTAAAAGCTTATGCCCATTTCGCAACTATGACGTCACAACCCTGTGTTCAATTTTAACATGGAAAGCGTTATTTGAAACTGCATTAATGCAAATGACAAAATTTTATAAGATTTTAGTTGTTAGAATAATATGTGTATATATTATATATATATATATATATATATATATATATATATATACGGTATATATATATATATATATATATATATATATATATATATATATATACAGGGCGTCCCAAAAAATGTATACACACTTTAACAGCTGATAGCTCAATTGATGTTTCTTTCTTTCCAAGTTAAACCCATTAGAATTAATAATGGCAGTCAGACTAAGCTTTGAACAAAGGAAATTCATTCTAAAATGCTACTGGAAGTGTGAAAACGCAGTTGAAGTGCAAAGACAATTTAGGAGGGAGTTTCAAACAGATCCACCAACGCGACTTACCATCACTCGAATTAGAGATAAGTTTGAAGCCGATGGAACTGACTGTTCAGAATGTCCACAAGAAGCGTTCCGGAAGACCACGGACATCGACAAGCCCCACAAAGCAAAAAGAGTACTGGAAACGTATCACCAAAGTCCAAGAAAATCTGTGCGGCAAGCGAGTCGTGAGGTAGGAATTTCAGAATCGTCTGTCCAACGCATTTTGAGCGCTGTCAATGGAAAAGTTACATTCCAAGATTAGTCCATGCTATTAATGAAGATGATCCGGACCGAAGAGTGGAGTATTGCGAGTGGTACTTGGCACGATGTGGATGTGGATTGGACGAAGGGGTTTCGTAGAATACCCTCCGCGTTCACCAGACCTCACACCACTAGACTTTTTTTTATGGGGATACTTAAAAGACAAAGTCTACGCTATAAAACCTGCAACAGTCGCTGAATTGAGAGCAGCCATTGAACGAGAATGCACACAAATACCAAACGAAATGTTTCGTGATGTTTGCGATTCCATTGCTTCGCGTTATCAGCAGTGCCTGGACCAGAACGGACGTCAATTTGAAAACAGGCGTTGACAAAACAATTAAATAATGTCTGTAGATTCTATTACATTTTGAAAATGAAATGTATTTTAATAAACACTGCCTTTATAAGTATTTAAAGTGTGTATACATTTTTTTGGGACGCCCTGTATATATGAAAATTATTTCACGAAAGTAACACGTGAAAAATATTTATGAATAAAACCACGAAGGAAAGGAAACACAGAATGGTGCTCAAGCGCTTTCGTCTAATGACATCCTCAGGAACACTGAAGTACATAAAGGGTTACAGCCTATATATAGGTTACAGAAAAAAAAAACTATACATATATATATATATATATATATATATACATACAATAAACGGAGAGATAAAAAAAATTTAAAAATTATTAAACATTAAAGGATTGTGGGAGGAGCATACAAATTTGTAAGGGAAAACCTACCGATTTTTAGCACAAGATTAGCACAAGATCAAATTAATTGTTTCCAACCAATGTTATAGGAAAAAAAAAAAAAAAAAAAAAAACGGGCAGATTTCCAGTATAAATTTGTATTTTTTTTTTTTCTATAACATTGGTTGGAAACAATTAATTTGATCTTGTGCTAATCTTGTGCTAAAAATCGGTAGGTTTTCCCTTACAAATTTGTATGCTCCTCCCACAATCCTTTAATGTTTAATAATTTTTAAATTTTTTTTATCTCTCCGTTTATTGTATATATATATATATATATATATATATATATATATATATATATATATATAGTTTTTTTTTTTCTGTAACCTATATATAGGCTGTAACCCTTTATGTACTTCAGTGTTCCTGAGGATGTCATTAGACGAAAGCGCTTGAGCACCATTCTGTGTTTCCTTTCCTTCGTGGTTTTATTCATCATATATATATATATATATGTATAGAAACGACGTAAGTATAGAGGAGTGTTCTGCACACGAGAAAGAGAAATAACGAACAAATGAAAAATGAGGTGACCGCCCGGGAATCGAACCCAGGATCTTCCGATTGCCGGTCAGATATGCTACCACTACACGGCAATCGGAAGATCCTGGGCTCGATTCCCGGGCGGTCACCTCATTTTTCATTTGTTCGTTATTTCTCTTCCTCGTGTGCAGAACACTCCTCTATACTTACGTCGTTTCTATACATTAATATACTGCGTGGTCATTGCAGTTAAATGTGTGTATATATATATATATATATATATATATTAGTGTCTCCAGAAAATACTTAGTGAGAATGCATAACCTAACCTAACCTAAACACAATGACACTGTTGGTTAGGTTAGGTTAGGAGCTAGAAGGTTCTACAGTATTAGAACAAGAGATTTTGCAAATATACCGACAAGATTATTGGTGATTTTGCAAATTGACCGATTTTTGTGTTTTTGCAAAATGACCAAACATTTAAGTTCATTTTGTAAAATTACTATTGTTTTGGTTTCTTTGCAAACTGCCCCGAGAATTTGCGAAAAGACCGATTTCGCAAAAAAAAACATGTCATATACTTATATATATATATATATGAGTTATTAGTATATTATTTTCATCCTTTCATTATTGTAAACGGATGGAATGACGTCATATCGTAATTATCAACGGCGCCATCTATATAATATTTTTCAGATAGTTTTCTATGGCCATTTCGTCGACTCAAATGGACTTAGAAAAATGACGGAAAGTTGCGAAATGGTATAAGCCCCTACTAAACACTAGTGTCTGAATGTGCGCTGAATGTACGTAATCTTTTGTGTACTTCATTTCGTTTTACATTTTTGTCTCATGCATGCACACATTTTATACTGTACGTGTATATATATTTTTGTAAATTATTGTGCATTTTAAGATCACACATATTCAAGAAGCTACATTATAGTGTTAACGATGAACTTCAGGGCCCTCCCCTGGAGCCCTTGTCGCAGGGCACCCCCTAACCCTAACCAGGTTGCGACCGTCACAACATATTATCCTCTTTATCTGAATTCTACAGCAAGATAGTTTGCTAAACTATATATGAACACAAAGCTTAATCATCTGTCTACAACAACAACTAAAATATACTTGATTCATCTCGCATAATTCTCAATTTGAACAACATGTACACAAAACATGGATTCTCTGTTTTCTCCATGTCATGTTGCGACAGTCACTCCAATTCGGAGGCCTATATATAAAAACAAAAAGAATATATTCCACAACAAATGGTGCAAAAATGTACCTGGCAACATACTTCACAATACCTCATACCAGTTTTGCTCTACTCTGATACTTATACATTTTTAAATGCAAAAACTTCACTTTTTACGTGAAGGTCAAAATATGAGAATAAAAACCCACTCTAATAGACAGAGTTTATTTCCACGACAGTTTCGACGCCCACTGGCATCCTCCTCGGGTGGATACAGAAACACAAATGAAACAAAACAAGAGGGAAAAACAGTTCAGGGATCGACCGTTAAGAAATTCGCACCTAGGTTGGATTCCATTCTCTCGAGACAGGAGGGGCATTTTCATTAAGTACATTCGCACAAATTTTAAAACTATCTTCCTGTTCTAAACATACAGATTCTATTATTTTTACATAATTATTACATTTATAATTAAATTTATTACATTTAATATTGCATAATTATTAATTACAGAAATTATAAATTTATTATTACATTGGTTATTACATTGTTGTTTATTATACAGAAATTATAAACCGAAAAACGAATGAAAAAAGGCGATTAGGAAATAATCCAGAGACCATTGAGAAATTCGCACCTAGGTTAGATATCGTTCTCCCGAAACCAGAAGGGCATTTTATTACAGGGTCAGCTTATAACTACATTTCCACAAATTAAAAATATCTTCTTGTTCTATACATACAGATCCTAATGTTTTGACATAATTACTGCATATATTTATTTCCACATTAATTACTTCCATTATTACATTTACTAAAAGCGAGTAAGGAAACATTCCAATCCAGAGACATTTAAGAAATTCACACTTAGGTTCGAACACGTTCCCACGACTCCGTAAGGGATTTATTGACCAAGAATCTCATTAAAGGGTCTAACTTATAAGTACCTTCGCACAAATTAAAATTATCTACTTTTTCTATACACACAGATTCTATTATTTTTCTTTTGACATAATTATTACATTTATAAAGTACCTTACTTGATTCCCCAGTGGGCGTCGAAACTGTCGTGGAAATAAACTCTGTCTATTAGAGTGGGTTTTTATTCTCATATACATTTTTAAGTTGAATGTTTACCAAAATATTGCTCCAAATGTCTGGACCATCACAGTGGAATAACCGTCACTACAAATGTCACTGGCAAAAAATTATCGCAAAATCAATTTTTTCCACCACGCTTCGAAACATTTTTGAACATTTGAATTATGTTTTATCCATCTGCATCCAGCTGGTCTTTCATCGAGTTCTTTTTCTTCAAGTTGGCTTCACAAACATGTTTCACAAACACTCTTCATTAGTGCGCAGTTCACCTAATCAAGAATGTTTCCCAAACCTTTTTTCTGTACGTACGTACAATATATTATATATCTTTTATATTCCTATTTATGACAACGGAATCAGAAATAGCTGCATTATTAATTAAAACTAGTTTTCAACAAAATTAAATTGTTTTAATTCTTTATTTATTAATTAATATGCAGATTCAATTAACTCTGTGCAGCGTGGTAATATATATATATATATATATATATATATATATATATATATATATATATATATATATATATATATATATATTATATATACTGTATATACGATATGCTCGTATATATATATTATACACTGTAATTTACATCGACTAAATATGCTATAAGGCAAAGTTCCTTATGAAATTAAATATACCTCAAAGTTCTTTTATTGGCTTAATCTCATTCACCTCATTCGATTCCCCGCCCAAGAATGGGAAAATGAGAAAGTGAGAATCTCAAACGGGGCAGTTTCAAATCGGTCTATTTCCAATTCATGTCATTCTCATTCTCATCCACGGCCTTTCCCACTTTGGTCCGGGTTAGGTTACGATTAGTTAGGTTAGGTTATGATTGATTAGGATACAATGAGTTAGGTTATGATTGATTAGGATACAATGAGTTAGGTTCTGATTGGTTAAAATAGGTTAGGTTGAGAAATATTAAACATTCCCACTCAGTGCCGTTTCAGCGACGAAAACATTGTTTCCCCAAATCAAGAAACGTTTTTCTCAAATATGGATTTTTTTCAATTTTATACATTCTCACTTATGGATGACGAATGGGAATGCCACTGAGTGGGCAGTTATCGTTTTATTCCCCTTTATCCTCGAAGTTTTCAGAGTATACACACACACACACACACACACACACACACACAAGCACCTTTCTGCTCTTCATTACATTTTCATCCAAACACTTAATCAACACACGATACTTTGCAATTATATTGCTGAAATCATCGTTTTAACCCCTTCGTAGAAGATAAGGGCTGTTGAATAACTGGGGTTATCTTTACTCTCTTCAAAAGTATACACGGATAATGAAGGAAGAAAATGCCCCGACACAAATCTTCTCATACAGAAAATGATAGAGTTCTTTTTTTTTAAATAAAAACATTTAATGTTAGGTAAAATGAAATACAAAAAGGGAACGTTTGCTACATGCTGTTTCAGGACACGACATGTTTTCAACTGGTGAACCAATATTTCTTTTCCTCTGCAGATAATTATATATTTACCATTCTGATACTTGTGAGCGACTTTGCTTATACTGTACGTTAAAACATTATCACGGAACAAATTCTAGTGTTCCTCCTTTTATTCTACACCAATTTCTGAACTTTCTGAATTATTTTAATTACATATTTATTCATTGATGTGAACACTTGAACAGTCTTGATATACATAATAACATTTACTGTGGCCACACAAAATCCACCAAATAAGTTGCATTCACATCAAGCCAACTGATCATCTTCGACGAACATGATATTCCAGTTAACCTCATTTTCATTCACAGCAAAATCAAATTCGATTACTTTCTATACTCTTTGACACAATATTGGCTTTCATCATGAAAAGATCACGTGGCCGAGTGGTGACGTCATCGAGCGGCGAAATCATCCATGGGAGTATTGGAGGGAGAGGAGTTGCCGCTCGCACGCCTGCACCCGCCCACATATTTTAAGGTAAAGGGGAAAATTTGTGTATATATATATATATATATAGTATATATATATAAATTTTTTTTTAACTGCAAACAACACAGTATAATTAATGTAAAGAACGACGCTTGTGTAGAAGAGCGTTCCGCACAAGATGAGGAGGAAGAACGAACAAATGAAAAATGAGGTACCTCCCAGGAATCGAACCCGGATCATCCGATTGCCGGTCAGATATGCTATCCACTACACCAAGGACCTCGATCAATCAGAAGTCGTAATTCTCCTACATACGAGCGGAATCAAATGCCCTGAGGGGGCACCTTCGCATGCCGTGCCCCCTCAGGGCATTTGATTCCGCTCATATGTAGGAGAATTACGATTTCTGATTGATCGAGGTCCTTGGTGTAGTGGATAGCATATCTGACCGGCAATCGGATGATCCCAGGTTCGATTCCTGGGAGGTACCTCATTTTTCATTTGTTCGTTCTTCCTCCTCATCTTGTGCGGAACGCTCTTCTACACAAGCGTCGTTCTTTACATTAATTATACTGTGTTGTTGCAGTTAAAATGTATATATGTACGGCATGCGAAGGTGCCTCCCTCAGGGCATTTGATTCCGCTCTTATGTAGGAGAATTACGACTTCTGATTGATCGAGGTCCTTGGTGTAGTGGATAGCATATCTGACCGGCAATCGGATGATCCCGGGTTCGATTCCTGGAAGGTACCTCATTTTCATTTGTTCGTTCTTCCTCCTCATCTTGTGCGGAACGCTCTTCTACACAAGCGTCGTTCTTTACATATATATATATACCCTGGGGGAGAGACAACTCCTTCCAGGCGCGTCCCTCGGGTGGCGGATGAGGGAACCCTCAGAACTTTGTTCTGAGGGCCGCTCCGAATAACCAATAAGGAGCCGTGGACCAAACAGACAACAGAGGAGTGGCTTACCGGTTGCCTTACTCAGCCAAGAAACCCATAATGAGAAGTCAAATAAAAGGTATTGCGAACACGGCTACCGCGTACGGGGTAACCGACGCGCCGCAGGTTCCTCGACCACAAGCTTGCGGAGAGAAATATGCGCTGTGGTCGGCCGGGAGAGTGTCCACGGTGGCGACGGTGAATGTGAGAACGCTGAACTCGACTGGAAAACTGGGATGTGTGCTGAGGGAGATACAGCGTTATAGATGGGATGTGTTGGGCGTGGCGGAGACGCATTGGACCGGGGAGGGTGAGCTGCTTGCGGAGGGTATAAAGATTCTCTACTCAGGAAGAACGGATAACTTGCATAGAGAAGGAGTTGCAATTCTCCTCAACAAGGAAGCTCAAAGGGCATACTTGGAACACCGCGCCGTGTCATCGCGCGTAATATCGGTCACATTACGAGGTCATCACAAAAACACAAAAATAATACAGGTGTATGCACCAGACACAAGGCATACAGAAGAAGAATTGGAGGATTTTTATGAACAATTGGATAGCGAAGTGGAAAGAACAAAGAGGGGTGATCTACTATTCATAATAGGTGATTTTAACAGTAAAATAGGTAGTGACAACAACGGATACGAGGACATCATGGGCAGATTTGGAATAGGGGAAAGGAATGGAAGAGGAGAAAGAATGCTGGAGTTCTGTAAGGCTGGGGAAATGTGCATAACCAATACGTACTTTCAGCATAGGGTCAACCATAAATATACATGGACTCATGCAAATGGTGTAAACAGGAGTTGTATCGATTACATTCTGGTGGGAAAACGGTGGAGAACATTGGTCAGGAATACAAGAGCAGCAAGAGGAGCAGATTTTGGATCGGACCATGAAATGGTGTTATCAAACATAAAGATCAAGTTTCGCGCAGGAAACGATAATTGGAAGGGAACAAAACGATATAACCTAGAAAAGCTTAAAGATCATGAGACTAAACATCAATTCAAGACAAGAACGGAGGAAAGACTCGCAGCACTGACTGAAGAGGAAGAGAATGTGGAGACATTATGGAGGAGGAGGGGGAGAGACTGCTTACTACAGGAGGCAGAGAACTTGCTGGGAAAGAAGGAACATGAGACACGCTTGGATGACCGAAGATGTGATGAATCTGTGCGATGAAAGGAGAGAGACCAAGAAATTAAAGAATAAAGACCCAACACAGGAGAATATGAGAAGATATAGGCAGATCTGCAGGGAAGTGGATAGAGGATGTAAAGAGGCAAAGGAAAAATGGATCAGAGAGAAATGCGAGAGATGTGAAGACGCTTTCAGAGGCGGTAATTCAGCAATATTATACAAAACAGTGAAGGAGATAAAGAAGGAATGGAGACACCAGTCTATAGCAGTAAGAAACGAGAGGAATGAAAAGGTATCAAGTGAGAATGAGGTGAGGGCTGCATGGAAGAATCATTTCCGAGGCTTGTACGAGAGGCCAAGAGAACAGTTCACATTAGAAAACTTTCCTGAACTACAGAGACAGGAATTAACCCATGACAATACCCCAGAAGTTTTACAATCAGAGGTGATGTGTGCTATAGCATCGCTGGCGAGATCCAAAGCCCCGCGTGCGGATGGGGTGACGCAGGAATTGTTGGAGGCTGGTGGGGAGGCAGTTGTTGGATGGTTGCTGAAGCTGTGCCAGAAAGCACTGGAAGAGGGAGTTACACCCGAAGAATGGCGACAGGCAGTGGTAGTACCGATCCATAAAAAGGGCGATGTGACAGTTTGTGGGAATTACCGCCCCATCAGCCTGCTGCCTCACTCATACAAGGTGCTAGCCAAGATACTGCAGAAGAGAATTAGCAACAGAGAAGAGGCAATCCTAACAGAAGAACAGGCAGGTTTTAGACCGGGTAGAGGGACGATTGATCAGGTGTTCACGTTTACGTAGATCACGGAGAAGATGTGGGAGATGGACAGGGATATATATTGCGTGTTTGTGGATTTTCAACAGGCTTTTGATTCGGTTTGGAGAGAGGCATTGACGGCAGTGCTGGAGTTTTATGGACTGGACGATGGTGTGAGCCAACTGATCAGAAGATTGAATGAGTCGACACAAGCAGTGGTGAGGAAGGGAACAATGGTGACAGAAAGCTTTAGAACGGAAAGCGGGGTGATTCAGGGGTGCCCCCTCTCGCCTCACTTATTCAACTTGTACCTTGAGATGGTAATGAGAGGAGCCTTGGAGGAATTTGAGGGCGGTGTGGAGATTGCAGGACAGAAAATCAATAACCTGAGACACGCAGATGACATCGTGCTGATGGGGGAATCAGTGGAGCAACTACAGGAAACTGTGGATAGATTGGAAAATCGTGTACAAAGTATAAGATGACTATTAACAAAAATAAAACAAAGTCAATGAAGATAGGAAGAAGAGAAGCTATTCAGGTAGGTTGTCATCAGGAGCGATAGAACAAGTGGACTCGTTCAAATACTTGGGAGTACGGTTCACGGAAGACAGAGATACATTCAAGATGGTGAGTGACAGAGTTGGACTTGGGTACGTTACCTTCAGAAGGTTGACAAAGGTATGGAAAGACCGAAACATCACGCGAAAACTTAAACTGCAACTGCTGAAAACAATAGTGATACCTGCAACCTTATATGGATCAGAATGCTGGGTAATGAAAAAGAGAGAAGAGAAGAAATTATTGGCATTCGAGATGCACTGTCTGAGGAGAATATTGTACAGGGTGTCCCATAAGTCCGGCATCATAGGAGAAATTCATATTTTTCTATTTCTACAAACCATAATTCATATTTTTGTCTTTCTACAGGCCATAATGTCTGTGAGCAAGGAAGAACGAATCCAGATAATTCTACTCATAGGAAATCGGAGTCAAAGAGAGGCCGCTGCTGAATTTAACAGACTGCATCCAGACCGCGAGCCAATAACACAGAGTTGTGTTAGCAGACTTGTTGCAAAGTTTAAGGAAACAGGATCCATAGAAGATAAACCACGCAGTGAACCTTCAAGGAGGTCCACTGACGATGATACAGCGACTGCTATCCTGGCTCATTTTAACAGAAGTTCCAATAAGTCTCTTCGGCGATTGTCCGCCGAGACAGGAGTGTCGAAAAGTAGCATCCATCGCATTCTTCAGGCTCACAAATGGCATCCATATAAACTTCAGATCCTACAGAAATTAAGCGAAGATGATGATCCCGACCGGCGGATGGAATTTTGTGAATGGGCTACGGAACAATATGCTCGGGATGCCAATTTCCCGTCCACGATTCTGTTCAGTGACGAGGCTGTTTTTTATGGAAATGGTGAGGTAAATCGACAGAACACCCGCTACTGGTCTCAAAACAACCCTCACAGGTATACCTCTTCAAAGGAGCAAGGTGCATTTGGAAGGATCGCATTTGGAAGGCATTTGGAAGGATCGCATCATAGGCCCCCTCTTTTTCGATGAACATGTCATTGGAGGCACCTACCTACGTACGCTCAAGGAAGAAGCATTTCCCAGTGTCTTGAACGAAGAATGAAATTTCCCAACATGGTTCCAGCAAGACGGCGCTCCTGCACATTACAGCACCCAAGTAAGGGAATACCTGTACCAACAATTCCCTGGTCATTGGATAGGACGTCGAGGGCCTGTGGAATGGCCAGCTAGAAGCCTGGATCTCACGCCACTAGATTTTTATCTCTGGGGCCACTTGAAAGCGCTGTATACGCAGAGAAAATTAGGAGTGTTGAACATTTGCGGCAGCGCATTATTGGGGCATGTAACACCATTACTCCTGACATCATTCACCGTGTGCTTGCTGACTGGTATCACGTCTGAATTTGTGTATTGAAAACAATGGTGGACATATTAAGCACGTTCTGTAAATAAAAGCTTTTGTTTTGCCTTTTTTTATTATTTTTCCTATGATGCCGGACTTATGGGACACCCTGTATATAAGATGGGAGGATAGGGTGACAAACCAGAGAGTGAGGGAAATGGCTGGAGTGGAACGGAATATAGTGGAGAGAGTGCACGATGCACAGAGGAGATGGTACGGGCATGTTGAGAGGATGGAGGCGGAGAGATGGCCAAGATTGACGCTGCATGGACGAGTACACGGAAACTGCCCGAGAGGACGACCGAGACGGACATGGCTGCGGGGATTCGGCGAGGCTAATGAAGGTTTAACGACCAGAGAGCTGGTGGATCTGGCGAGGGATCGAGACGAGTGGAGGCAATACCGACATATCAGATGGGACCCTACCTGAAACCTCAGAAGGGACATAAGTCAAGTAAGTCATATATACACACACATCATATATATATATATATATATACATTATAACTGCAAACACGCAGTATAATTAACGTAAAGAACGACGCTTTGTATAGGAAAATATTCCGCGCAAGACGAGAGCGAAAGAAACGAAACAAATGAAAAAATGAGGTAACCACCCGGGAATCGAACCCGGGATCTTCCGATTGCCGGTCAGATATGATAACCATTACACCACGGGCCTCACTCAAATCAAATGTCATATCTGACCGGCAATCGGAAGATCCCGGGTTCGATTCCCGGGTGGTTACCTCATTTTTTCATTTGTTTCGTTCTTTCGCTCTCGTCTTGCGCGGAATATTCTCCTATACAAAGCGTCGTTCTTTACGTTAATTATACTGCGTGTTTGCAGTTATAATGTATATGATGTTACGGCATGCGGGAGGTGCCCCTTTGGGGCATTGGTTTCTGCGCGCATGTAGAGGAATTACGACATTTGATTTGAGTGAGGCCCGTGGTGTAATGGTTATCATATCTGACCGGCAATCGGAAGATCCCGGGTTCGATTCCCGGGTGGTTACCTCATTTTTTCATTTGTTTCGTTCTTTCGCTCTCGTCTTGCGCGGAATGTTCTCCTTTACAAAGCGTCGTTCTTTACGATATATATATATATATAACGGTGTCCAAAAAAAAACTAAACACGCAAATTAATAACATGTATGCGTTCTCATAAGTTTGAATATAATAATTCAGATTTCTTATTCCAATAAATTTAATGCAAATTTATATTATTTGAAAAATTGTTCAATATGGGAACCATTTTGTTCTATACACTTAACCAAACGCGATCGCCACTCGTCCACGCACTTGTCTACATAATTTTGTGAAACTCTTTCCCAACCATCTATGAGTCTCCGTCTTAAATCATTTAAATCTTCAATATTCTGCCCAGGTATGTAAACCTTAGAAGATAGAGCTTCCCATATGCCATAATCCATTGGTGTAAGGTCAGGGCTATTTGCTGGCCAATTTTCGGGCTCGATAAAACTAACCTCCTGAGCTCTGAGGTGCTCTATTGTCTGACGAGCTCTGTGTGCTGGTGCGCCATCTTGCTGAAAGGTGAAATCATTACCACATCTTGCTTGCATATCTTCTAGATAAATAGGCAAAACATGATTAATGTAGTAGTTTCCATTAATCCTGGCTCGAGGTGCAATAAAAACTAAACGAGATTTGCCCATCTTCGATACGCACGCACCCACCATCACACCTTGAGAAACTCTTGCCGTTCTTTCAACAAACGTTCAGGACTAACATCTTTTTTCTATCCGCCCTTGAGTAAACCCTATCATTTTGATTGTTTATTGGAGGAGTTATATGGTAGATCTTCTCATCTGAAAACCAGATTTTTTATACCGATCTGTCATCTGGAAATCGCTCTAAAAGTTCTCGTGCACACATATTACCTCTCTGTTTATTAGCTTGTGTCAATTTATGTACACCGCTGCCTTTTATAACAATGAAGATTTAAATCATTTTTTAGCAATGTTGAAAAACACTTCCACGAGAAATTCCAAGTTCATGGGAAATCTTACGACTGCTGAGATGTGTACCAGGATTATTTTCTTGACTAAGAATGAGTGCTTCGAGCTGTCGAATATTTTCATCAGTCCTTGCGGAACGAGGACGCCCGCTTCCTTCACGTCTATCTGCCGAACCAGTTTCATCTATTTTTTTTATCAGATAGTCACGCCAGATTGTGTCCAATCTTTATTAGGAAACTCTTGCATCATTCTTTTGCACCCCATCTTTTAGATAATCTTAAGTTTTTTATTAAAATTTTGTCTCTTCATCATATGACGGCATCAGGGGTCACTCAAACCTATGGAAAATAAAAAACGTAATTTGCAAGCTCTATTTATATTATACCAAAATGATAAATTATATGAACATATCTCAATAATTATTAATTATTATTATAAATATTATTCATTATTATTATAATTATTAACTATTATGTTCACATTTCAAATTATAAAAAAAATTATAGCTTATTAAAAAACGGAGTCCAAAAAAATCGGCGTGTTTAGTTTTTTTTTGGACACCGTGTATATATATATATATATATATATATAATATGTGTGTTATATATATATATATATATATATATATATATATATATATATATATGATATGTGTGTGTATATATATATATATATATATATATATATATATGATGTGTGTGTATGTATATATATATATATATATATATATATATATATATATATATACGGGTGTCCCGTAAGTCTGGAACCAGAGGGCAAAATTAGTAATTCATGTTTTCCGTTTATGCAAGTGCCCTTGATATCTTTGAGTAAGGATGAACGAACCCAGGTATTCTGCTCGTAGGAAATCGGAGTCAGAGGGAGGTCGCTGAGGAATTTAACAGATTGCATCCGGACCACGCGGCGATAACACACAGCTGTGTCGGCAAACTTGTAGCAAAGTTCATGGAAACGGGATCCATTGCAGATAAACCACGCAGTGGACCTCCAAGGACATCCACCGACGATGACACAGCCTCTACCATCCTCGCTCATTTCACAAACAGTCCCCAAAAGTCTCTTCGGCGTTTTATTGCCGTTTTTATCATTTTCCCCTATGGTTTCCAGACTTACGGGACACCCTGTGTGTGTATATATATATATATATATATATATATATATATATATATATATATATATATATATATACGAGGGTGAGCTGAAAAGTATGCCTCTACATGAATAATTCTGGATTGTGTCGAGGTAGCCAGATAAAATTGGTTTTGTGTTATAGCCTAATATAGCCTACGCTCATACCACACGTTGGTTCAGTATCGATTACAATGGAAAGGAGTAAAGCCGTTCGCTTCAAGCAACGTGCCGTTATTGAATTTTTGACTGCGGGAAGTGTTGCTCCCATAGACATTCATCGGCGAATGTAAGCTGTGTACGGCAAACAGTGTATTGATCCGAGTACCGTTCGATGTTGGGCAAGGTAGTGTAAAGGAGAAGCAGAGCAAGAAGATTTGCGAGACAAACCGAAAAGTGGAAGGCCTATAACGGCAACCGACGAGTCTCATCGGAACTACGTTGACGAACTGATTCGTGGAAATCGTTGCATTAAAGAAAATGAAATTGCTGCAATGCTCGATATCTCCAAAGAGCGAGTGGGACACATTATCAGAATTCTCGGTTACCGAAAGGTCTGCGCCAGATGGGTGTCTCGCATGCTCACTGCCAAGATGAAAACTGAGAAACTCCGCATTTGCCAAGAAAATCTGCAGCGCTTCGAAAATGAAGATGAATTTCTGCACAGCATTGTGACAGGAGACGAGACGTGGGTCCACCATTATGACCCTGAAAATAAACGGCACTCCATGGAATATCGGCACAAAAATTCACCGCAACCAAAATAATTCAAAGTTCAAAACTCGGCTGGAAAAGTGATGATGATTGTTTTTTGGGATATCAACTGTTTTGTTCTCGAAGACTTTACGGAAAGAGGGACAGCATTCAACTCCACACGCGTTATAATGAAACTCTGAAGAAGTTGAAAAAACGGATCAGGAGGGTTCGCACCCACAAAAACGCAGTCATTGTTTACAATGACAACGCACGGCCTCACACCAGTGTTTAAACGCGAGAATTCTTGCCGTAGCCACCATATACCCCGATTTAGCACTATGCGATTTTCACCTCTTTCCCAAACATAAAGGACATCATCGTGGAAATAGCTATGAGTCTGACGAAGAAGTTGTGGCCGCTGTTTTATCGGGATGGATTTAAAATCTCATTTATCGTTAGTGTAAATGTATCGAGAGAGAGGGTGATTTTATAGAAAAGTAAATGTATCGTTTTGAAGAATAAACTCTAAGGTACATATCTGCTTTTGTTTCGATAAAATCTTTCAACCGTTTAAAATTTATTTGAGTGAAGGTATTACTTTTCAGCCCACCCTAGTATATATATATATTATATATATATGTGATGAAAATAACGATGAAGGAAAATTAAAACACGAAATAGTGCTCAGGCGCTTTTGTCTAATGACACCCCGGGGAGCAACTCAATGTTCCTGAGAATGTCATCAGACGAAAGCGCTTGAGCACTTTACGTGATTTATTTTCCTTCGTGGTTATTTTCATCAGAATATTATTCATATATTACTTTGATAAAATAATATTAAAAAAAAAAAAAAAAAAAAAAAAAATATATATATATATATATATATATTCACCAGGCGAAAGCAGCCTCAGAAAAAGAGGTACCCACGGCAGAAGAGGGAGATACGAAATACACACCAAGAAAAACAACCCCACTGAGTGGGGAAGAAGTGGTGGCGAAGCAGAAGAAGGAAATTGAATCACATAAGACACAGAGGGAATTTAAACGACGGCCATATGCGAATATTATAAAATAGGTGCGTGCAAATATGGCTCAAACTGCATATACAATCACCTACAAATGCTTCTATATGATGAGGAATGGGAAGTGCAAGTACGGACCAAACTGCAAACTTTTTTCACTTGTATGTGCAGACAGTCAATTACTGAAAAAAAGTGCCTGAACATAGAGTGCCCACTTTTTCACATAAAGGGTACGCAAAGAAGAGAAAGGGAAAGAACAGATCATATTCGACATAGAAGAAATAGCGAGAGTAATGAAACATATTTTTTAGAAGAAATGAGAATAATAAAAGCTCAGCTTGCCTTCTAACAAGGAGAGACAGAACGCCGCAAACATAGCACCACAACATTACGCACATCACCCCCCTATTCAACACCACCCACCAATAATACAACAACAACAGTGGTATCACGGGCCGCAACCCCAATACTCCCAAATGCAGCGGCCCAACCAATAACACCAAACAGGAACCGACATCGACCAGGGAAACGACCAGCATTTAAGAAAATCGAACACGAAGATTAGAAGAAACCCGGTAAATGTATTATACACAAATATACAAGGCCTCTATACGGACCATGCAGACTGCAAATTACAATACTTGCAAAATTTAGCTACGGAAACCGGCATAGATATCATAGGCCTAACGGAAACACACTTACATAAGTGCGAAAAAGGCTGTGAAAACTGCATCGAGAATACTGAAATAGCATTGCTGGACTACAACATATACAGAGCAGATAGAGTGGCTAGACGAGAGGAGGAGTGTTTGTATCTACGTGAAAAACACTTACACATGTGAAGTGAGGGTAAAGAAATCAAACAGCACAGTTGAAGTTATTATATTAGAAGTAAAAGAACTGAAACTAACCATTATGAACATCTACAGACCACCAAACACCACAAAAAGTGAATTCCAATTTGCTACAAATGAAATAGAAAACATATTAAAATTACTTGAAACTCCAGCAACAAATATTCTAATTTTCGGAGATTTTAATTTCCCATTCATATCATGGAAGAAAAATGACGAAGTTATATATGTTGAGAAGTTTCATGGCAACATTACTAACGATGACAGAACCCAAGCAACAATGCTTTTAGATATTATGGAACATTACGCCCTTACCCAGGAAATCTGTGAAGCCACGAGAAAGGAGAACGTTTTGGATTTAATGTGGACAAATAACAACGAGATAAATAAATAAAAAAGTAACGCACACAAAGTTCTCCGACCATAACCTCATCGATATACAATGAAGTTAGCACCCAGAGGTCCGAAAACGCATCCCAGAGAGGCAGATGGAATATTTGAAGGGCTTAAACATAAATTCAAAGAAAGTAAAATTGGGAAAACGTAAATAAAGATTTAAAGGAGGTAAATTGGGAATTGCTACTACACGAGAAGACTCCACAAGAAATACTATGTATAATAGAGACGGAAACCAAACCTATAATACTGAAACATATTCCACAGAGACAGGAAGAAAAACGTAGCAAGCTCGAGAGGAAAATCAGGACTCTATTCAGGCAAAGAAGACAAACCGTAAAAACATCTCCACAGATGCAGAACTGATGCAAAGAGACTCAAACTAGAGAGGAAACTTGGCGAAATAGAAATGGACCTAAAGCAAACATTCATACATAAGACAAACGAGGAGGAAAACAAGGTAGCGAAAACATAAAAAATAACCCAAAATACTTCTACACTTTTGCGAAAAGGAAAAATGCAGTGTAAAGAGAGTATTGGACCGTTGATAGACGGGAGGCCGAATACACAAATGACCGAAAGAAATAAGTGAACTGCTTAGGGAACAATTTAAATCTGTGTTTAGCACCCCTAAGTCCGAGATGGAAGTGGAAAACCCAGACGAGTTTTTCGACATTGAAACAGATCAACCAAGAACAAATCCCGGCACAAACCTATTAATCGACTTCGAGTTCACGAAGGAGATGTAATTACGGCCTTATCACAGATGCGAGGACAATTCAGCGCCAGGGCCAGACACATGGAGTGCCACATTTCTGAAGAAAAATGCAGAGAGGAGTATTGCAAAACCGCTATACTTACTATGGAGGAAATCACTCGACACAGGACAAATTCCACTCCCCTTAAAGAACGCTAATATTGCCCCCCTATTTAAAGGTGGTAACAGAGCAATGCCCAAAAATTGTCGGCCAGTGGCTCTCACCTCACACCTTATAAAGTGTTTTGAACGCATAATTAGAGCCAAAATTACCTACTACCTACAAGAAAAAGACTTATACAACCCAAATCAACATGGCTTCAGGGCGGGTAGATCATGCCTGTCACAGCTACTAGACCACCAGGAGAAAATATTAGGAGAACATTGTGTCGAAGACAAAACATTGATGTAATATATACTGATTTGCTAAAGCCTTCGATAAATGTGACCATGGAATCATAGCACACAAACTTAAAGATACAGGAATTACTGGAAAGCTAGGAAGGTGGATATTTAATTTCTTGACGCAAAGAACGCAAAGAGTGGTGGTAAACGGAGTTAAATCGGAAGTCTCGGAAGTCGTGAGCTCTGTCCCACAAGGGACAGTATTAGCTCCCTTGCTGTTCATAATAATGATTGCAGATATTGATGCAGATATTAAGGACAGTATTGTATCATGCTTCGCAGATGACACGAAGATATGTAAGGAAATATTGAACGAAGATGACATAAGAATACTACAAAACGACATTGAAACATTATTCCAGTGGGCAGAAGACAACAATATGAAGTTCAACGAAGAAAAATTCCAACTTCTACGATATGGTAATAACAAAGAGCTACAGAAAAAAGGGTACAAAACTCCGCAAGCCAAACAGATAACACCAAATCCACAAGTCAGGGATCTTGGAGTAATAATGTCGTCGGATGCGGAATTCAGAGAGCACTATAAAATCAAAATCACAAC
>JAJOZX010007166.1:0-32500 GCA_023014485.1 Bathynomus jamesi
CCCCCCCCCCCCCCACCACCACCACCACCACCACACCCCACCCAACCACACACACACACACACACAACTCTATGCGGCTCATAATGAATTAAAAATGTTACTCAAATTAAGTAAACAGAGAATCATACTGAGTAAAAAAAAAAAAGTAATTCAAAATAACTTCTTTTTAAAAAAAAGCATCTCCCCCCTCCCCCTCCCCATCCCCACCCCATCTGCTATACGTAAAAGCCTTTCAACATTTTCAAGAAGAAATTTATTGCTTCGTGTTTAGATGCCAGATGGCCGATATTCTAATTTAGGAATCTCCTTCAACTCTAATGAGTCAGTTATGGTCGGAGGAAAAGATCCGAAGTAATTCTCTCCTTTTATTGGCCATTTAACCAATAATAATTAATATCTGATTCGGGTTTATCGATTTACGAAGTCGATAAATTCGATAACAAAGATTTATTGAATTTAGAAATTGCAAAATTTATTTATTTATTTTAATGGTTGGTAAAACGGGGGATTTTCACGTGATATATGTCCTCTCTCTCTCTCTCTCTCCCTATATATATATATATAATGTATGTATATATTAAAGAGAGAGAGAGAGAGAGAGAGAGAGAGAAGCTTACTGTCATTTAGCGAAGTTAAGTGACATTGGGTCTGGGTTGTCGTTGGATGGGGTAACGTGCTCTGTGTCCAACATACTGCATGTTAGCGACCAGCGTTTCGGATAACACGTAAAGGTGTAGGTTCCACGAATGTGGTTAAACACACACACACACACGTTTAGCGACCCTACAAAACTGCGACAATTTCACATTCAATTCAGTATCACGACAATTTTACATTCAAATCTGTATCGCGACATTTATCCAATCTGAAAATCTAATAAATGTAACCAAACTTTACCTAACCTAGCGTAGCCTCACCTAACCTCTCTTAGTTTTAATTATATCCCCTTTTTATGATAAAAGTTAGCATTTATAAAGATAAACCACCGCGTCACTGCTAATTTCGTGATATGCACGTTCGTGTCGCGATGGGCTGTGTGTGTATCTTAAAGATTCTTGCAATTCCGTAGGAAGACAAGAACACACATACAATACATATATAAATATATATATATATATATATATATATATATATATGAAAATTATTTCACGAAGGTAACACGTGAAAAATATTTATGATGAATAAAACCACGAAGGAAAGGAAACACAAAATGGTGCTCAAGCGCTTTATATATATATATATATATATATATATATATATATATATATATGAGAGAGATAGAGAGAATTATCCTTTCTTAGACAAGTCCAAACTATTAAACGAAGCGAGCAAGCAACTAACCAAATGCGGATACAGTTTAAGTCGATTTGCTTACATTATTGAGAGGCTCCCTTTAAACGACAACTACATCCTCTTACAAACTCGGTATTGTGAAATAATCGTGTGGTGAAAATTGTGTAGTGATGGTAAAATTATAAGAAATTGGTAGGATTGTGGTCTGTTTAATGCTTAAAATAGACGTTTAATACGATCCGAATATGGGTGCAATTCATATTTTATTATATAATTGCCGAATACGAGTTTGGGTTTGTTTAGATTCTACGTTTCAAACACATTCATTAATAAAAAGTGAAGCTTTTTTTTAATAATTAATAAGTGAAGCTTTTTTTTTTAACTCAAACTGAATAAAAAGTGAAGCTTTTTTTTACTCAAACTGAATAAAAAGTAAAGCTTTTTTAATTCGTACTGCATAAAAAGTGAAGCTTGTTTTGTCACTCAACTCGAGTAAAACATTTTTTTCACTCAAACTGAATAAAAATGAGGGTTTTTCACTGAAACAGTACAAAAAGATTTTTTTTTAAATCATTTGGTATTTATATATAATAATGTTCAATTTTACACTGTTTAAAATTTGTATTTTATGATTTTAAAAATATTTGTTAGCAAACAAACGAACGTACAGATTATATATACATAAACAATTTATGGAAATCCATTGAGGGTGGGAGCAGTATGATCTCGAAACCTTTAGTAAGTAACTATATTCAGATTACGTATATATATGAAGAGAGATAGACTGAGAAAGAGAGATTGAAGTCGTGTTAATTAGAATTAAAGCTGTCCCTAATTCAGATTTAAAAAAAAAAAAAATACTGTTCATTCTTGTATTTTCTTTCATTATTCTCAAAATGAATTTGACCCAATTATTATATTGACGCAGTTATTATGTTGACGCCATCTTCAAGATACATCATTTCGGCAACAGTTTTAATTAAAAAAATTGCCCCTTTTGGCGGTTGTCGTCAAAAGGAAAAAAAAAAAAAGGACGATTAAAAATTTAAAAGGTTTTCTGGGTTTTAAATAAGTTCAGTGTCAGGTACGTGTGTGTGTGTGTGTGTGTGTGTGGGTGTAATGGTAGTATATGGTTTACGGTGTTGGTACTTGTAAGTAAAGAATGTACAGAATATCTGTATCAGCGCGATACAGATAAGTTTCATTTTATATTGCGAGCAATTCCATTAAGAGCCGACTGAATATTTATTGTATATACTAACCCATGCCCGTATACCCAGATACGACAGCCAATTTTGCCTATTATTTCTTCTCCAATGGACATAATCGCCATTTTGACCAAACTGTGGAAAATGGTTTTATTTATGAGTTACAAGTAAGCGGTGTTGCTTCGCATTTATTGCCATTGTAATTAATTATTTTGTGTTTATTAAAAGAAAAGAAAAAGTCTCTCAACTTTGTGAGCTTCGCATAAATTTTGTATATTTTATGGTCAAGAAAATTTTTGAGGAAAAAAAAGTGTTTTACGAAATTTTTTTTTTTTAACTTTTTCTTGGTCGAGTTGCTTCCCGTAAACAGTAGTTACGTCATGGTTGCGTTGGCACAACCGCTTCCTGTTAGACCAGCAAGGTTGAGCGACGTTGGGCCTGGTTAGTAGTTCGATGGATGATCCTTAGATGGTTCGGATTCCCCGTAAAACCGTAGGTCCTCTCCGTCATGTAACCTTTGCCCTTACGGAAGAAGTTAACCTTCAAATATACAGTAATTATTAGTACGGAGCAACATCTCCGAAAGTCTGTGCCCAAAAAAGCATTCTGAATACGAGGAATTTAAGTTTTTGTCCTTTATGACGTCATTGCGAAAGAGGTAATTTTTAACCCTTTTGAACCGAGGAAGCAGCTGGTGTAATCGAAAAGTCCGCTTATAAGAGTCATATCCAGTTTCATAGAATACAATTATACAATTACTCTTCACCCCACTAACCTCTTACTCTCCCTCAGATTCCTCCCGATGAGGGGATAGTACAGTACAATACAGTAGCTGAAAAGTATATAATGTAGTTTTTAATGAACTTTCTTCTAAATAGGTTTTATTTTGGGGGATAACGTGAATATCTCCAGTTAATATTTATTTGACAATTTAGGTTAAGTTGGGATAGGTTAAGTTGGGATAGGTTAAGTTGGGATAGGTTAAGTTGGGATAGGTTAAGTTGGGATAGGTTAGTTTTTGAGTGTCAAAGGAATATCCCGTCAAGCAAATAGGTATAATAATCATCATCAGTATAAGGAAGCGCAGCGCTCAGGCCAACTAATGCGGCCCAGTGTTCTAACTCGTGGGTTATTATTAACTAGTATGATAGGTAGTCGAACCAGCGACCCGAACGTGTTTACTTGACTGACTGAATGGCTTCCTGCCTACCTGTTGTAAAAACTACTATAAGGAAGCAAGGTGGACTCGGGTATAATGAGTATTTTGATGTTAATCCGTTCTGCATACTTTGAGATTCGTCTTTAAAGCGATTTATAATTAAAAATTAGTGAAGTCTCCGTCAAAGTGCCGATAAATTAAAGTGCCAAGCAGGTGCCAAACTTTTATGAGCTAATTCAAATTTTTAAAAAAGTTTCGTAAGTTATACCGATTGAAAACTTTTAATACGAGATATTTTTAAGGATTCTTTTGACATATTATATAATTAACTTAAAAAAGTATTTATAATTTTTAAAATAAATTTTAAAGCCATTTAGAAAAAAGTAATCTCGTCGAAATGGACCCGCGCGCGGTGCGCAAGCCTGTATAAAAGTAATTTATAGCCCAGTCTAATTCTAACGTGTTTTCTCTGGTCGTATGAAATGTGGAATTGTTATCTCATTGTAGTGGTGATTTTGTGGTGACACACACACACACACACACACACACACACACACACACTCTGTCTCTATGTTTCTCTGTCTCTGGGGACTGGGTTAAAGAAAGTATTCACGGGTCCAATGGCCATAACTTAATTTGGTGGAACAGAACTATTTCACATCTGAACATCGACTGAAATAAGTTGATAAATTCAAAGTTCATAAATTTCAGTCAACTAAAATTTGTGTTATGCTCTTCCTTTCTCTTTTAATGACAGATATGAACTCTCCCTCGTAACTACCCCTTGTAACTCTCCTTTTCCTGTCTCCGCCTTTCTCATTCTTCAGAATAAGCAAAAGATATTAGCGTCTCTGACCAATGACGTATTATGTAATACGGGAGGAGAAAAAATAAGTCGCAATGTTTCCAGACGCGTTATTCCTATTTCATTTAACCATAAATGTTATACAAACTCGAGTTTACATCCGAAAAAAAAAAAAATATATATATATATATATATATATATATATATACACATATATATAAATAAATGGTTTTGCTTTCACCCAAATTAGTCATTCTGACGAAAGTCAAACGTTTCGCTCCAACCTTAAACCTAACTTAACGCGGATTTTGAACTACGGACTCGTCGAGGAATTCTGAATTCCAAAGGCCCCGTCTGAATTCGACTCCCCGATCAGCAACCCAGCGTCTTAACCGCCAGACTATCCTCGTGGGTATAATATATATACCGGTGGCGCAAAAGTCGCGCATCATAAGATTTTTCAGTATTGATTATAATATTTTTTTCTTTTAGATAAGGGATGACTATTGTTAATTTCGCAGCCATCCCCTACCTAAAAGAAAAAATATATTATAATCAACACTGAAAATTCCTATGATGCGCGACTTTTGCGCCACCCTTTATATATATATATATATATATATATATATATATATATATATATTCGTACATTCCCTTCAGTAATTCCTAAAAATATGTTGGTAAAAAATCCTTTGAGATTTTTCGCCTTTCGCTGACGAGTTAATATACAAATACATAAAAAGAATATAAATAGAGTCAAAATAGATTTTTATATTTGTTTATCATCTCGATGATACGCTTTGGTCCGATTTCATGCTCATGTATCTCGCAAGTTCTTTATGAAAGAAGGTCCGCGTCTCTGTATTGGTATATATACATTTAAGATATTTTTGGTGGCATTTGGCTTAAAGTATAGCAGAAAATTTTTACTTACAAATTGGATTTCCAGTAGAAATCCAATTTGTTAACTCCGCCCTTGCGAGAAGCGGGATGGAGGTGTGTGTGTGTGTGTGTGTGTGTGTGTGTGTGTGTGTGTGCGTAAAATAACTCCAACAGTTGAACCGTTTCAGATAAAAAATGGTAACTATACCATCCAAAAAACTCTTTTTTCCATACGTGGGGGTGCCCCAAGGATCACCTGAGCCAGAGCAAAAACATGGTGAGTGGGGTCGGGATCCGAATCCCCGGAGGCCTGCTAACCCCACATGGAGCAAGTAAGCCCCCTTAAAAAAAGTGACAACGGATGTCAGTGGCGAAAACACTGACACCTTCTTGGAAGATAGAAGAGAGAGGAGCTCTACCTCGAACGCGACCATCAACTCGTCATCAGCTGAACCGTCACTCATCGTTAATATAAATAAAATAAAAAATAACATCTGGCAACTGTATCCAAGTTGATTTGGCAAAAATCGCGATAAGTTGTTTTGCAGGCAGAGGTTTGCATCTTGTGATGCCTTTCTACTTTGGGTTGTTACTTTTTTATGCAGGGAGGAGGGGGGGGGGCAAGTGCGAGCGCCTACAAAATGACCCCCATACGTAAGAAAGAGAACCGAAATGAAGGTCTCCGAGGCTCATAATGCCATTTTTTTGTTATTATTATTATTATTATTATTATTATTATTATTATTATTATTATTTTGAAAAAATTGTGTAGTGTAAAATACATGTACAGTATATGTAGTGAAGAATAGAGAGAGAGAAGCGTATTTGAGAGCATGCTGGACTGCGTTTCTATGGTAATATACTGTAATGATATTTTGATAAAAAATATATATTCGTACAGGGCAGCTCTCACTGTATTTATCATGTTTACAAACATCGAGCTTAAAGGTATTCAATTCCTTTAATTTTACGAACCAACCGAATAAAAGAGATCCACCTCGTAATTTACATAAATAGAATTTGTATTTTGGCATTTATGTCTATCGTTACATGACTTTGAAAAATTTATATATTTATTTTATAAAACTTCGCAAAGATTATTTTAGAGGTCCTCATTGAGTCTGAAATGAGGTTTCTAATGCTTAGTTATATTTAAACTACCAACTGACTAATACCATTAATTCTTGGTACCAAATTAAAACTACTTTATCGCTTCCCAAGTGAATTCTTTTTTAAATGAATTCTTTTTCTAAATGAATTCTTTTCTAAATGAATTCTTTTTCATCTACGATAAAATCTCCGACGTAAAGCACTGACTGTTATAAACAAACAATTTTCATCCCTATGCGACGAGACTTCATGGATCAGAATTCTATATGTTTTTAATAATAACAAATACGAGTCAGGATAGCCAGAAACTGGCTGGGAAGATTAATCAAATAAACTATTGCAGTTTACTGGATACACCAGTGGTGGCGAACCTTTTTTGCTGGCGGGTCATTTTTGTTACTTTTGATTTTTAAAAAAACGAAATTGGGTCATAATAATTTATTTACTTACTATTTTTAGTGAGAAACTTCTTGTTGGATTTTAGCTGCTAATATTTTGATCCGAGGTTTATATTTAGTTGGCTTTAGTCTCACACATGTAGCACTCATATCTGTGCCAAGGCGATTCCTAGTGGTGGATTTGACGAAATCCATGGAGGAAAACGACTATTCACACGAATAAGATGAACCAAGCATTGTTAGCGGAGCTAATGCTAGCTTTTTCATTGATGCAAAAGAATTTGGTAAAGAGTTCCATTCTGCAAGAATAAGATTCTCTACTCTTTCTATTGATTGTCGTTCTCTGGTTACACCCAAAATTGACGACTCCAATTCCTTTTCTCGTAACTTCAGATTAAGATCAATAAATTTAGTCTTCCATACTGCACTTTCTTGGAAGTCAACTAATTCCATTTCTAAAGTACCAATGTCAAGCCAATGAAAAGCTGATAACTAAAGATCTTCAAATTGAATAGTATGGGGGAATTGGATGAATTGTTAGTTGTCATACACACACACACACGTTTTTAAACGTATATTATACGTTTAAAAACGTTTAAATGTGTATCGGCTGTTTATTTTGGTGGGAGAATAAAATAATTTTAAAACTGTAAGGCAGAAAATATTAAAAATTAGTCATATTTTATTTAAATAAGAGCTCGGGGGTCACAAACTTGCCTCGTGGGTCAGTACTTGACCCGCGGGTAAGTGGTTCGCCATCACTGGAATACACTAATCATTCATCAGGTCTAGAAACTGGCACAGCGCTCTGGCTATACCAATACGGCCTATTTCAATAATTCCTGGATTATTATTACCAGCATCCTCGGGATTCGAACCCTCGGTGTCTTCATTTCGCTTATCGGGAAACTGTGTTACCTATTGATTATGGGATCTGGTTGTGTTTTTTTATCTTTTTTTGTGTACCATAAACTCATAAAATGTCGGGTTTCCTTCTCAAATGGCATTATGTTCAATCTGAGTTTGTCTTTACTCTAAATGCTTTCGTGGAATCATTGTCTGAAAATGGCCTCAAGTTTGTCAATTTTGATTGCATTGTGGTAAATTGCATTGATTAAATGTCATAAACATTAGTCAGACCTAAAAAAACCATCTTAAATCCAGCGACCTTACGCGTGTGAAAGTTGTGGGGTGTCCAGGTATAGTTCATACATTAGTTTCGCACGGCAAAGTGTAATGCTTCTTCATCCGATGTCCTCTCATAATCGGGGTCTTTTCCGTTCTATGGACGCCACCCAAATTTATTTTGCGTCTGGGTATCAAATGAGTACTTTTGAGTATAATTCAGTAGGTTTTAACCCTCTAACGCCGACTGGGTCGAATACGTACCGTTTTAAATACACGCATTTAGACTTAACCCTACAAAAACGTTCGGCGTTAACGGGTTAAGTTGGGAAAATAATTTTTATTAAGAAAATGAAACAGTTTTGGCTTTTTAGTTACTTATTATTTAGAATTTTGGGGAGGAAAATTGGAAATGTTACGTAATATTCCATTGAATAAATCTTTCCCTTTGTGTCTTTGCCTCCACATTGGTTAGGGTTAGGTTACGTTAGGTTAGTTGATAGTGTAATGTCGGCTAACCTCTCTCTCGGATAACAATTAAGATTCGCTATTGTGTTGTGGTTCATTTCAACTTATTTTTCATCGAATTTTAATAAATAAACGTTTCTCCAAATTAAAATGTAATCACTTGTAGGTCAAGAAAAGTAGACTAATGTAGATTTTATTTGATTTTAGTCGGGTTCAAAGAACGGAAAAGATCCCATAATCTCGTACATTCTGAACTTAATACACGATTTTACGTTTCATTCACCCTCTAAATCATACACTCCATCTAAAATACCACAGTGGTTCCCAAATTTTTCTGGCGCTCGAAGCACTCCAGTGTCATATATTCTTCTTTGTGGGCACCTCGGAAGATTTTCCCCTTTCACTGTCGAGCATTGAATCCTCCTCCTCCCATCCCACGAATCCCTATCACCACTTAACTTTAAACTGAACCTCTTCCGTTTCATTATGGACGATAGAAATCGCGAATATTTTGTTTTAATTGAAATTTTCAAATCTTGAATAACTTTTGAGTTCCGCGTTGGCACTCGTTGTTGGTAAATGGCGCGCGAATGAGTTGTTCTAACTCAAATTGGCATCGAATAAGCTCCGTCCCATTATTGCCAAGTAGTAAAAACTTGTACGTTACTCGGGTTGTTTTACTAAAGGATAAGAGTAAAAAATTGCAGTACTTCAGAATTACTGTACTAAAATGACGTTTTAACTATGCTTGATGATCCTGGATTATTTATTAGATAAAGTTCGGTTAACATATTGGATGCCAGAGGGGATTTCGGAAAACTTTCCCTGGGATCAAATGTCATTTTTGGGTTTAGGTGGTATATTTCGGCAAATAAAGGATGAGTAAGGGTCAAAAACATTAAATTTTTATTCCATTTTTTTTTCCATTTCAAAAATGAGTGACATGGTTCCCAGTAAACAAACATTTTCTTCCAAAGCAATGTCACTCATACGTGATTCATATGTGAAATTTACCATTCTATGCTTTTATCAGAATTTACTTAGGTTTATTGCTTTTTGACCCTAAAAAAAAGGTGCTGAGTATATAATTTAGCATTTTTACTATTATGGCGAACTCAAAACCAGGAAAAGATTACTAAATCAAGGAAAATGAAACAAATTATCAGCGAATCTGATGACGATTCAGTTGCTGATCCAAAATCCAGATGAATAGTCCAAATGAATTATCAGAAGACGATACAGACAACGAAATAGAAAGGTGCCAAAGTGAAATGGTCATAAACGAAGATGATAAGGATTTAGAAGTTCTTGAACGAGATACGGACGATGTTAAAGATGAAGCAGTATGGACTTGAATACCAAAACAGAACCCAAAATTTACTTTTATTGGTAATGCGGGAGAACAAAAAGACCTGCCGGAAGGTATTTTCCCGATAGAAGTATTCAAACTTTTTGTTGACGATGAAGTGACGATAAATCTTTGGGTTCAAGAAAGAAACGGGTACGCAGAAAAAACAGTGGTGAAACTTCCGCGAGGCATTCAAGAATACAGTCTTCGAAACCCACCAACAAAGAGGAAATTAACATTTTTTTTTATTCAATGTTTGGATAGGCCTAGTATGCATTGGTAAAATTGCTAATTACTGGTCCACTGATGCTATTTATGAAAATGAGGTAGCGCCTAACATAATGGCTAGAAATAGGTTTCAGATATTGCTAAAAAGTCTTCACTTTGCTGACAATGACACCATTGAACCGAACAACAGACTCAAGGAAAAGTAGTCAACAGTTTATTAGTATATCTTCATATATCAGTATATGAAGTATATCTTCATATAGTGAAGATATATCAGTATATTTTCATATCAGCATATCTTCATAGCCGAGGTTTAGCGATAAAAAATTTCGCAAGGGACCATACGTTGAGAATCCCAGAGTAAATCCAATGCTCTGTGAATCACATTTGCGTGCCATGGTTTGAAATGAGGTAGGGTGTGTGACCGTGTGTCGCACAACTGTGAGTGACGCGGCCTGAACACACAAAACGGTGTCACTCGCATTTGAATGACGTGGTAGTCAGTGTTAAAAAACTCGTTAAACTGAGAGTTTATAAATTGTTGCGCACACACACACACACACACACACACACACGTTTGTCTACTCTACAAAACCGCGACATTTTCACAATCAGTTTATCCAATCTAATAAATTTAATCAAACCTTACCTAACCTAGCGTAACCTGACTTAGACTAACCATAATTATATCCCCTTTTTCATGATAAGAGGTATCACTTATAAAACACCGCGACACTTAGTCGTGATACGCACGTTCGTGTCTCGATGGGCTCTGTATGTATCCTCAAGATTGCCACGATTCCGTAAGGAACACACACACACACACACACACACACACACACACTGTTTTTGAAATATGATGCAAGTATACTGGGAAAAAATCTAAAAATATTTTTGAAAAAGCGATGCAATTTAGTGTTGTTGAGATGGACCAGAATATAGATTTAAAGGAATCTCAGAATTTCGTTGAACTCGCGTTTGTCTCAAAGTTTTTAGGGATGTCACAATATTAATTTTTAGATTTTTGCCACTGATTTAGCTCTGAGTAAACGTTTCGCGAAAACGTCTGGTCTTGTAGCTAGCTAAAAGTTTTAATTAACCATTTAGATTTGTCTTAACTTTCGGAAGCTCCACGAAGTTGATTTTGTAATCCTTCCATTTATGAAAATTACCTTTGGCTTTGTTCTCTGTTGGAATAAATCTCGATAGTTAAAATATTTAGCTGGTTGTAAAGCCAGATCCTTAGTCAAACGTCTACTCCAGCGTCGAGAGAGAAGCGCAATAAACGCGGGGACTTAAATACTTGGAAACTGAGAGCTACCACGATCTAATGGTGTTCTTATTTGGCACGCGGGAAAGTAGAATTATCCTTGCCCCCGAATGTTTGCCGGGGGAGATGTTCGCGTCTGTAGGAGTTACTCCTGACGGAGAAGCAGTCTTGGAGGGAGAGATGCATAATTTTTTTCCCGTTTGTTGAAATATGCGCCAGGTTGTATTAACTTGTAACGCATTGTCAGTAGCATTCACGACTTCTACTTAAGAGATCCCGAGTTCGAATAATCTTGGTGTGGTTAATTTTGAATATATATATATATATATTAGGGTGACAATAAAAATCGAAAGTTGGAGTTTTTTATTGGCCATTTGTTCAATGCTGCTACTACATGAGAAAACAATGTACTGTAAATATTAGGTCATTCAGATAATATTTAAGGGTGTCTCAAGTGCGGTAAATAATTCTCCTTATAACAAAAATTAATTATTCATTACCTAGTAAAAATAAATTAATATTTTTTTTAATTAATGTAAATAAACGTTAGTTTTAGTTCATAAGGTTTAAGTGCAGGCGTACTCCAATCGTAATAAGTAAATAATATACAGTATTTACTAAATATATTCCAGGGTGTCTTTCATTCAATTGTAGACCACCCATTAATTCTTGCTTTTCCTCAAGCCATACCCCTTTTTCAATGTACCAGGCTGAGACTTCCTATGATCCTCAACAACCTGCAAGAGATGTTGGCGCTGTTCTTCATTCTTCGTAATCTTTGTATTGAAGGCCTGGATCAAGGCAATTCCCCTCTCTGCCATGTCATTGACGACTTTTAGTCCTTCAACTATAGTCAAACCAGTCTTGAAATCTTCGTTGTCCGGCCAGGTCTCTGGTTCCTTGGACAAGAAACCATCATTAATCTTTAGAAGTTCAAAGAGAAGCTTTGATCCTTTCGAGGCAAAGTCCGAGAGCTGCTTTGTTGAAATGGAAGAAACAGCAGGTATTGGGGCTCGCTTTGGAGGATCTTCAGCAGCTTCTTTTTCGAGGATTGATCGAGCGATATTCTTTTTCGTCGTTGCATTGATACCTTTATCAAAGAGTGCGAGACCAATCAAGTACTCGCTGAGGTACCATAAGTGACGACCGAGGACACTAAGGCAGGATGCTGAGATCTTTTCATCGTGGTACTTTGCTAGGTCTTGAAGAAGCTTCAAATCGTTCGCGGGAGCAGATGAAGGACTGCTGGCCGTGAACCACGCGCTGACATATAACTCCAGGGCAAAAAATACAAATCGTTTTAAGCCAGACATTTCACTAGTTGTAAGTCTGAACTGATGGGAAAGCAGCAGGATTTTTAATGAATAAATTACTTTTGCCATCCAACGTGCTCGGTGAAGTGCTCCAGGTCGCCGAAACCTAAAGTTAGGTAAATTACCTCCAAGGATTGTAATCGACAACTCCAAGAATTCACGGTAATCATCCCTCGGCTGATGTTTTGTCAGATATAGATTCCAGCAAGCGATCAGTTCTTCTCGATTCTCATTCAGACTCGATGGAAGGTCTGACAGGGTCTTGTACTTATCTTGGCAAATTGTATTCCACGTCTTTTTGAAGCGGGAGAATAGGAGGATATCTGGACCAGATGATGGTCCCATGCATTCCATGTACGCCTTCTCAACGACAAGTTCTAGGATGTGATGGCGACATGCAAGGTATAAGAGCCGGCGGCCGAGTTTCTGCTCCAAAATTACGCATGCCCCAGACAAGTAACCAGTATTTGAAGCTGTAGTGTCGAAGCTCATAGCTGATATATACTCGTATATATTACCATAGGAAATCAAATTCAGTTCCAAATTTATATAATTTAAACATCAAACTAATTCAACAATTAATGAAACTTTTCTAGAACAATTTCCAATAATAATATAATCAATGTATCAAAATAAAAAATATTACCTTAGATATCTTAAAAGAATCGGGAGAGAACTTCTGAGCGTTGTTTTCAGTCAGGCAGTCGTATGCAAAATGAACTTGAAGCACCAAAAGCTGATCATCCAAAGATTGATACACATCATATTATTTAACGATTTATTTATGAAAATTTTAATTTAATGAAATAAATTAATCGATTTGCATAATCTATAGTATGAAATAAAGGAAACAATTCTATTAAATTATATAATACACTTGCATTCTCGAAACATTTTTGTTTTTGAAGCGTTGTCGAAACTCGTTCATTCTTGAAATTTCTTCCGCGCGACAGTTTCATTCATGTGACTCGAGGCACCCCTAAATGCTTTCCGAATTCCATGAGATTTCGTCTACGCTGTTTCCTCATAGGGTGGCAGCATTGGACAAATGGCCGGCAAATTTTTTGAATTTCAAATTTTAAAACTATAAGAAGTTGTCACCCTAAATATATATATATATATATATATATATATATATATATTATATATATATGTTGTGTGTGTGTGTGTGTGTGTATATATATATATATATAAAATTTCACAAATGAGTCCCCAAATGGGGTGAAAAGGGAGACATGCTCGGATATAAATATAGAGGGTAATGAAGAACAGAAAAGGTAGAAACTAAAGCATACACACTCATTCACACGGGCATCCTAGTGGACCAGTACCCTCCCCCCCCCCACATGGCTAAATTCTACACCTGAGGCGCTTCATACAGAATCCCGAACTTATACACTTCTAATGAACCTCCTCCTTCATTCCAACCTACTTGCAGCCACTTCTCGCGCATCACCCAGATCACGTCCATGTTTGCTTACGTAATCATTCTCCATGTCCATCCATCTTCTCCTTCTTCTCGACCTTCCTTTCCCCCTTCCACCTTCGCAAACACGCTTTTCACAACTCTGTCGTCTTCCATTCTTTCAACACACTTCGACACACTTTCCTAAATTTTCACTTCTACTGACTTCTGAACACCAAATCTGTTTAGAACCACACGATTTCTTACTCTATCAATATGGCGCACGCCACACATACTTCTCAAGTTATCCCTCTCAACTAGGATTGTTTCCCGGGATCCCGGGATCCCGGTTGATTTTATGTGCGGGATATATCCCGGGATTTTTTCGTTCATCCCGGGATATCCCGGTGCTAATTACTTACATAATAATTAGTATATATAGTATAAATACCCTGTTTACACGATCATACATGTTGTATCATGAGCTTTTTCAGCTGCAGGACTGTTTATAACTAAACTTAGAACTCGGCTGAGTGATAAGAGTGTGAATTGTCTATGTTTTCTACGTTCGTATTATAAGTCAAATTAGTTTTTTAAATGCGCTATGTTTTGCATTTTCATATGTTTAGTTGTTTTTGTGTTTTTACGAGCATGCTTATTCTTTACAAAGATATTATTCTTTACAAGTGTTGATTTTCTTACAAATAGCTGTCTTGTTGCGCTCAACTGTCTTTTAAGCTAGTTATTTCACACTCATAGTTACCTAATGGAATATGTTTAAATAAATAAATGATGAAATCTTTATAATTTTTATATTAAATCCTTTTTAAAAGTATAAAAAAATTAAATACATATAAAATAAAAATCCCGGGAAATCCCGGGATCCCGGGACGAAGACAGATTTTATCCCGGAATCCCGGGATAACCAAAATGACTCAAAACGACAATCCCTACTCTCAACCGCTTTTACTCTCAACTTCTCCCTTTCGTGTCGTGTCGATGTTTGACACACACACAAACGCACCTTCATATAAATATCTGACAGCATCTTTACGCAGTCTCCGCTTCTTCACAACTGCTTTCAGAGCATCCATCACTTTTCTTCATTGATTCATTCTAATTGTTAACTCGTACTTGACCTAGTTTTTATATTTACCATCAAGTGACAGTCCGAATTTCCTTCACTCTCCGTAAGTCAATAACGTGCTCTTACTTTCAACACTTTCAAAAATCTTCTCTCACACCGCCACAAAAGTTTTAACAACCTCTCGCATATCACATTCACTCTGAGCAAATAGGGCAACACCATCCACGTACAACAGATTCGACAGGCACCACCTGTTCCCATCATACGCCATATTCATTCCTCTTTCTAGCAGTCGTACTTTCACCTCTCTAATCACTCCATCCATAAACAGATTGAACAGCCACGGAGACATCATCACACATCCTTGACGCACACCAACACTTATATCAAACCAAACATTCAGTTCTTTGGTTACTCCCACACACGCGCTACTTCCATCATAGAAACTCTTCACCACATTCAAGAGTCTACCGTCAATACCATACATACTCAAGAACTGCCACAGTGCTTGTCAATTTACTCTATCATTCTCAAGATCCATAAAAGTCACTTACTGTACACCTTGGAATCGCTTTCGCACGCTTTCTCAATGACTTGTCTCGCTGCAAACACCCTATCCACGCAGCCTCTTCCACCAGGGAAACCTCCTTGTTCATCGCTCACCAATCATTGTGGAGTACCAGAAACACCTTCTATCACTATCCTACCACACACCTTCCCCATCACACTCAACAGATTTATACCTCTGTAATTCTTACATTCACTCTTTTTACCGTTCAGTTTATACAATGGAACAATTATTGCTTTCTTTCAGTCTTCGGGCACACCCCATTGGTCCATATTATATATAATATATATATATATATATATATATATATATAATATATATATATATATTATATATATATATATATACATATACAGGGTGTTCCATAAGTTCGGTCTCGTAAGAAATGTTATTTTAAATTAGATTTACAAAAGTAATAAGGGGTTCCATAAAACCTTAGCCCCCCATTTGCAGCTTACATGTTTACTTATATCGAAGTAGTTTTTAGTGATTATAAAAATATATAAAATTCTTTATTTATTGCAGGTATTAAAATTACTGTAGCTGATAAAGTGATAATATAATGGCTTCTCAATTAATTGGTGATTCCAAGAGGCAACGTGTGATAGATCGCATACGAGCAATAACATTTCGGGAAGCTCGTGATGCTGGAGCCACCTTTATAACACGTTCATGGGTTGCCAAAAAGTTGCGAAGAAGTGAGGACTTCGTCAAAAGAAATTGGAATAAAACTTTGGATGAATGTGAAATGGATACAACCAAATCTAGGCGCCCAAATTTGCCACTCTCTCAGGAAACAAAGGACATCATTGAAAGCGGTACGCGTAAGCGGAAAAACAGCTGTGCTAAACTTTCTAGAGAGATCGAAGTGTTGAGAGGAAAGATCGTTAGTGTTGAGATCATTCGACTGTACCGTCATAGGCAAGGTTTAAAGCCTTGGCATGAACTTCCACAGCCAAGAAAAACTCAACTTAACATCGATGACAGAATGTGGTTTGCCCATTATCTTGAAGATTGGGATGTGGATGATTTCACGAATTTAGCTGTCTCCGATGAATTTTTTGTTTACGTAACACGTCAGCCTAACTACCAAAATGATCGAGTGTGGGCCACAACACCAGATGAAATCGATGACAATGAACATTATCGCGAATTATTAAAAAGTCCAGACTGTGTTGGTGTGTTTGTTTTGTTCACTGCAAAGAAGCTCATGTGGGTGCTGAAGCCAAATGGTCAGAGTTGGGATGGACAGTATTTTCGTGATATTATTCCATCCCAGCATGTCATTCCTTTTCTAAGAAACCCAAACAATGTTATGGATGTCGATCAGGTCACACTTCCGCACGATAAGGCCCCCTGCTTAAGGCATTAGCCACTCAACAGTTGTTGCGGAACCGTGAGATCGATCTTTGGAAATGAAGAATGGCCAGGAAATTATCCTGACCTGAACGTCTGTGAACACATTGGATCAGTTATAAAGGACAAGGTTGAATGTCTCTTGTTTCAAGAACCTGCAGCAAATCGATTTTCGAAGGATACAATGACGCAACACATTGAAACTGTTTTAGCAAATTTGCGTAACGATCAAGATCTATTCACGTCACTTTTGGCAAGCTACCCAAAGCGAATTCAGGCTGTCTTGGAAGCCAATGGCGGGAACACCAAGTTTTAATGTTTCTCATTAAATGCAGGATTAAATTCTCTTTTGTAAGGTATGTTTAGTTTTACTGTGCCTCTAATGGTTTAGGCCATGGGCGGGGGGGCCTAAAGTTTATTGGAGCCCCGTACATTTAGAACTAGGGCTGGGCACCTGGAATCCCGGAAGTAAAGCAGACAGCTCATTTTCCGAGAAAACTATCATCGATCCCGGGATTTCCCGGTATTCTATTTTCAGGGAAGACTTTTAAACACAGTTTTATTATGAGGTATATTTATTTCATGCAAAGGCTTTTCACAATTGAAGTTTTCGTTCACCCGTTTTTTAAACTTTGAAAACCGTTTTCGCTCGAGTATGGGGTGAAATAATATCCCGGGATCCCGGATGCCCATCCCTATTTAGAACCATTGGAACCAAACAAATGTTCAAATTGATGTCTTGTTTTGGGACCTTTATTTAGTTAGCAGGTAGAGTAACAAACAATAGTTAATATGGAAGTGAGTTCCATATTAACCATTGCGGTTATTCTACCTGCGACAAAAAAAAGGTCCCAAAACATTATTTTGAATATTTGTTTAGTTCTAATGTATTACTTTTGTAAATCTAATTAAAATAAATTTTTCTACGAGACCGGACTTATGGAACACCCTGTATATATATATATATATATTTAGTGTCCAAAATCAAGCAATTTATAAAATTAATGAAATTTTAGGGAATGTATTAAATTGTGATACGCACAAAACCTAACCTAACGAATTTTTGGGCAACATATTGTGAAAATACCAGTGTGCATGCATCTGCGGCATTACCAGAAAGGTTTTGTGCGTATCACAATTTGACACATTGCCTAAAATTTCAGTCAGTTTACAAATTGGCTGATTTCAGACATTGACTAACATATATATATATATATATATACGAGGGTGGGCTGAAAAGTAGTGCCTCCACTTGAATATTTCTAGATTGTGTAGAGGTAGCCAGATAAAACCGGTTTTGTGTTGTAACTTGATATCCCCACCCAATTCCAGATTGTGTGGAGATAACCAGATAAAACCGGTTTTGTTATATCCTAATATAGCCTACACTCATTCCACACGTTGGTTTAATATCGATTACAGTGGAAAGGAGTAAAGACATTCGCTTCAAGCAAAGTGTCGTAATTAAATTTTTGACCGCGGAAACTGCTGCTCCCAGACATTCATCGGCGAATGCAAGCTGTGTACGGCAAACAGTGTGTTGAGGGGAGTACCGTTCGACGTTGGGCGAGGCAGCGTAAAGAAGGAGAAGCAGGGCAAGAAGATTTGCGAGACAAACCGCGAAGTGGAAGGCCCGTAACGGCAACCGACGAGTCTCATCGGAACTACGTTGACGAACTGATTCGTGGAAATCGTCGCATTAAACAAAATGAAATTGCCGCAATGCTCGATATCTCCAAAGAGCGAGTGAGACATATTATCAGTATTCTCGGTTACCGAAAGGTCTGCGCCAGATAGGTGCCTCGCATGTTCACTGCCGAGATGAAAACTGAGAGACTACGCATTCGCCAAGAAAATGAATTTCTGCACAGCACTGTGATAGGATACGAGACGTGGGCCCACCATTATAACCCTGAAAATAAACGGCAATCCATGGAATATCGGCACAAAAATTCACCGCAATCAAAAAAATTCAAAGTTAAAAAATCGGCTGGAAAAGTGATGATGACCGTTTTTGGGGATATCAATGGTGGTGTTCTCGAAGCCTTTACGGAGAGAGGAACAACAATCAACTCCGCACGTTAATACTGAAACTCTGAAGAAGTTGAAAAAAACGGGTCAGGAGGGTTCGCACACAAAAACGCACTCATTGTTCACCATGATAACGCACGGCCTCACACCAGTATTCAAACGCGAGAAGCAATTGAGGATCTGCAGTTCACCGTCTTGCCGCATCCACCATATAGCCCCGATTTAGCACCATGCGATTTTCACCTCTTTCCTAAATTTAAAGAACATCGTGGAAATCGCTACGAGTCAGACGAAGAAGTTAAGGCCGCTGCGAAATTTTGGTTTCGTAATCAAAGCTCCGAGTTTTACCGGAATGGACTTCAAAAACTTATTTATCGTTGGCGTAAATGTATCTCGGTAGAGGGTGATTTTATAGAAAAGTAATGTATCGTTTTGAAAATAAATCTAAGGTACAGATCTGCTTTTGTTTCGATAAAATCCTTTTACCCGTTTAAAATTTATTTGAGTGGAGGCATTACTTCTCAGCCCACCCTCGTAATATATATATAATATATATATATATATATTATATATAAGATATATATATAGATATTATATATTAATATACTGTATGTGTGTGGTTGTGTGTGTGTGTAAAGTTAACGATGAAAATTCAACACATTTTCCAAATAAGCTAAAATGAAAGAGATCTTAATGCTGAAAAAGAATGTAAATAAATTCGTTTCATTTTATCTTGAGAAATAATAATCCGCTCGATTAAAAGTCCTCGTTCACCACACTAATGGGGTGAAAAATGATTGTATAAACTTATTTGATCAGCTGTGACTGGTGATGACTAGAACAGAAATCATTTTCATCGCAATTATCGCAGGTAATGATGAGAATTCGTGACGACATGACGAAGGCTTTCTACAGTATAATAAAAGGTCTGATTGTATAATTATAGAATTTTCTAGCCTTTCATATATATAGGGTGAACCAAATGTAGGTGGACAGAAATGATAACGTTTATTTTGAGAATACATATTTAATTTTTTTTGTATACTATAATACAAAATAAAATTTAAATAAATTTAGTTATAATATTTAATATAATATAACACAAACACCATAGTTTAATGAACACCATAGTTATAATATAATATAACACAAACCGTATTCAATCTACTGTCCACCTACTTTTGGTTCACCGTGTATATATGCTCCTCAGTGGTGTAGTGGTTAGCGTCGCTGACTACGAATCCATCGGCCCCGGGTTCGAGACCCGACGGCAGCCAGCGCAGCAAAACCCAGCTGTTCATCCTTCTACACAATAAAGAAAGTGGTTGGTAGATAAATGGGACCCTAGGTGGCCTAGTGGTTAAGACGCTGGGCTGCTGATGGGGCGTGGTTCGGATTCCACGTTAATCTGTAGGTCTAAGGTGGAGTGAAAAGCTTGACCTTCGTCAGAATGAACAATTCGGGCGGAAGCTAACCAAATGTTATATATATATTACTTTGTTACTTTGTTACTTTATGCGAGTTTGAACGACGGTTCAGGATCGACCTGTGGTCAACCCCTCTGCAGCATCTGCAGCATCCCGCCTCATTTGTAGGACATGAAGGGGGAATTGCTGCTGATCTTCTGCCCTCGTAGACCAGGTCAGGGACTTTGCGCAGGAATCTGTCCAGCTGGGTCTTGAAGTTATTCAGGTCGGTGTGCTGGAGGTTCCTCACTGCTTTTGATAGGTCATTAAAAAGCTTTGGACCACGTATTCCGAGGGTATTTTCCATCCTTGTTTTCATGGCCCCCTGTCCCACTACAGCTGGGACAGTACAAAATCTGCATCTTCTCTCATTCCAGTTTGTTTCTATTTCATTTCTAAGGTTAGGGACAAAGCACTTAAGTATTTTCCATATGTATATTATCGTGTACCGTATATATATAATATATATATAAATAATATAATATACAGAATGGCGCAAAAGTCGCGCACCATAGGAATTTTCAATGTTGACTACTGTATATGTTATTTTTTCCTTAAGGTAGGGGATGGCTGTGAAATTAACAATAGGCGAGAGGGTGAGTTTGGTTTTAATGCATGGAATGCCATGTACTACAAATCGATGAATCGGTACAGAATTTAAATTCTGTACCGATTCATCGATTTGTAGTACCCTTCAGAAATACTCGTATTATATTTGCATTTGAGGAGCCCATTACGTTTTCTCAATTGACGTGTGACAATTCATTTCTAAATTTACAATAGTCTGCGCGCTGGAAGTTAGGAATTTTATTCGAGTTAGCTGGTTTTGAGTGACTTACTGAGAGGACAAACTCCACCATATTGTGATCGCTATCGTTTAACGGGTCTATTACTTGAAGATCAGTGATAAGCCTATCATCCGTAGTTATTACTAAATCTAAAATACTGTCCAACCTCGTAGGTTCCCCAACCTTTTGAATAAGAAAGCTACCCTCGAGAAAGTTAACTAAACGATTACCTTCCGCGTCTCCCTGCATTGTATCGTAATTCACGTTAGCGCAATTAAAGTCACCCATAATTAAGGCCTGCTCACTACCTATTATTGTCTTTAGTTCACGATATAACGCTTCGTCCGTATCAGCTAACAAAGATTTTTAATGTGTCTATTTCTGAGGGGTGCGTACCAGATAATTTCAAGTTAGCAAATGTAACGTCTCTTTTTAAGAAAGGCAATAAGGGTGCGACGGGAAATTGTAGGCCAATCAGTTTAACATCTGTTGTAGGTAAGCTACTGCAATCAATAATTAGGGATCGTATAGTCGAACACTTGAATTGCATAACTTGATTAGAAATCAGAGCTGGGCACCGCAAACTCAAAATCACTTCCGCAATCGCAAATCCGCAAACTCAAACCTTACCTTCCGCAACCGCAAATCCGCAAACTGCTTGCCATTTTTGGTGCCGCAAACGCAAATCCGCAAACACAAACCATATTTCCAATTTTTACAGTGCTGGGCACTTCCGCAAACACTTCCGCAAACCGCAAATTCCGCAATCGCAATTTTAACTATAAAAAGTATCCAAAACATTAAAGAGGTATAAAAAGTTTTTATATCTTTTTAATGTTTAATGTTTTAGCCTTGTTTTTATTAAAAACAAGGCTAAATAATTTATTACAATAAATCACTATTGTAGAAGAAATAAAAATACTACATATATTGATATATTATATTGAACAAAAATACCTCCTGCAAGTAAATAGTAAATAAATTAAATAATAAATTTGCGGAAAGATTTGCGTTTGCGGTCTTAGTTCCGCAACGCAAATTCACTAATTTGCGATGACTTTGCCGCAAACGCAAATCCGCAAACGAAAAACATACTTCCGCAATTGCGGAATTTGCGGTTTGCGGAAGTGTTTGCGGAAGTGCCCAGCTCTGTTAGAAATACGCAGCACAGTTTTAGGCGAAACAAATCTTGCTTAACTAATATTTTAGAATTTTTCCAAAGCGTGGTTCAAGTTTACGATAGTTATCGGGCGGTAGATGTAGTGTATTTAGATTTTTAAAAAGCGTTTGACACCGTACCGCACAAAAGACTCATTGAAAAAACCTAAGGCTCATGGGATCAGGGGTGTAGTAATAAATTGGATAGAAGGGTGGTTGCGAGGTAGGAAACAGAGGGTGGTCGTTGATGGAGCGGAGTCGTGTTGGGCTAATGTAGCGAGCAGCGTTCCTCAGGGTTCTGTATTGGGTCCGTTGCTTTTTTTTATATACGAGGGCCACTGAATATATTTTGTCTTACCTTTCTTTTTTTCTTTCCAAGTTTCTTTTGTACACAAGTAGTTACATACCTTTTTAACAAGTTTTTATTTTTCCATATAGTCTTCATCCTTTTCTACGGCTTTCCTCCACCTCGAAACAAGGACCTTTATTCCTTGCTGGTAAAAGTCCGCTGGGTTCCGCTGGAGCCACCTCTTAACCTCCTCAACAACCTCATCGTCACTCTGAAACTTCCTTCCACGAATAGCATCCTTCATTGGCCCAAATAAATGGAAGTCTGAAGGTGGTCCCAGAAGATGGTGGCTATAACCTTTCCTGCAGAGGGAGCCATTTTGAACCTTTTCTTGCGTGGGGAGTCTGCGTGATGCCACTCCATGGATTGGCGTTTTGTTTCAGGTTCAAAGTGGTGTACCCAAGTCTCATCCCCAGTCACAATTCGTGAAAGGAAGTCATCTCCTTCTGTCTCGTATCGAAACAACGACTCAGAAGCAATTTCTTTTCTTTGGGCTTTGTGATCTTCAGTCAGTTCGTGAGGAACAAACCGTGAACACACTTTTGAGTATCCCAGTTGCTGAATTATCGTATTCACACTTCCTTCACTAATTCCTAGCTCCAGTAATAGGCTCCTTGTATGTGACGCGCCGATTTCTTCGAATGATGCTGTTAGGCACGTTGCACAGTGTGAGATGTCACAGCCGATGCAGGGCGACCGCTGCGTGGCTCATCATCGAGGCTGGCTTTCCCTCTCTCCGATGATCTCACAGGTTTAGACCAGCGTCCAACCGTGCTCCGATCAACAACAGCAGCTCCGTAAACGTTTTGTAGACGTTTGTGGATCAAAGCTGGGTACTTGCGGTATTTTTTGCGGTACTGCGGTACTACCGCACTACCAAACCGGTACCGCATAACGCAGTACCGCAAAGGATCGCTGAAAGTATAGCAGTACCGCTACCGCATTCAAATTTCCCGCGGTACTTTCCGCGGTACCGACAAACACGACTTTTCAAAAAATTAACACTTTTTTTGAAGTAAACCTTATTACAGGAGTACAGTAAGACGAATGCAGCGTGTGTTGCATCAGCCTAACTCTAGACACGTTAAGTTTTCGTTCAGAACATGTTACGTTGCCATCCTATCACAACGCCTCAGTGCAGTGCTTGCTTTTGAGCCGGATGCACGTGTGTTACATTTCTGTGACAAAGATCGATTTTTAGCCATTATGGCAGAAAGTTCAGGTGCGAAATCGCCGATATGCAATTTCTGAAAATATGTGCTATTACTTGTGTTGTTCTTGTGTGCAGTACCGCAGTACCGCAGTACCGCGGAACGCACCAGGGGGACCTGAAAAAGTACCGCAGTACCGCGTAACGCACTGGGCATGCTGAGGTACCGCAGTACCGCGTAACGCACCCCCAAATTTTGGTACCGCGCCCACCACTGTTGTGGATATTTCCAACTGTTTCCTTCTCTGCGGTTAAGAACTCGATAACAGCTCTCTGTTTACGACGCACATCACTATCAGACGCCATTTTTGAAACTGTGTTAACCATCGGTTTTATACAAGGGCGTTTAAAAGCGGTTTTATAAAAGGAGGGAGGTTCAAAGTGGAATAATCAGGTTATGTGAATCGCAGAAAGTTCAAACTTACGGCCCAAAAGACATTTCAGCCCCATGGCCTATCATTTAGCTAGTAAAAAAGGGTGGGGCGAAATATATTGAGTTCTCCTAGTATATTAACGATTTAGATGTCGGCCTAGTCAGTACAGTTTCAGTTTACGGATGACACGAAGTTGAGTGGTAGGACAATTAATGATGAAGATAGAGGTAAAATCCAGGAAGATCTGAACAAAATCGTTGATTGGTCAGTCACATGGCAAATGAGATTTAACGTCGATAAGTGCAAAATTTTATATGTAGGTTCGCGTAACTGTAATTTTGCGTATAATATGTCAGGGAAGGAGTTGGCAAGCGTAGAACAAGAAAAAGATTTAGGAGTTATCGTCATTGGTGATTTAAAAAGTAGCGAAACAAAGTACAGTAGTGGTCAATAAGGCGAACAAGGTGCTAGGTTTTATAGCTTGGGATTTTAAGTACAAATCGCGCGATATTATTGTTCCTCTTTATAAATCATTAGTTAGACCCCATTTGGAGTACGCGATCCAATTTTGGAATCCGCATATGCGTAAAGATATAGATAAAATCGAAAGAGTTCAAAGACGAGCAACTAAGATAATTCCGTCGCTTAGGTCGAAGTCGTACGAGGATAGGCTTAAGGAATTAAAATTGACTACACTCGAGACTACGAGGCTAAGGGGTGATCTAATCCAGGTTTTTAAAATTATGAATGGGTTCGATAACGTAGATAGAGATAGCTTTTTCGAAATATCTCAATATAATAGAACTAGAAATAACGGGTGTAAGTTGACAAGTAGAAGGTTCGAGACAGCAGTTGCCAAAAACTTTTTTACGCATGAGTAGTAAATAGCTGGAATAGTATGCCAGTAAAAGTAATAATTAGTAGCACGTCTATAAACATGTTTAAAAATAGATTAGATCGATATGTTGATAGATTGGGTATAGTTTAAGGTAGTAAAATTAAGGTTTTTGTGGTTCGGAAACCACGTAAAATTGTAGGTCCCCTCCGCCACCACGGAGGACATGCGCAATACACAATTACAAATACAGTTAGGTAGACCAGCCATGAGTGGTCTTAGGGTCTTTGTTGGTCTGAATCATTATAACATTATATATACACCTTTCAACCTTTCAAATGTTCCGTGCGATGATTTCTCATTTCACAAAGGTCAAGCTTGTCGCCCCTCCTATATATATATATATATATATATATATATATATATATATATATATATACACACGTAAAATTGGCTTAAAGTTATGTTTAAATTTGCATTGAAAATGGCTTAATAATTTCTAATATTAATTAATATATATGCAAATAAAAATGAAGATGAAAATGATAATTTTTATTATCAAACAACATTTGCATTTCCTGAGATATATCTTACGAATGTAAATGAATTTGTAAAATTTTAGCAGCAACGAACTAAGGTGAGAAACGAACGTTTTGAGAGTCCAAATAAAATACAGATTGAGGCCAATAAACGACTTTAATATAAATATGAAAATAGTATAAGATTCATATTACATTTTTTCAAGATGCGTATAATAAGGTTATTACGAGGAACAACATGTTTTTCAAATTAGGGGTAAAAGGTTTGAAGCGAATATAACGAAAAATTGGTTATATTTTTTTGCCAGTTATATCGCTAAATGGAACGGTTTTCCCCCGGGTATATTAGCGAGCACTTAGGTTGATGCGTGTAATATGATGTTGGATGTTGTGAAAGCAAAATAAAATGGCTTTATTCTTTTTAGGTTGATTTGTTTCTTTACGGAACTGGTATAGTTGGGGTTTTACTATGTTCGGCAGTATCCCGTATTCCTCGTATAATAGGAGGTGTTGGTCGGGTCTGATTTCAGGGTGCCGCCGAGAGTTCTCGGCTGACTCGCGGATGTTAAAACTCGAATTGTACGTGTTCGATTTGAGGCAATTTACTACTCTGAAGTGGAGTGTTGGGTTGTAGGCTCATTGTCAAAACATTTATAAGGGTGTAAATCGGTTATTCGCGAGTTAAATTCTCCTTACTCGGATATAATTCTGTTTATAGATCTTTTACTTAATTAACCTCAGCTAATAAAGTCCAGGAAACTATGTCATTAATAGCAATTAAATGACCCTCTGTTCGCAATGTGTGAGAAATTCGGATTAGTCCAAATTTGTATTGTTCTGTTCCCTCATTAGTCCCAACTTGGGGTGATGCGAGAGACTAATTATATAATTTTTAACATATATTAAAAAAAATTGTTTACATTCACTGTTTAAATCCGATTTATGCCCTCTTTTAGGGGTTCAAATAGCTCATTCTCTCCTCGCGTTTTAATTAACGGGTTTGAAATATGACGCGTTTGAAATCTAACTCGTTTAATCGACTTCAGGGCCAACACCGTTCTCCGTTTCCCGAGGAGGAGGTATCAGACGTGATATGCTTTCTGTGCGTCCGATTAAAATGGAGTTAGGAAATCGCTCTATCATCTTATACCGGATGTAATGACTTCATAAGGAAATACGATAGTTCCTGTTTCCGTTCGTGTCCCAATTTCTATTTCTCTATTCGCTTTATACCAATTAACGTAGCTATTATTCTATAGCTTTCTATTTATCTATCTATCTGCGTTTGTCTCTCTGCCATTACTTCGAGAATTATACAATCATGACCGTCACAGTTCCTCATACGCGGAAAAAGGAAATTTTCCTTCCGGTACAGAATAAACTGATAGTAATTGTTAACGAGTCCCAGTAAAATAGCTGGGCACAGAAACGATCCTGGTTTGTTCCTTTTATACGTCCTCTTTAATAAACCAGTAAATCGTGAGTTGCTATTATTAAAGTTAATTAAAGCGGCTACACTCTTATACAAGTCATTAAAAAGTCTTAATGTTCGAATGTTTTAGTTATGAGTACGCCATTTGTAAAGGACTTCACTTTTCCATTACGTATTTCTTTATTTTTAACTCTATTTAACAAAGGGAGTATCTTTCTAAAGATAAACGAGGCAAGAAGATTGATGAGGTGCGACGGTACACGAACGAAACGTGCAGTCACCTGTAAAGTTTGTACATCATTCGATTATATATATATATATATATTATATATATATATATATATGTGCGGTGTCCCAAAAGTCCCACTTTGTTGTTCACCCCTTACAAGAAATAGAGTGGAACTTTTGAAACACCATATACAGGGTGTCTCAAAGTCACTATCTATTTCGGTGACATTAGATTTTTTTTTAAAAAATGCTATGCTGGCATAAAGATATGTACTTCTGGTGCAAATTTGTGTATTTAAAAAAGTTAATTGGTTTATTATCTTGACATGCTTGAACAATTCCTCGAACCTCAACTTCTTACAGATGGCATTCTTGACACAGTAGTTTTTCAGCAGGATGGAGCACCGTGCCATTATGCAATAATTGTACGTGATTATCTTGACAGACGCTTCCCCGGTCGCTGGATTGGTCGTGGAGGAACACAACCATGGGCAGCACGTTCACCCGATTTAACACCATTAGATTTTTTCGCCTGGGTTTCATTAAGTCTAAGGTGTACACTGGTAGAAGAATTAGTGACGTAGCCGAACTTCGAAATCGTATTACCGATGCAGTTCAGAAAATAACACCTCAAATGCTGGAAAGTGTGTTCCGGGAAACAACTTATCGCTTTGAGCTCTGTAGAGACACTGATGGTCGCCATGTGGAGACAGATGAATAAATAGCACTAATTCTTTGTGGCACTTACTTTGAAATAAATATATTTTTCATGTCTTAAACCAGTTTTCGTAATTCCCATTATTTTTCAAAATAGATAGTGACTTTTGAGACACCCTGTTATATATATATATATATATATATATATATATATATATATATATATATATATATATGAAAATTATTTCACGAAAGTAACACGTGAAAAATATTTATGATGAATAAAACCACGAAGGAAAGGAAACACAAAACGGTGCTCAAGCGCTTTCGTCTAATGACATCCTCAGGAACACTGAAATACATAAAAGGTTCCGGCCTATATATAGGTTACAGAAAAAAATAAAAATAAAAAATATAAAATAAATAACATACATACAACATATACATATATATACACATACATATCTACACACATACACATATATATAAGCACACCGGACAAAAAATTAGTCACCCCTCTCTGTATGTACCTAATAACGTGTGACGGCGCCTCTGGCCTTGATAACCGCACGAATCCGGCGAGGCAGAGACTCTACGAGGTTGTGCATGTACTGAACATCGATTTGCTGCCACTCGTTCATCAGCCGGTCCCGAAGTTCCGCCAGAGTCCGTGGGTGTCTATTCCTGCGCTTCACTTTCTGTTTCCAGCCTGAACAACACCTTCGACGCATTCAGGATTAAAGGCTTCATTGGACCTGCGATGTACTCGTCGCCTCCCATCATCGGAGAACAAACAAAAACGGGACTCATCGGACCAAATTACACGTTTCCAATCTGCCGCAGTCCGGTTTTTGTGCCTCTGAGCCCATTTATAACGTGCCAATTTGTGACTTGCTGTTAACAGCGGCCTCTTCCGTGGTACCCTGCTCCAGATGTCCATCGCATGCAGTTCTCGTCGCAATGTCCGTTCGGAAATTGGTCGCTGGAGAACCTCATTGGTTTCTTGGAGCAATTGTTCTCTGGTTTGAAAACGATTTGCAGTTACTAGACGAGAAACATGGCGGCGGCCCTATTGTCGAGAATTGTTTTCCGGCCACAGTTACGCCGTCGATTGTCAGTTGATTGCGAACTACACCACTCTTTGTAAACTCGCTGGACAGTACGCGTTGACACACCATCAAATTGGGCTACTTCAGACATTTTGTGTCCGTGGGCTCTGCCAAACACGATGGCTCCTTTTTGCCACTGAGTAACGTCTGCCTCACGACCCATTTTGCAGACTATATCCAACACACACTTTGTTCTTCACCACCTCACGAAACAGATCTGATCCTGTGTGCTACGTCACCGCTACTTGTTACTTACCAATGCTACATCAGCGCCCTCTGTGTGACCTTGAACTTCCTACTATCGGTGCTATTAGGGGTGACTAATTTTTTGTCCGTGTGCTTATAATATATATATATATATATATATATATATAATATATATATATATATATATATATATATATGCGATAAACGGAGAAGTAAAAATAAAACTTAAAAATTAAGGATTAGAGGATTAACAAAGAGGCAAATCGATTTTTAGCACAAGATCAAATGAGTTATAAAAATAATACAAATTTATACTGGAGATACGCCCGGGTTTAACACTTGCCTTCTTGGAGTCAAGTTTCGATATATATAAAAATAAATTGAAGATTAAAAGTAAATAAAGTAGCTTACAAGTTTACCAAAGATTAAGTGTCCTACACTTTTTATCTAGGTTTGTTTTAAAGGAATTCAAAACAACAGGATCGAGTTGAAAAAGACCTTTGCTTATGTTGAAGTTATTTGAAAGTTGAATAATGGCAGACTCAAGAATATTTCTATTGACAATATTGCTCGAATGAAATAAAACTGAAGCATTATTCCAATCAATACAGTGGGATAACTCTGATAAATGGACAAAAAGAGCACTGGACAATTGTCCTGTTCTGACGGAATATTGATGCTGTTTTATACGTGTGTGCAAATCCTTTCCCGTCTGACCTATGTAAAAGGAATCACATTGTTTACACCCAATTTATAGATAATGCCTGAATTATTGGTAGGGCTATTTTTACTATGATATTTTTCACAATATTGTTATATGAAAATACTACTTAATATCCAAAAGTTTAAGTACATTAGCAATGCCTAAAAAGCCCGGGAAAAATGGAAGTACTAAAATATTTTTTGACAAAGTACGAGTGTTATTATTGACACGATAGAAAGTTCGTTTTGCCTTGTTGAGACAAGATTCCATAAACGCAGATGGGTAACACAGATCACTTCCAATACCGTTGATTTTTTCCAATTCGGCATCGATGTATTCCGGACTGGCGAAGATAACTTTCCTAAACGGTTTTGCGATGGCCTCTCACAATTAAAAAAGATGGGGAGCTCCATATTACTAAAGCAGACAAGGCTAACACCATAGTTATTATGGACAAAGTGGACTACATCGGAAAGATGAACGAGCTTCTCCAGGACCCCGCCACATACAGCAAACTTAGGAAGAACCCGCAGGATGACGTCATCAAATCATTTAATAGTGGCTTGAAACGCATTCTCAAAGATCATAAGGACTTAATTCCGCGTTTCATGTCCACTTCACCTTCTCTGCCCTACCTTTACGGTCTTATTAAAACCCACAAACCTGGCAACCCTATGCGCCCTATTATTAGCTCGGTGGGCTCCATTACTTATAAACTCTCCAAATGGCTTGTCAAAGTCTTGTCCCCCGTTCTCGGAACTATCTCTGATTCACATGTAAAAAATTCCATGGGTCTTACTGAAAAATTGAGTAATGCACGTACTGAAACTAACGATAGATTGATCAGTTTTGATGTTTGTTCATTGTTTACAAAAGTGCCGATTGATGATATGCTTGACTTTCTCTCCCAAGAATTACATAAGTATGACCTGCCACTACCTTCACACATTGTTTTGGAACTTATTAAGCTTTGCATTAAAGACTGTAAATTCACTTTCAATAACGAGTATTATCAACAAGTGTTTGGGATGGCCATGGGCAACCCCTTATCGCCCCTCCTCTCCAATATTTATATGGAGTTTTTCGAAATTACTTACATTCCGAGAATCCTGGGGGTTGGCATCCCTTGGTTGCGGTACGTCGACGATATTTTGTGTATCTGGCCCATGAATCGTGACCTGGATAACTTCCTCCTTCAGTTAAATGATCAAGTCCCCTCCATTAAGTTTACTTAGAAGTGGAACAAGACAATTCAATCCCGTTTTTGGATGTGCGTGTACATAGGGAAAGCCCAGGTTTTAAGTTTAGTATCTATCGGAAAACAACAAACAACTTGTCCTACGTACACTTTTACTCGGGACATGACACCCCCACTAAGAAGGCCATCTTTTCATCAATGTTTCTCCGCGCCCTTAGGATCGCCAGTCCGGAATACATCGATGCCGAATTGGAAAAAATCAACGGTATTGGAAGTGATCTGTGTTACCCATCTGCGTTTATGGAATCTTGTCTCAACAAGGCAAAACGAACTTTCTATCGTGTCAATAATAACACTCGTACTTTGTCAAAAAATATTTTAGTACTTCCATTTTTCCCGGACTTTTTAGGCATTGCTAATGTACTTAAACTTTTGGATATTAATGTAGTATTTTCATATAACAATATTGTGAAAAATATCATAGTAAAAAATAGCCCTACCAATAATTCAGGCATTATCTATAAAATTGGGTGTAAACAATGTGATTCCTTTTACATAGGTCAGACGGGAAAGGATTTGCACACACGTATAAAACAGCATCAATATTCCGTCAGAACAGGACAATTGTCCAGTGCTCTTTTTGTCCATTTGTCAGAGTTATCCCACTGTATTGATTGGAATAATGCTTCAGTTTTATTTCATTCGAGCAATATTGTCAATAGAAATATTCTTGAGTCTGCCATTATTCAACTTTCAAATAACTTCAACATAAGCAAAGGTCTTTTTCAACTCGATCCTGTTGTTTTGAATTCCTTTAAAACAAACCTAGATAAAAAGTGTAGGACACTTAATCTTTGGTAAACTTGTAAGCTACTTTATTTACTTTTAATCTTCAATTTATTTTTATATATATCGAAACTTGACTCCAAGAAGGCAAGTGTTAAACCCGGGCGTATCTCCAGTATAAATTTGTATTATTTTTATAACTCATTTGATCTTGTGCTAAAAATCGATTTGCCTCTTTGTTAATCCTCTAATCCTTAATTTTTAAGTTTTATTTTACTTCTCCGTTTATCGCATATAATATATATATAATATATTATATATATATATATATATATATATATATATATATGTGTATGTGTGTAGATATGTATGTGTATATATATGTATATGTGTATGTATGTTATTTA
>JAJOZX010007166.1:42500-117500 GCA_023014485.1 Bathynomus jamesi
GCATATAACAATATTGTGAAAAATATCATAGTAAAAAATAGCCCTACCAATAATTCAGGCATTATCTATAAAATTGGTTGTAAACAATGTGATTCCGTTTACATAGGTCAGACGGGAAAGGATTTGCACACACGTATAAAACAGCATCAATATTCCGTTAGAACAGGATAGTTGTCCAGTGCCCTTTTTGTCCATTTGTCAGAGTTATCCCACTGTATTGATTGGAATAATGCTTCAGTTTTATTCCACTCTAGCAACATTGTTAATAGAAATATTCTTGAGTCTGCCATTATCCAACTTTCAAATAACTTCAACATAAGCAAAGGTCTTTTTCAACTCGATCCTGTTGTTTTGAATTCCTTCAAAACAGATTTAGATAAGAAGCGTAGAACGCTAAATCTTTGGTAAACTTGTATGCTACTTTATTAACTTTTAATTTTCATTTTGTTTTTATATACATCGAAATTTAACCATAAAAGGCAGAGTGTTAAAACCCGGGCAGATTTCCAGTATAAATTTGTATTTTTATAATTAATTTGATCTTGTGCTAAAAATCGATATTTTTTTCCTTACAAATCTGTATGCCTCTCTGATAATCCTTTAATTTTTAATTTTTATTTTTACTTCTCCGTTTATTGTGTGTATATATATAATATATATATATATATATATATATATATATATATATATATATATATATGACGTTCAAGAGAAGGGACAGGACAGTAATGATTCCCCTGCTAAAAACACTGATTATACCAAAACTTGAATACTGCTCAGTTTTGACGTCCCCATATAAAAAGGAAGAAACTAATAAACTAGAAGAAACGCAAAGGCATTTCACAGCCAAGATTGATGGCTACAAAGAACTCAACTACTGGGAAAGACTACGTAAACTAAATCTGTACTCACTGGAAAGAAGAAGAGAGAGGTACATCATAATCTACATATGAAAAATGATCGAAAAACTGGTACCAAACCTAAAACTAAACCCAATTACCATTCAAACAACACTGGAAAATAGGAAAGGCAGAATGTGTAGTGTTCCCAAATTAAAAGCACGACAAGGGACCTCCTCAACCCTGAAGGAAAATAGCTTGGTTGTCAGGGGGCCAAGACTTTTCAACCAGCTTCCTAAGGACATCAGAAACGTAACGGGGGTCAAAGTTGAAGTCTTCAAGAAAAGACTGGATGCCTGGCTCAGGACAGTACCAGATGAGCCGGGCGTGCCTGGCTATGTACGGTGGAGAGCGCAAGAAAGTAACTCGCTCCTCCACCAGGCCAGACCTAGAGGCGGGGCCACCAGCTTGACCTCCGTGTGAAGAGAGACCAACACACGAACAACATAAGGTTCATAAGGGTAAGGTATATATATATATATATATATAATATATATATATATATATATATATTATATATATATATATATACTGTACATATATGTATATTATTTTTTTTTCTTTTTTTCTTTTTTTTTTCTTTCTGTAAACCTATATATAGGCTATAACCCTTGTATGTACTCAGTGTTCCTGAGGATGTCATTAGACGAAAGCGCTTGAAATAATTTTCATATATATATATATATATATATATATATATATATATATATATTATATATATATATATATATATATATATATATATATATATATATATTATATATATATATATATATATATATATATATACACACACACACTAGGGGCACTCAATATATTTTGCCCCACCCTTTTTTCTAGCTAAATAATAGGCCACGGGGTATGAAATGTCTTTTGGTCGTAAGTTTGAACTTTCTGCGATTCACATAACCGGATTTTTTCACTTTGAACCTCCCCTCCTTTTATAAAACCGCTTCTAAACGCCCTTTTATAAAACCGATGGTTAACACAGTTTCGAAAATGGCATCTAACAGTGATGTGCATCGTAAACAGAGAGCTGTTATCGAGTTCTTAAACGCAGAGAAGGAAACAGTCGGAAATATTCACAAATGTCTACAAAACGTTTACGAAATGTCGTTCTTGACCGAAGCACAGTTGGACGCTGGTCTAAACCTATGAGATTATCGGAGAGAGGGAGAGCCAGCCTCGATGATGAGCCACGCAGCGGTCGCCCGGCATCGGCTGTGACATCTCTCACTGTGCATCGTGCTAACAGCATCATTCGATCAAATCGGCACGTCAAACAGAAGGAGCTATCACTGGAGCTAGGAATTAGTGAAGGAAGTGTGAATACGATAATTCAGCAACTGGGATACTCAAAAGTGTGTTCACGGTTTGTTCCTCGCGAATTGACTGAAGATCACAAAGCCCAAAGAAAAGAAATTGTTTCTGAGTCGTTGGTTCGATACGAGACAGAAGGGGATGACTTCCTTTCACGAATTGTGACTGGGGATGAGACTTCGGTACACCACGTTGAACCTGAAACAAGACTCCAATCCATGGAGTGGCATTACGCAGACTCCCCACGCATGAAAAAGTTCAAAATGGCTCCCTCTGCAGGAAACGTTATGGCCATCATCTTCTGGGACATGAAAGGGGTGATTCTGGTGGACATTATGAAGAAAGGACAAACAATCAACTCAGAGGCATATATTACTACTCTACAGAGACTCCAGAGACGTATAAAGCGAGTTCGACCGGAGAGAAAACTGGAAGACGTCCTTCTTTTGCACGATAACGCAAGACCACACATCAGTTTGCAAACAAGAGAGGCTATCACAAAAATGCGTTTGACTGTTACTCCACCCTCCATACAGCCCAGATTTGGCACCTTCAGACTTCCATTTGTTTGTGTCAATGAAAGATGCTATTCGTGGAAGAAAGTTTCAGAGTGACGATGAGGTTGTTGAGGAGGTTAAGAGGTGGCTCCAGCGGAACCCAGCGGAATTTTACCAGCAAGGAATAAAGGCCCTTGTTTCGAGGTGGAGGAAAGCCGTAGAAAAGGATGAAGACTATGTTGAAAAATAAAAACTTGTAAAAAAGGTATGAACTACTTGTGTACAAAATTTCTGGCACTTACAACGAAACTTGGAAAGAAAAAAAAGGTAGAGCAAAATATAATGTGTATATTAAAAAAAAAAAAAAATTATATTGAAATGTGGGTTGATATGTCCTAAGATTTATATGGAATGTCTGTATATCTGGAATTGGAAATGAAAAATTATATGGACTGATAAAAAATAAAGGTCGAAAGGATTGATAAAGGCGTTTTTTGTGTAATAACTAATGTGAAATAGACCTACTGATTGGGGGTGAACTTATAATAAATGGATTTTTTTTTTTCATTTTTGTCGATTTTTGTAGTCCTTTGACTTTTTTTTATGTCGAGGAATGGAATAGTTTAGTGATGAATGGTCCTACGATATTTACACACTATATATATATATATATATATATGGAGACTGGAAAAAGGGTAAAGAAAAGTGTTCTTTTTCCTGGATGAAAACTGTTCTGCCAATGTTGCGCGGATGTGGCCTCAAACTATCCAATAAATTAAACAGAAAGGCGTTATTCACAGAGTCAGAAGTTGGGTGAAGAGTAGTTTAACATAGAGTAATGCTATAAATTAACTCAGTCTCTACGTTTCAAATTGGTTACACACACACACACAGTATGTGTGTTCCATAAATACACATTACGCGCAAACCAGCCATATTGATATATAGTGTTTTTGAAATATTATTCCGCGCGCGCGAGAGAGAGAGAGAGAGAGAGAGAGAGAGAGAGAGAGAGAGAGAGAGAGAGAGAGAGAATTATTCTTAAACAAATAAAGGCTTGTATACGGAAGGTTCGCAGTTGCAGACTCGTAGTTTGTGGATTAGTTTGTGTAGAGCAAGTCTGAGGTAGTACGAATGTGGCTGTGATTGAGACGGGTAAATTTGTACTGCCTCGGGAGGAAATACAAACATAAGTTGCATCTTGCTCCTGAAGAATCATGAACGTGGATTAATAATAAATGGAGGTGTTTGCAATAATGTTCCAATTCTAGTGCTGTTGAAATTCGTACGGACGCCTCGTCAGTACATTAACCACCTATTTGCTTGGCAATACTGCTGCGAGCTGCTCGCACCTTGACAATAGGTGTATAGGCGTGAGTGATGCTCTGTCAAAAAAGTGTTGAACTTTTTCTCTTTCTACTTTAGCTATGAATGCACCGACTAAAATATATATGTTCCTGAGGATGTCATTAGCGAAAGCGCTTGAGCACCATTCTGTGTTTCCTTTCCTTCGTGGTTTTATTCATCATATATATATATATATATATATATATATATATATATATATACAGGGTGCCATAAGTTCGGTGTCGAAGGAAAATTTATTTTAAATTAAATTTTCAAACGTAATACATTAGAACTTAAACAAATATTCAAATTGATGTCTTGTTTTGGGACCGTTTTTTTTTTTTGTTGCTGGTAGGATAACACGCAATGGCTAATATGAAAGTGAGTTACACTCGTGAGGAAAGGCTTCCGAGGCCTTTTCCCGAGCAGTGTAACTCGTTTACATAACAAGACATCCCAAACAAGACATAAATTTGAACATTTGTTTAAATTCAAATGTATTACGTTTGAAAATTTAATTTAAAATAAATTTTCATACGAGACCAAACTTATGGGACACCATATATATAATATATATATATATATATATATATATATTGTGTGTGTGTGTGTGTGTACGTATGTATGTAAATCTAAACTTTATATGCGCTCATTCACCATTCATCAGAATGAAAAATAAAATGAAAAAAACTTTCTTGTTCATTTTACCGATAAATTCTTTTGGGAACTTTCCTCTTTTGTCCTAAAGTAAATAATGCTGAAATTATAGAACAGTCGACTGACATATATATATATACATATATATATAATATATATATATATATATATATATACACAGGGCGTCCCAAAAAAATGTATACACACTTTAAATACTTATAAAGGCAGTGTTTATTAAAATACATTTCATTTTCAAAATGTAATAGAATCTACAGACATTATTTAATGTTTTGTCAACGCCTGTTTTCAAACTGACGTCCGTTCTGGTCCAGGCACTGCTGATAACGCGAAGCAATGGAATCGCAAACATCACGAAACATTTCGTTTGGTATTTGTGTGCATTCTCGTTCAATGGCTGCTCTCAATTCAGCGACTTTGCAGGTTTTATAGCGTAGACTTTGTCTTTTAAGTATCCCCATAAAAAAAAGTCTAGTGGTGTGAGGTCTGGTGAACGCGGAGGGTATTCTACGAAACCCCTTCGTCCAATCCACATCCACATCGTGCCAAGTACCACTCGCAATACTCCACTCTTCGGTCCGGATCATCATCATCATCTTCATTAATAGCATGGACTAATCTTGGAATGTAACTTTCCATTGACAGCGCTTCAAAATGCGTTGGACAGACGATTCTGAAATTCCTACCTCACGACTCGCTTGCCGCACAGATTTTCTTGGACTTTGGTGATACGTTTCCAGTACTCTTTCTTGCTTTGTGGGCTTGTCGATGTCCGTGGTCTTCCGGAACGTTCTTGTGGACATTCTGAACAGTTCCATCGGCTTCAAACTTATCTCTAATTCGAGTGATGGTAAGTCGCGTTGGTGGATCTGTTTGAAACTCCCTCCTAAACTGTCTTTGCACTTCAACTGCGTTTTCACACTTCCAGTAGCATTTTAGAATGAATTTCCTTTGTTCAAAGCTTAGTCTGACTGCCATTATTAATTCTAATGGGTTTAATTTGGAAAGAAAGAAACATCAATTGAGCTATCAGCTGTTAAAGTGTGTATACATTGTTTTGGGACGCCCTGTATATACAGTATATACATATATACATATATATATATACTCGTGTAAAAGTCGAATTTTTTTGGACCACGTTTTTAGGCTGAAGTTTTGGGGTCGACTATTACACACATATTGTTTTCGAGGGGTTGATATTCACGCTCGGTATGAGTCCCCTCCAATAAAAAGGTTCGTGCTAAAAGCGGGAGAAATGAAAATTTCGCCGTTAGTACGCCGAGATACGCCTTCAAAATTTGGAACATACTAAGTTGGTGTGCAAATTTTCAAATCGTTCTATGATAGTTAGCTGTATGCTGATTTTTCAGAAAAATAACAGTTACTATCCGAATCAGAAGTCGGTAACCCGAATTTGGATCACAAATATTGATCTACCATTCCTGAAAAACTAAGGTCGACTTTTACGCGACACGTAGGAAAAATAGTTTTTTTTTTTTTTAGCTAAAAGTCGAGGTTCGACTTTTACGCGAGATCGACTACGACACCAGTATATACGGTATATTATAATGCGCGTGAACACGCGTACTTTTTACGCTGTGTTATGGTGTTCACTAGATTGTATTAACTTTGATCCTGTTGTAGCCTAATGGTCGCTACCCGTGATAATTAGCGGTTCCGAGTTCGAATCCCGGTGGGAGATATATTTTTAAATGAATTCTGCAATAACCACTGCCATATTTGGAGTAAAAATAAATTGAAAATGTATATACACCCAACGTTTCAGCTAAGTCATGTGCCATTCTCAATGACACTTTATAAAAAACCAATTTTCTATATGAAAACATCATCCAAATAATATATATATATATATATATATATATATATATATATATATATATATATATATATATATATATATATATATAATATATCTTCTTCTTCTCCTCAGCATAATTAATCCCATTTTTATATGGGGTCGCTGTTTAAGGTGAGTCGCCTCCATCTTGGTTCTTGACTCATCTCATTTGGTTGTGGCGTGGGTTTTTACGGCCGGATGCCCTTCCTGACACCAACCCTCCCCCTTTATCCGGGCTTGGGACCGTCCGGAGAATAAGCTGACTATCCTTGCCTCCGGTTGCTGTTGAGACATTAGGAGGAGTCTCGTAATACCTTCCGAAAATCTACTTTTGGAAATAATCTCCTCTAGAGTCATGAACTTAATTTCCATATGGATAAAAGTTGTTGAAAATAGGCTATTTATTGTCTATGTTCTTTTTATAGTTTATATCAGGGTAAAAGTTGTTGTTTCGATATCTGTTTTTGTCGTTGATTAAATTACTTGAGATCTAATAGGCATTTCGTTTCTGTTTGTTTCGACGTTTTCTTGTGTTTTAAATTTTCATGTAGTGCATCAGTAAAATAAAGGTGCATAATATCTTCGATCTTCTGAATTGCTAAACCCTTGTTTGCACGTTATGTTTCTCAAATAATCGAAAGTCTTCTGTAGTTCTGTAGAACTGTAGTTCTTAGTCTATATGCTGAAAATGTGTTAAAGAATGGGAAATATCGTCAGTGTTTTATATATATATATATATATATATATATATAATATATATATATATATATATATATATATATATATATATATATATATATATATATATATATTATATATAATGCAAACCCACAAGGAAAAAAAGTGATTGCAAGGCCTTTCGTGTATTCAGAAGTACTTCTAAATACACGAAAGGTCTTGCAATAATTTTTCTTTTTCCTTGTGGGTTTGCATCATTCATTCATTTCACGTGCTTAATTGTGAAATTCATCCTATATATATATATATAATATGGCGTTTCAAGTCCTGAATCATAGGTAATATTTTAATTATATCTTTCAAATGTTGCGTGCGAAGATTCTTCTTTTCACGAAGGTCAAACTTGTTGCCCCCTCTCATATATATACAGGGTGTCCCAAAAAAAACTATATACTCTTTATAGCATCATATATTTTATAATTTAAAAAAAAACCTAAACATATATTGTTATAGCAATTGCCAATGAAAGGTAAATTAGTAATCTAAGTGATCAAAATGTTATAGCGAGTTGTTTGCATATAAAATTTAATTAACTACGCCAAGTGCTCAAATGTTCTCCGGCGGCATGAATGCACTTTCAATACAACAAAATCGTGTGGTCTGATGAAGCTACCTTCAAGCTGAATGGCACAGTAAATCGACACACTGCAGGTACTGGTCACTTGATAATCCACACTTTATGTGGATAACATGTTAATTTACCAGGATTAACAGCCATGGTGTGGTTTATCATCCAGGGGTTTGGTTGGACCATTTTTCTTTAATGGGACAGTTACCGGTGCCGCATATCTCGACATGCTGCGGACAGAAATTATACCTGCAGTTCGGAAGTTGTTTGGAAACGACGACTTTTACTTTCAACAAGATGGAGCCGCCCCCCCCCTCATTATCATTGTGATGTCAGAAGGTACCTCGATGAAACGTTGCCTAACCGTTGGATAGGACGAAGAGGAAGCGTTGAGTATCCTCCACGTTCACCGGACTTGACTCCACTTGATTTTTACTTGTGGGCTACCTGAAGGATGCAGTTTATGGTACAAGACCCGCAACACTCGAACACCTTAAGGATGCAATTAGGGAAAAGTGCGGGACCATCACAGCATCCACATTAGTCCATATCTGCGAATCAGTTAGTCGACGCATTCAAAAGTGCATTCATGCCGCCGGAGAACATTTTGAGCACTTGGCGTAGTTAATTAAATTTTATATGCAAACAACTCGCTATAACATTTTGATCACTTAGATTACTAATTTACCTTTCATTGGCAATTGCTATAACAATATAGTGTTTGGTTTTTTTTTAAATTATAAAATATATGATGCTATAAAGAGTATATAGTTTTTTTTTGGGACACCCTGTATATATATACTATAATTGAAAAATAAATATTCGTATGATTTTGGACTTTTGAAACACCATATATATATATATATATTATATATATATTTTAAGTTGGAAAAAGGTTTAATTTTTGAAAATTGTAAAATTTTCATTTTCATTAATTAATAAAAAAAATAGAACGAATTCTGTAGAAAATAAAAATTCAAGCGATTTATTGTAATTTGTCAGGTTTATCGTACAAGAGGCAGGTCGATGAGTCCAATTTTTTAAACCAATAATTAATAACTACAATAACTACAATAATAATAATAATAATAATAATAATAATAATAAATGTTGATCATAATCATTAAAACGTGTATGAATTTGATCACACAAAAAGTAGTTTTTGCGGAGCTTAACACGCGATACTTTTCAAAATATATACCAAGTCATTATATTTGTATAAATAATGCGTATAAAACTTAATTATAATGTAATATTTTGCACTGTACTGAAAATGTAATTCCTGAAGACGTACTTACCATAAAATGAGTAGTAATTTTTTGTTCTAGAAATTATATAAAATATTTGAACATGCCATAATTAGGCGAGGCTGAGTAGGTTAGCGAAGCACGTAGGCTAGGTCATTATGAACCATTATGGGGGAAATTTTTATGATAATGTTAATTTTTCCCTTTTGACATTATAATTTTATTAGGTTGTATTCTGTTCTTAATTAATATTATTAAGATAATGGTGGTAATTTATTAATTATTTATAATTATAACGATAATTATACGAATGTATTGCTGCGCGATAGTTGTTTTTAATACAATTGTATGATATCTAAAATTACCCGTCACAGTATACAAAACTTGACAGTGTTGTCAAAATAGTCGTTCACGGTATCATTTGAGAATTCAGTTTATATGAGAGAATCTGTCGTAAACAACGAAACTACACCTACGGAGAATCCATATTATTACAATATTTCAGCCGCTACTCGAAGTAACTTTAAAACTCAACACTTTAATTAAAGTGACGTACAATTACTCGATACTCTGAGAAGAAGAAAAACTATAAAAAGTTACGAGTATCCATGCAACCACAGCTTTAAAAGGAAATTATATTTTTACTTATTTAGTAAAGAAGGTAACTGTATTTTTATTTATTATTTTTTAGAAGTTTAATTTTTATTTAAATGGATGCGAGACATTTATTTATTTATTGAAATCACTTTTAGAGAAGGTCATTTGTAAAGGAAGTCTTTTTTTTTCATGGGAAGTCTTTAGCTACAGAAAATTCTACATAATTTACACTTAAATCGTATTATTATTATTATTACTACTACCGCATTCCTTATGCGCAGTCAGATAAAGAATTGTTTTTGCTCAGTTTCAACATTTATATCAAATGTTTAATTGATACTAAGGTGTTACTATATACAGCGACTGGGCCCAGCCTGGAGCGAGGAGCATATACAACCTCCCTCCCTCAGCTAACCCGATACACTGAATTCCATCTCTGAGTGATCTACTTTATCAATGATTTTAGAAGATTCCATTTTAGCCCGAAGCAATACCAGTAAATTGAAATTTACGCCAATTAAACCTCGTAAAAATAGGCTTACGTATTTATTTCGCGTTTTACACGAGTAGTACGGTTGCAATCCATATTTCATTTGTATCTTGGATCAAACCATATTCATTTACATCCCATTTGTATGTCACTTAATTAATCCATATATAACCTTGGTTAACCTTGGTTTTGCTGCCGCCCGAATTGTTCATTCTGACGGAGGTCAAGCTCGTTGCTCCACCTTAGACCAACGACTTAACGTGGATTCCAAACCCGACGACCCACCGGGGTTTTCAGAAATTACAAAGTCCTCGCCCGGATTCGATCTCGCGACCTCCCGATCAGCAGCAACCCAGCATTTTAACCACTAAGCTACCCATTATCTATCAACCAATTTTATTGTATAAAAAGATGAACAGCCGGGTTTTTCCGCGCGCGGACTGCCGTCACCGGATATCAAACCCGGGGTCGGTGCATTCGTAGTGACCCGATGCCAACCACTACACCACCGAGACGCATATATAAATATTTGGTGATCCAAAAGTGGGGTCCCGTGCGGAATACCTAATTCAGCGGATTGTTTAGATTCCAGTGTCGTGCCCCTTCATTTACGTACGTCAATTCTCGTGAATAAATATTTGTTTGTATTGATCAATTCAATTTTACAGTCCACGAAAGACCTCGTTTTACGAGACCGAAGGAATCCGTTATATTTTGTAAAGTCTTCTCAGAAATAAGTCTTTAGCGAAAAGCTTTTGTATAAATGGATTTTTGACAGGGTTTCTTTTTTTCCCATCCTCTGCCGCCGCCCCCGTCTTCCCCCTTCACGTGAAAAGCGGCCTTTAAAGAATACTGAAAGCTTCGTTCAGAGTTCTGCGTGGGAACATTTTTCATTTTTTTGATTTGGTCATTTAGAAACAACCATTTCTTTCCCGTTCTTCTCTCTCTCTCTCTCTCTCTCTCTCTCTCTCTCTCTCTCTCTCTCCTCTCCTCATATATATATATATATATATATATATATATATATATATTATATATATATATATATATATATATATATAAAACCTTCGTATCCATACTCATACAATTTGACTTATAGCTATAGATGAGTGTGCAGTTGGACATAAATCTCCTTCACTCCCTCTACTCCCATCCATGTGTGCTCGAAATCATTCTCTCTCTCTCTCTCCTCTCTCTCTCTCTCTCTCCTCCTCTCTTCTCTCCTCTCTCCTCTTTTACCACACCATTTATGTGATGTGTTGAATACGAATTGTAAATAAACGATATTTTGTTAATATTAAAACACTATTTTGTTTATAATTTTATTTTTTATTTTAATTTTTTTATTCACTTTTAATCATTTTAAACTAAAAAAAAGTACACTGATTAACTTATTAATCGAGACTTATTTACGCCAATTGGCACAATACCAAAAGATATTCCATTTAAATATTAACTGAAATTATCTTTTTTATAATAAATTTAAAACTGTCGAACGCGAGACTTTAATTATTAATTAAGTAATAAAACGCTAAAATAATAATAAATGACTCTTAACTCAAACGGAGAAGGGTCTTTTTAACGGTTCGACGAAACTTTTTTACGCTATTTTGGATTTTAAGAGACTTTAAACGTCTTAATAACTGTTAGTATTACACCACATCCCTTATCCGTATTCACAATATATATATATATATTATATATATATATATATTATATATATATATATATTATATATATATATATATCGTAAAGAACGACGCTTGTATGGGAGATATTTAGCGCAAAACGAGAGAGAGAGAACGAAACAAATGAAAAAAGAGGTAACCACCCGGGAATCGAAACCCGGGATCTTCCGATTGCCGGTCGTTCTTTACGTTATTTATACTGCGTGTTCTTTGCAGTTGAATGTATATAATGTTACGGCATGCGGGAGGTGCCCCCTTGGGGCATTGTTTCTGCGAGTATGTAGAAGAATTACGGCATCTGGAAGAGTGAGGCCCATGGTGTAATGGTATCGCATCTGACCGGCACATCGGAAGATCCCGGGTTCGATTCCCGGGTGGTTACCCATTTTTTCATTTGTTTCGTTCTCTCTCTCTCGTCTGCGCGGAATATCTCCTATACAAGCGTCGTTCTTTACGTTATTTATACTGCGTGTTCTTTGCAGTTGAATGTATATAATGTTACGCATGCGGGAGTGCCCCCTTGGGGCATTGGTTTCTGCGAGTATGTAGAAGAATACGGCATCTGAAGAGTGAGCCCATGGTGTAATGGTATCGCATCTGACCGGCAATCGGAAGATCCCGGGTTCGATTCCCGGGTGGTTACCTCATTTTTTCATTTGTTTCGTTCTCTCTCTCTCGTCTTGCGCGGAATATCTCCTTTACAAGCGTCGTTCTTACGTTATTTATACTGCGTGTTCTTTGCAGTTGAATGTATATAATGTTACGGCATGCGGGAGGTGCCCCCTTGGGGCATTGGTTTCTGCGAGTATGTAGAAGAATTACGGCATCTGGAAGAGTGAGGCCCATGGTGTAATGGTATCGCATCTGACCGGCAATCGGAAGATCCCGGGTTCGATTCCCGGGTGGCTACCTCATTTTTTCATTTGTTTCGTTCTCTCTCTCTCGTCTTGCGCGGAATATCTCCTATACAAGCGTCGTTCTTTACGTTATTTATACTGCGTGTTCTTTGCAGTTTAATGTATATAATGTTACGGCATGCGGGAGGTGCCCCCTTGGGGCATTGGTTTCTGCGAGTATGTAGAAGAATTACGGCATCTGGAAGAGTGAGGCCCATGGTGTAATGGTATCGCATCTGACCGGCAATCGGAAGATCCCGGCTTCGATTTCCCGGGTGGTTACCTCATTTTTTCATTTGTTTCGTTCTCTCTCTCTCGTCTTGCGTGGAATATCTCCTATACAAGCGCGTTCTTTACGTTATTTATACTGCGTGTTCTTTGCAGTTGAATGTATATAATGTTACGGCATGGGGAGGTGCCCCCTTGGGGCATTGGTTCTGCGAGTATGTAGAAGAATTACGGCATCTGGAAGAGTGAGGCCCATGGTGAATGGTATCGCATCTGACCGGCAATCGGAAGATCCCGGGTTCGATTCCCGGGTGGTTACCTCATTTTTTCATTTGTTTCGTTCTCTCTCTCTCGTCTTGCGCGGAATATCTCCTATACAAGCGTCGTTCTTTACGTTATTTATACTGCGTGTTCTTTGCAGTTGAATGTATATAATGTTACGGCATGCGGGAGGTGCCCCTTGGGGCATTGGTTTCTGCGAGTATGTAGAAGAATTACGGCATCTGGAAGAGTGAGGCCCATGGTGTAATGGTATCGCATCTGACCGGCAATCGGAAGATCCCGGGTTCGATTCCCGGGTGGTTACCTCATTTTTTCATTTGTTTCGTTCTCTCTCTCTCGTCTTGCGCGGAATATCTCCTATACAAGCGTCGTTCTTTACGTTATTTTATACTGCGTGTTCTTTGCAGTTGAATGTATATAATGTTACGGCATGCGGGAGGTGCCCCTTGGGGCATTGGTTTCTGCGAGTATGTAGAAGAATTACGGCATCTGGAAGAGTGAGGCCCATGGTGTAATGGTATCGCATCTGACCGGCAATCGGAAGATCCGGGTTCGATTCCCGGGTGGTTACCTCATTTTTTTCATTTGTTTCGTTCTCTCTCTCTCGTCTTGCGCGGAATATATCCTATACAAGCGTCGTTTTTTACGTTATTTATACTGCGTGTTCTTTGCAGTTGAATGTATATATATTATATGACGGCAAAATTACCCCAAGATTCAAGAGGTGCGGGTTCCAATCCTGGTGGGGATAATTTTGCATTATACAAAATTATATATATATATATATATGAATAGAAACGACATAAGTATTAAGGAACGTTTCTGCACACGAGAGAGGAGAGTAACGAAATAATGAAAAATGAGGCGAACCGCCTGGGAATCGAACCCAGGGCCTTCCAATTGCCGGTCGGACGCTCTACCATTATGCTACGGACCTCACTCAATCACAAATCGAAATTCTCCCAAATAGGGCAGAAACCAATGCCCTCAGAGAGCACCCTCGCAAATCGTGAATATGCGCAAATAACTGCAATGACCGCGCATATATAAAATGAATAGAAACGACATAAGTATTAAGGAACGTTTCTGCACACGAGGAGGAGAGATAACGAAATAATGAAAAATGAGGCGAACCGCCTGGGAATCGAACCCAGGGCCTGGGTTCGATTCCCAGGCGGTTGCCTCATTTTTCATTATTTCGTTATCTCTCCTCCTCGTGTGCAGAAACGTTCCTTAATACTTATGTCGTTTCTATTCATTATATACTGCGCGGTCATTGCAGTTATTTGCATATATATATATATGCGATAAATTGTTAAGCGTAAGATTAAGTGATTTCTAATGGCTTTTGCAAAGGTGATTGCACGGATGCCTAGAAGGTGGTGCCAGCGCGTCATTGAATTGGAATCAGGTGCCAACCTGGAAAGCCATATTTCATTCCCATTCCTATTCCCGATTCCAAATTCCAAAAATGGAAAAGACAAATGACTCAAATTAAATCTCTCTCTCTCTCTCTCTCTCTCTCTCATATATATATATATATATATATATATATATATAATATATTATATATATATATACCTAAATTTTGAAAAATTGCGCCAATATTAAGCCACTTTTTTGGTACCAATTAGATCGAATTTCGTAAAAAAGTCTGATTTTTTTTTATGACTTGCTTGTTTGAAGTTAGGTTACGCTAGGTTAGGCTAGGTTAACTCATTTTAACCTAACCTAAAACAAATTGGAGGGTGTGTAAAGTCTGAGGAAGCATAAAAGACGACTTATTTGACGCGGGTGAAATTCGAAAAAATAATTATTGTATACGGAAAAAAAACTTTATTACCGAACCCCTCCCACCCCTTACTTCAGCAAAAGAGAGAGTGAGGACAATTTGAAAATACCAAATATAGTATATAACCTGTTCGACCTAATGCGTAAAAAATGGTCACAGGCGAAAATTTACAAAATGTTCGACCAACTTGGACGTTTAACTAATATATATATATATATATATATATATATATTATATAATATATATATATATATGGTAGGATAGTTTTTTAGTTCTTCTTGAGTTTATAAAAGAAAGAAATTATTAAAAACAATTAAAAACAAGTTTTTTAGATTTGTGGAAAAGCGTTGTTGGCAATGTTGATAAGAATGAAGTCGCATTTACCATCAAAAGAACGCTACACGCTTCAATTTATATTTCGTTTTCGCCTTTTTGCGTTTTCTCTTTTCGGTGGGAAATAAAAATGATTTTCGCAAAACGAGAAAGGAAATAATATTCGCTGAAGTCGAAAAAACAAAAGACGATCTTCTCCTTTTTGAATTTTTCGTCTTGGAAGGAATTATTGGCAACTTTGCACTGATTGATACATTTTGTTCAACGTATCCGTTTTTGAAGGAGTTTCGTATATGTATTTAGGATAGGTGATTCTTTTCCAAGTCCATTTTATACGCGTGTTCTTGGCTACCCTGCGAAACCGCGACAATTTTCAGGATACTCGCAGATCTCAATGCCACGTGAACGTGCAGGTAACGACATTGGTGGTGTGGCCATAGATTCAGACTTGTTTTTTATTTAAAATAATTCGATGTTATGAAAAACAGGATATACTTTAGGTTAGGTTAGGTTAATTTTGTTTTTCAAATTAGGCTAAATTGACGCCCTTCAAAATTGAAAAGTGTGTGTGTGTGTGTGGGTGTGTGTGTGTGTGTGTGTGTGTGTGTGTTTTGTCCACGGAATCGCGACGATCTTAAGGATACACACAGAGCCATCGCGACACGAACGTGCATATATCTATCATGAGAAAATAGGGAATATAATTAAGGTTAGATTAATTTACGCTAGGTTAGGTTAAATTAGGTTTGTTAGAGGTTTTAGGTTTTTAAAATTGGGCGAGTTCCGCTATACAGAAATGAATATGTGAGAAAGTGTGAAAATGTCGTGGTTCTGTGGAGAAGCTAAACGTACGTTGAGAGAGAGAGAGAGAGAGAGAGAGAGAGAGAGAGAGAGAGAGAGAGAGAGAGAGAGAGAGAGAGAGAGAGAGAGAGAGAGAGAGAGATCCCCTTCATTTCGCATTTTAACTCGCGAAGTATACATTGTTTAAAAATTTTCTCTGAGACATTCATAATCGCTCTAGTGTCTCCAGCCCCATCACACACACACACACACACACACACACACACACACAATACACAATTCATGTATGTATAATGTGCATATGTTTGCGCTTTATTATTTGCTTTCGATCGCAACAACTTTTTCTCGCTTTGAATCAAGATGGAATTAAAGTTGAAGCATAAAACAAACCGCTTCACTCTTCTTACGACGAAGGGCCCCTCTCCCCCCCAAAAAAAAATAAACCTGATAAAAGTTCTTTAAGATAATAAAAAAACTTTTATTATTCCTTTTTAAACTTATTTTTATAATCTTTTTAGTAAAAAGTTTCTAAGCTTAACGTATACAAACCTAAGTTGTACGTACGATAGACGACATTTATAGACTATTTGCGTATACACGGAGATACTGTAAGTGTACAGAGAGGGTTGACAAAAGTAAATAGACACCACGATGATCGTCCTCGAGAACGAATGGGAAAGCTCATCAGTGGAATGCCCCGGGACGCATCGTGTCACCTTTCCGTAATAGAAAGGGGTAATGGAAAGGGGACAGCGACACCATTCTAAAAATATACTGATTCAATAAGGCCGTTATTATCTATTAATTTTTATTATCAAATTAAAATCTATGGAAAAACCGAAGGTGTCTATTTACTTTTGTCAACCTTCTGTACAGTGTGTAGATAGAGGCACTGAATGCTAGATAGGCAAATAGATAAAAAAGGTAGTTGGATAAACGAGTAGATAGGTAAACACGCAGTCAAGCGGGTAGATAGAATAAAGGGTATATAGGTAGACAGCTCAAAAGGCGTGCACATCGAATGACTGGTAAATATAAGTAGATAAATTGACGTGCAAATAGATGGAATGACGAGTAGGTATAGGTAGATAGATAAAGAGGCGTGCAAATAGAATGTCGAGTAGATATAGGTAGATAGATAAATAGGCGTGCAAATAGAATTTCGGGGTAGATATAGGTAGATAGGTAAATAAGCATGCGAATAAGTAGAATTTCGGGGTAGATATAGGTAGATTGATCGATAAAAAAGTAGAGAGACTGATGGAATTCATTAATTTGTAAGTGAAATGGCAGCGATGTATGAGATCGCAGATTGAGTGATTTGGGAGCTCAATTTGGATAATTCACGGCGACTTCACAATTCACGGTGACTTCACACTTTACGGCGACTTCACATCATAATATATCTATGCATTAATAATAATTTCCGGCAAGGAAATCACACTTAAATGTGATATTTTCGCTTTGCTTATTTCCGATTAGGATTCTCCTTATCAATTGCGAAGTTTGAATTTGACCTGTGAGAAACCGTTAAAACCGTTACTGGCGGCCTCAATTCAAATATTTGAATTTCCCGCCTCATTGCGTAAGTCGTTTCCAGCGCCAAAAGCAGATGCCAGGCACCATCTTTTGATCTGTTATTATTGATGACATTTCCTGATATTAGCTAAGGACCGTTAATATAAGATTCCAAACCTTTCATATACTGTATAATATTTTATATATATATACAGGGTGTCCCGTAAGTCTGGACCCATAGGGATTTATAATATATTTTTTTATTATGTTATTATTATTATTTTATTATTATTATTTTTTTATTATTTTTTATTATGATTTTTATTTGTGGGGCCACTTGAAAGCCAAAGTGTACGAGGTCAAACTTCAGAACATTTTCCACCTTAAAGCACGCATTGTGGAGGCGTGTCAAGAAATTTCTGCGACTGTGATTCAGAAAGTGCTGTCGCAGTGGAGATTGCGTCTTCAACTATGTGTGCGACACAACGGCGGACACTTTGAACAGATTATGTAATAAATTTTTGGACTATTTTGTAATTTTATTATTTTTCCCTATGGGTCCAGACTTACGGGACACCCTGTATATATATATATATATATAATGTTAAACAAATAAATGTTCAATAAATGTTAAATTTAATATTTTGAAAAAATTGTTAATAATTAATAATTTCCTACTTTTTCTTCTCGGGGAGTGGGGGGCGGGGGACTTCATTTACTAATTTTTTTTCCCAAATGATTGTATTGGAGTTTTCAGCTACTGGAAATAAACAAATTTTTAACACAGCTATAATAATATTTAACAGTTTTAGCAAAGGTTTAGCACATTTTTTAGTAGTTTTAGTACTTTTAGTACAATTTTAGCAAAATTTTAGCATATTTAGCACAATATTAGCACAATTTTAGCATATTTAGCACAATTTTAGCTTCTTTGGCACAATATTCGCTCTTCTGCTATGAAAACTCGGCTCATATAAGATCCCTATAAATCGACTCCCTAATGCGGTTTTACTATTAAAATATTCTTTGAACCTTCACTTTATAACTCTTAAACCTTCCGTTGATTTTTATATACTTTATTTATTGTCGTTATTTCATAACCTTTCCTTGTAATTCGACATGTTGTTTCCTTATCTAGAGAAGGAGGAGGAACTGTCAGCACTGAATCTCATTTTCGCGTTTTTACGTCTCCTTCAGTAGTGATTTCACAAAAAGTTTGTCATCTCCAAATGACGTTACAATACCATTCATGATATCACTGATTCTATCCGCGATACTTAGGTCCTTATTTTATATAAAGGTTGACAAGACAAAAGTAAATAGACACCTTTTTTTTTTTTCTAAATTTTTTATTTGATTATAAATTTTAAATAATAATGAATTTATTGAATGAATAAATGGATGAATAATGAATATTGAATGAATAATAGATTCAATTAATTTATTATTATTTATTCACTTACGGAATCAATTTAAAAAAGATGTTTATTTACTTTCGTCGACCCTCTGTATACTAAAGGGCTATATTGCGGCTAGTCGCAATACCGCTTCCCGTTAGATCAGCGAGATTAAGGAACGTTGTTTAGTCTGTTCAGTTGCTGGATGGATAACAACCATACTCTTCGTTTAGATGATGTACAGACCCATACACTCTAATTTTACACGTAACTCCCGCATAACAATTCCATATATTTTCTTTGTCAGCAACTGTGACGTAACGTACGTGTATTTTTACTAAACGTAACATTTTCCAGTAATGTTTTCTCGTAATCCTTTTGGCACTAACTTTTACGTAACTTTTACGTAACTTTTATGTAACTTTTACGTAACTTTCTATTAGAAAACGTGTATTTTATGTAATTTTTTTCCGAAGGAGAATTGATGAAGAAAACGATAAATAAAATATTTAATAATTATACAAAGCATAACTGAAACGGGTGACATCCGAAACTCATTTTCCGACCAAGTGGGTTACCCCAGGGTCACTAAGCCCGAGCACTGACAGAGTAGGGAGCCGACTCAACCCAACTCGGTGCCAACAGCTGGGAGCGAACTCATAGCCTCGCCGCTCAGTCTGTCTGAATATAATAAGAGAGTGGAAATTTAGGATCTTCAAATACGTAGACCACTCTTCAAGGATAAGTTTCATATATCAAGAAAGCCATATTTTCTTCAATGTTTCTCCGCGCTCTTAGGATTGCCAGTCCGGAATACATGGATACCGAATTAGAAAAAATCAATGGTATTGGAAGTGCTTTGTGTTACCCACCTGCGTTTTTGGAATCTTATCTTAACAAGGCAAAACGAACTTTGTGTCGTGTGAATAATAACCCTCGCACTTTGTCGAAGAATATTTTAGTACTTCCATTTTTCCCAGGCTTTTTAGGCATTGCTAATGTATTTAAACTTTTGAATATTAATGGAGTATTTTCATATGACAATATTGTGAAAAATATCATAGTAAAAAATAGCCCTACCAATAATTCAGGCATTATAAAATTGGTTGTAAACAATGTGATTCCTTTTACACTGGACAGACGTGAAAGGATTTGCACACGCGTGTAAAACAGCATCAATATTCCATTAGAACGGGACAGTCGTCCAGTGCCCTTTTCGTCCATTTGTCAGAGTTATCCCACTGTATTGATTGGAATAATGCTTCAATTTTGTTTCACTCAAGCAACATTGTTTATAGAAATATTCTCGAGTCTGCCATTATTCAACTTACAAATAATTTTAACGTTAGCCAAGGCCTTTTTTAGCTTGATCCTGTTGTTTTGAATTCGTTCAGAACGGATTTAGACAAGAGGGGCAAAGTGCTAAAACTCTGGTAGTTTTTCTTTATAAATTTGTATGCTCCTCCTACAATTTTTATTTTTATATTTTATTTTTGTTTGTGACCTATATATAGTCTCGAACTTGTTATTTATTTCAGTGTTCCTGAGGATGTCATTAGACGAAAGCGCTTGAGCCACCATTCTGTTTCCTTTTTCCTTCGGGGTTGTTTTCATCATATATAATATATATATATATATGCGGTAGCTATAACTAACACACATTTTTGCTAAAAGTTGTCTGCCTGGAAATCTGGAAGATTTCTGTATCTTGCGGGGGGCAATAGGCATCCGGAAGGTACTAATTAGTAGTTTCGAACAAGCCAGGAAAGTCCTAGCAAGCCTCTGGTGGTTTTCTTTTGCTCAAGTACGACGCAGAGAGCCTCGGAACGGACGGACAACGGACAGTTACAACTTTGGCGCGAAAACGGACTTTCTTTTGGATTGCTACAATAAATGTCGGAACACTTAGAGATCAATGCGAAGAAATAGTTGAGTTCATGGAATCGAAATCTATACATATTATGGGAATCGCAGAAACCAGATGGAGAGGTGAAGGAACCAAGGTACTGCACAATGATTATAAGTGCATATACAAGGACAGAGAAGAGGATACCAGATCGGGTGTGGCAATTATACTGTCCCCCCGATTTTCTGAACATGTTGGAGTGATAATGAAGAGTGAGAGATTGATGGGAGTGACCCTGAGCCTAAACGGAGAGAGACTATCGGTAATCCAGGCATATGAAAGGAAACTTTTTATGAGGATCTTCAGGGAATGATAGATGGGCTGCCTTATGGACCAAGAATTTTGATAGGAGACCTAAATGGCCATGTGGGTGGAGATCGAAACGGAAATGAAGACGTGATCGGGGCATTTGGTGTGGGGGAGAGAAATTTGGAAGGGGAAATGCTGGTAAATTTTTGTGCAAGAAATGTTCTTAGTATAATGAACACATTTTTTAAGCACCAGGAATCACATCTCTATACGTGGTATGGATGGAATAGTAGACCCGGAAATTATGATAAGAAATCTCAGATAGACTTTATTGTGGTGGATAAAAAGTCATTGGTGAAAGATGTAAGAGTAGTGCCATCTGTGTCTTTTGACTCGGATCATAGACTCGTTAAAGCCAAAATTTTGCTTCCAGTACCACAAAATATAAAAAAGCTAGGAGAAGAAGAGTGTGCACGGAGAATATACCAGAAAAACTGGAAGAGATTAGAACTAGAACTGAGGAGGCTTTCGGACAAAGGGTAGCTACGGAAATAGTGGAGGAGGTTTGGGTTGAGTTTAGGAGAACGATGGAAGGAATGCAGCGAGAGGTGATTGGAGAAAGGATAGTTGGTGGGTCAAAAAGAAAGACGGCATGGTGGACCCAGGAGGTAAAGGAGGCAGTGACAAATAAGATGCGTGCTTTTAGGAGATGGCTTAAGGATAGAAATGAGCAAACAAGGCAAGAATATGTCCAAATGAGAAACCACACCAACGAGGTTAAAAGAAGAGCGAAACGCTCTGTGTGGGAGAAAATAGGTAGAGACTTAGAAAAGGATTTTCAAGGTTCGAAGAAGTTACTGTATAGCATGGCTAAGAAGTATAAAAATGGAGAAAACAAGAAAACAACAGTGGCGATTAAAAATGCACATGGTGAAGTCCTCATTGATAAAAGCGACGTGGCCGCACGCTGGAACGAATACTTTAGACAGCTTTTGAATAACGAGAACCAATATGATGAGGTGAGACGGGAGGAGCGGGTAAATCATGAGGAGCATGAGGGGGACAGAGAGATCACTAGAGAGGAGGCTATTCAAGCACTAAAGAGGATGAAGAATAATAAAGCTCCTGGGCCGGATGCAATTGTCACAGAAACACTAAAAGCAGCTGGTGATCCTGCTGTGGACTGGTTGCTAAGCATTTTCCGGGTGGTGTGGTCACAGGGAATTGTACCGGCAGAATGGGGCAGAGCAATTATATGTCCTATATATAAAAAGAAGGGAAGTGAGCAGGAATGTCAAAACTACCGTGGCATATCTTTGATGTGTCATGTGGAGAAAATATATGAAAGGATTTTGGAACAAAGAAAACGAAACATACTGGAACCTGGGTGGTTACTGGAGTATCAATGTGGCTTTCGTGCAGGCCGGAGTACTATAGATCAAATTTCAGCCATAAGACAATATCTTGAGAAGAGCCGAGAATTCAATTTGGACCGCTTCATATGTTTTTGGATCTGGAGAAGGCATTTGATAGTGTTCCCAGGGAGAAGCTGTGGGTGGTTTTGAGTGAGAGAGTGCCACCCAAGCTTCTGAGAGCAGTAATGAGCACCTATAGGGTCTCCCAGAGCACGGTGGTGGGATCGGAGGAGTGGTTTGATGTAAGTACAGGAGTTAAACAAGGGAGTGTTATGTCACCCATTTTATTTATTGCCTACATCAACAGGGTTATGGAACACATAACTGAGGAAATTGAAGAGGAAATAGAAATTTTAGATATGCTGATGATGTGGCTGTTGGGACAAACACAGCACAGTCCCTGGAGAGAATTATGCAGAGGTGGGATGAGAGATTGAGGGAGTATGGACTGAAACTGAACTATGATAAAACTGAATATATGGTGGTAACGAGGGGAGCGAACGAGGATGGAATCTTTGTTAGGGGAAGGGAAATGAAAAAGACGGACACATTTAAATACCTTGGTAGTGTGATAGCAAATGATGAGTGTATGGATGCAGAGGTGAGTGAAAGAATTGCTAAATATAGCAGAAATGTTTCCTTCCTGTACCCCCTATTGAAAGATCAAAACATCCCTAAAAAGGTAAAGACGCATATATATTCAACAATATTGAAACCAATCTTACTATACGGCAGCGACACTTGGGCCCTAACCACAAGGACGAGGGGAAAACTGCAAGCAGCTGAAATGAGGGTCCTGAGATTGATAGAAGGAGTAAGTAGATTGGATAAAATAAGGAACACTGAAATAAGAAGGCGATTGGGTGTAACTTCGGTTAATGAGAATATTGAGAGGAACCAACTGAGATGGTACGGACATGTCCAACGAATGCCGATGGAAAGGACAGCAAGAAGAATGCTGGAATGGGCCCCTCAAAACAGAAGACCAGTTGGAAGACCCAAGATCCGACGGATGGATAACATCAAGAGTGCTGTCGAGAAGTGTGGAATCAGTCTCCAACGGGCGAACTTGATGTGTGGAGATCGTGAGGCATGGAGGAGTCTCGTCAGAGGACTCCCAACTGACAGACCGCTTTAGGTCTACCAGGCGCCTGGTAAGAAAGATAAGAAATATACAGGGTGTTTCAGGAGGAAAGGTCAATACTTCGGGAGGTGATAGTATCGGTCATTGTGAGAAAAAAAGTTCATATGAACATGTGTCTAATTCTGAATGGTTAAGGATAGAGCTGTTTGAATCTGATGCGCGCGCAGCTCTTCCTCCCCCTTCTCCCCTATAATCTTGAACCATGTAAGCTGTAATGTAAGCATGTAACTTAAGCCAATCGACAGCTGACTGTTGTGACTGATACCATTCAAAATCCAATGTTTAAACATTAAATGTTAGAAACAGTAATTGGTTTCTCTTTCTTGATTACCATTAACAATGCTTTTGTATTTGTAGATTCAAACAGCTCTATCTCCGTAACCATTCAGAATTAGACACATGTTCATATGAACTTTTTATCTCACAATGACCGATACTATCACCTCCCGAAGTATTGACCTTTCCTCATGAAACACCCTGTGTGTGTATATATATATATATATATATATATATATATATATATATATATATACAGGGTGGGCGGAAAGTAGCTCCCTATTTTGGATTGGTAAAAAAATACATATATTATCCATTTATTTCAGAAGAAATAATATGAAAAGGTAGGCATACATGGTAGGTTTTCTCTAAAATTCAATGTGGGCTCCAACTCTTTCCACCAGCTTCTGGAGCCGCCCAGGAATGGCGTCCACTGACTTTAGCAGGAACTCCGGCGGGATGGAGGACATGACTTCCCGAATTCGGTCCTCCAGTTCTTCCAATGTCCTCGGTTTGGTGCGGTAGACTTCTTCCTTTACCCACCCCCAAAGAAAGAAGTCGCACGGTGTCAAGTCGGGGCTCCTGGCTGGCCATTGATGTGGACCACGACGACCCATCCAACGCCCAGGGAAGTGGGCATCCAGCCACTCACGGACAACAAGAGCGAAGTGCGGAGGGGCGCCATCTTGCATAATATCAGATCGTCGATGTTCTCCCATGTGCTGACAACCGGCCAAACCTCGTTTCGCAACATAGCAAGGTACCGCTCAGCATTCATGGTGTTGCGCAGAAGGAACGGGCCCACAACCTGATCTGAGGTCATACCACACCACACCGTTACACTGAACCGATTCTGCCGTTTTTCAGCGGTAACCGTGCGACTTCTTTCTTTGGGGGTGGGTAAAGGAAGAAGTCTACCGCACCAAACCGAGGACATTGGAAGAACTGGAGGACCGAATTCGGGAAGTCATGTCCTCCATCCCGCCGGAGTTCCTGCTAAAGTCAGTGGACGCCATTCCTGGGCGGCTCCAGAAGCTGTTGGAAAGAGTTGGAGCCCACATTGAAATTTTAGAGAAAACCTACCATGTATGCCTACCTTTTCATATTATTTTTTCTGAAATAAATGAATAATATACGTATTTTTTTACCAATCCAAAATAGGGAGCTACTTTCCGCCCACCCTGTTATATATATATATATGATGATAAAACCACGAAGGAAAGGAAACACAAAATGGTGCTCAAGCGCTTTCGTCTAATGACATCCTCAGGAACACTGAAATACATAAAAGGTTACGGCCTATATATAGGTTACAGAAAGAGAAAAAAAAATATAAATAAATAACATACATACACACAAACATATATACATATATATATACATACATATCTACACACATAAACACATATATATATATATATATATAATATATATATATATATATATATATATATATATGCAATAAACGGAGAGTAAAAATAAAACCTAAAAATTAAGGATTAGAGGATTAACAAAGAGGCATATCGATTTTTAGCACAAGATCAAATGAGTTATAAAAATAATACAAATTTATACTGGAGATACGCCCGGGTTTAACACTTTGCCTTTTTAGAGTCAAGTTTCGATATATATAAAAATAAATTGAAGATTAAAAGTTAATAAAGTAGCTTACAAGTTTACCAAAGATTAAGTGTCCTACCCTTTTTATCTAGATTTGTTTTGAAGGACACCCCCACTAAGAAGGCCATTTTTTCATCAATGTTTCTCCGCGCCCTTAGGATCGCCAGTCCGGAATACATCGATGCCGAATTGGAAAAAATCAACGGTATTGGAAGTGATCTGTGTTACCCATCTGCGTCTATGGAATCTTGTCTCAACAAGGCAAACGAACTTTCTATCGTGTCAATAATAACACTCGTACTTTGTCAAAAAATATTTTAGTACTTCCATTTTTCCCGGGCTTTTTAGGCATTGCTAATGTACTTAAACTTTTGGATATTAATGTAGTATTTTCATATAACAATATTGTGAAAAATATCATAGTAAAAAATAGCCCTACCAATAATTCAGGCATTATCTATAAATTGGGTGTAAACAATGTGATTCCTTTTACATAGGTCAGACGGGAAAGGATTTGCACACACGTATAAAACAGCATCAATATTCCGTCAGAACAGGACAGTTGTCCAGTGCTCTTTTTGTCCATTTGTCAGAGTTATCCCACTGTATTGATTGGAATAATGCTTCAGTTTTATTTCATTCGAGCAACATTGTCAATAGAAATATTCTTGAGTCTGCCATTATTCAACTTTCAAATAACTTCAACATAAGCAAAGGTCTTTTTCAACTCGATCCTGTTGTTTTGAATTCCTTCAAAACAAATCTAGATAAAAAGGGTAGGACACTTAATCTTTGGTAAACTTGTAAGCTACTTTATTAACTTTTAATCTTCAATTTATTTTATATATATCGAAACTTGACTCTAAAAAGGCAAAGTGTTAAACCCGGGCGTATCTCCAGTATAAATTTGTATTATTTTTATAACTCATTTGATCTTGTGCTAAAAATCGATATGCCTCTTTGTTAATCCTCTAATCCTTAATTTTTAGGTTTTATTTTTACTTCTCGTTTATTGCATATATATATATATATATGTGTGTGTATGTGTGTAGATATGTATGTATGTATATATATGTATATATGTTTGTGTGTATGTATGTTATTTATTTATTATTTTTTCTCTTTCTGTAACCTATATATAGCCGTAACCTTTTATGTATTTCAGTGTTCCTGAGGATGTCATTAGACGAAGCGCTTGAGCACCGTTTTGTGTTTCCTTCGTGGTTTTATTCATCATAAATATTTTTCACGTGTTACTTTCGTGAAATAATTTTCATATATATATATATATATATATATATATATATATATACACAGGACGTCCCAAAAAATGTATACACACTTTAAATAATTATAAAGGCAGTGTTTATTAAAATACATTTCATTTTCAAATGTAATAGAATCTACAGACATTATTTAATTGTTTTGTCAACGCCTGTTTTCAAACTGACGTCCGTTCTGGTCCAGGCACTGCTGATAACGCGAAGCAATGGAATCGCAAACATCACGAAACATTTCGTTTGGTATTTGTGTGCATTCTCGTTCAATGGCTGCTCTCAATTCAGCGACTGTTGCAGGTTTTATAGCGTAGACTTTGTCTTTTAAGTATCCACATAAAAAAAAGTCTAGTGGTGTGAGGTCTGGTGAACGCGGAGGGTATTCTACGAAACCCCTTCGTCCAGTCCACATCCACATCGTGCCAAGTACCACTCGCAATACTCCACTCTTCGGTCCGGATCATCTTCATTAATAGCATGGACTAATCTTGGAATGTAACTTTTCCATTGACAGCACTTCAAAATGCGTTGGACAGACGATTCTGAAATTCCTACCTCACGACTCGCTTGCCGCACAGATTTTCTTGGACTTTGGTGATACGTTTCCAGTACTCTTTCTTGCTTTGTGGGGCTTGTCGATGTCCGTGGTCTTCCGGAACGCTTCTTGTGGACATTCTGAACAGCTCCATCGGCTTCAAACTTACCTCTAATTCGAGTGATGGTAAGTCGCGTTGGTGGATCTGTTTGAAACTCCCTAAACTGTCTTTGCACTTCAACTGCGTTTTCACACTTCCAGTAGCATTTAAATGAATTTCCTTTGTTCAAAGCTTAGTCTAACTGCCATTATTAATTCTAATGGGTTTAACTTGGAAAGAAGAAACATCAATTGAGTTATCAGCTGTTAAAGTGTGTATACATTTTTTTGGGACGCCCTGTATATACTGTATATATATATCAGATAGAGCAGCGACGTTGGCTCTTTTTTACAGTTGTAGAATATGACCTGCCTAAAATTTATAATAGCAACAGCTGCACATACTACAAACCTATCGCCATTTTTACTTGAACGTAATAAGCTGGAGTCGTGTTGGTTTCAAAACAAATTTTTCGCTAACTCTTCCTTGCAGATCCCGTTTATTTTGCAAATCAGTTACAATTTCTCTTTCAATTGATATTCGAGCGAAGCTGGAAAGCCTGTCGTGATTCATGTCGTGTTTCGTGAGAGAGTCTTTAGTCTGTCAAGCGTTGAAAAACTTCGCTCAGATGAAATATTGTTGACAGGAATGGTGAGCATTAATTCGTATCAACTTTAATTGAATGCAGATTTTCGTGAAATTGTGAAGTTCAAAAATTAATTTTGGCATTTCTTTGTATGACATTTGCGCAGTTGGAAAATTTAAGTATCTCTTAAAACTTGTTTAAATTCGGATGCGAAGAGAGCTTTGATTGAAATGATTCGGTTAATTGTGATGCCTCGTACGTAGAAAGCTTCGTTTTACGTACGAGTTTGAAGAAGAAAAATGGTTGAATACGTTGAAACGTTCTTCTAATACCATAAACATAGAATCATTGTTGGAAAAAGAAAGTATTTTAATATTTTTCACGCTTCACCGCATTCGCTCGTTAGAGGGAGGCACCTCTTTTAATTTAATGAGAGTCACTGGTTGGTTCGCAAAAGAATTGTACGACTCTCCATTGCTTTTTGGCTTTAGAAAGTCATTGAAATTATGTATTTTATTTTGAGCAAATTCCTCGTCTAATTGCTTGTTTTGCGGAACGTCATAGAGTTTGCAAACACTGTCTAAGTCTGTAACAGCTCTCCAAAGCCAAAAACAAAAATCTTCTAATTATGCAGGAAGATTCGCAGCTTGGTTAAGGCAATCTTCATCCCAAGAACTTACATTATTCAGGATGCTCTCTGGAGCTTCTTGTAATGACTCATTTTGTTTATTTATGGCAGAAAATGTTTTTGATGTGTAACGCCATCTTGTTTCACGTAAATCTGGAGTGCTTATTTTGTGAATAATTCTTATCGTTTTGTACTAAGGGAAGCAAATTTGTTATATGCTCACAAATGAGGAAATAACGCTTTTACACCAGATATGAGGACTTCCTATGAAGAAGTGTTTAAGCGACAAAAGTAAAAAACGCCAGAAAAGGCAGTTAAAGTTGTACCAATTTGAAAGTTGCCATAACTTTTGAACTTTTGAGGATATTTCGAAGAAATATGTAGGGTGTTGGGTGTGGTGGCTCAACCGACACAGCTCTACTTGACCGGGTAGAATCAAAGGCTTTTCGTCTCATTAATTCCCCGTCTCTTACTGACTGTCTTCAACCCCACTCTCTTCGCCGCAATGTTGCCTCATTCTCTCTTTACTGTCGCTATTATAACGGACAGTCGGACACTGTTCTTCTCAACTCTCTAACTTCATGCCTCCTCATTTAAGGAGAGCTCGCAGTACCAGACTTTCGACAGATTCTCATTCCTTTTCTGTCCATCTCTTTAACGCGAGGGTTAATCGGTATTTTCACTCTTTAGGCTACTCAGCCGGTCAACTCTGGAGTAAACTTCCTCAATCCATCTTTCCCTCTGTCTATGACCCCAGTCTTTCAAACGTGTGTGTCCAGACATATCGTAAACCCTGGACCTTGATTTTGGCTCTCTTCCCATATGTGGTACATTTTTGCGGGCATTCGCCCTTGGCCCCACTTTCCTGCAAAAAAAAAAAAATTCTCGAGGCACTTTTATCAGAACCGACTTCGCAAAATCTCAGAAACCTTTCTTTAATATCAACGTCAAAACAGTCCATATGATTATTGGCAGTTGAGCTTCAGTGAAAACAATATTCGTTTATTTTCCTGAAAGGAAATGAAGGAGTCTGTTAATTTCTTCGTGTATTACATTACCGATAATTTTGTCAATCTATACTATAATAAGAGAGCTGTCCGTCTGTCCGTCTGTCTGTCCGTCTGTCCGTCACACTTTCAGAAATTGTGAGAAAAAATTGTGAGAAAAAAATTCAGAAATTGTAAAAAAATTCAGAAATTGTATTACGGGCGGCAATGTGAAGCTCAAGATTTTCATGACTGTGTTCTTTTCTGTAGTTTAGCAATGGGGGAAGGGTGGGGGTGGGGGTAATGGGGAGGGGGTTAGCCCCCAAGTTGTATGAATGGGGGTGAGGAGGTTTTGGGAGATACCAGATTCAGAAATGTTGACACGATGTGAAGCTCAAAATTTTCACGGCTGGGTTCTTTTTTTGTAGTTTAGCCTGTCTAACCGTCAGCGAAGCGGCGGGAACTGTACTAGTAGTAATAATTTAATCATTTTTATATTGTGCTTCACAAGCCACAGAATTTAGGAGAACCTTCTTTCGCAGTCAGTCTGTTTGCAAATACACTCAGTTAGGCTGTCAAACTCGGCAAAATAACGCACACGTTCTGTAGAATTACTTTAATTTAGGCTGTCAACACTTTCGTCATGTCCACAAAATGGAATAGTTGCTTAAAAAAATAGTAGATTACCACACTTTATAATTACCTAAATGTTATAGTGAACGTGTATTGTACCACATTATCACGTGACATATTTTTCATGCTAAAATAAACAAAACGGTTGTTTTTCTTCAGGTTTTAAAAAAACAAACAAGGCCAACAATAAAGTCTTCGATCAGAGGCGCTACCACAAAGCCAATCATGCTGATTATACAAAGTACCCTGAAAACATCGATTTCCTCGTCTACGGGTTAAAATTGGACTCGGTCGTCCACTTTTAATTACAAGTTTTAGTTCCTGTATATATAATTTATCTCCGCTGAATGGTTTCAGCTTTAAATTTTATACGATATCTTCTATAGCTAGCACGAATATCAATCCCTGGCACACTATTAAATCTGAAACGTGACTAAATTTGTTACCGCCCATATAAGATTCCAAATGTTACCAGAGAGAGTAACTCTTATTGTTAAAAATGGAATTTAAGTAATTATTTATTTATCCAAACGTGAAGGTTTATCTTATAATAATAGCAATAATAAAACAGATTGGCATTACTTGGGGGGTGGTTGCCTACTCTTCTAACTACTCTTCTGCCTAATCTTCTAACTCGCGTACGTGTCACATATACAACTTTTAGGAGTGTAGATGCTAGATGGTGTGGATCCCACGTAAAGCTGTAGGTTCCCTTTTTCACGTGACTTTTGTCGTTATGAACGAGGTTAAACGACCCCAAAACATTAGTAATAGTATTATACAGAGGACAGCAAAAGTAATAGCACAGAGCTAGCGACTGATAATTCTTTAGAGCGAATTTCACTTTTCACTGTTTTTTTTTGTATTATCTTAAAATAATTGGGAATTTTTAGTCAAATAATTTCTAGTAATACGGTATTTGATGCCTCTAAATACAAAATATTTATATGAAAAGATTTAAAAATAAAATTTGCATGCGAAATAAACAAAAAAAGCGTAAATCCCGGTGCTGTTTCGTTTTCAGCACAAAGCCCTTAAAATTCCCGCTTGGTTGTCAAATAACTGAGAAAGACAGGCCTTCAAAGGCAAATCCAATTATTTGTTTTATACGATTCAGATATTCTACAACGACAGTGATATTCTCTCTCTCCGAAGTATTTTATAAGGTGCGATATGACGAGTGCTTCTCGTAAATGTAGTTTTTTTTCAAATGCTTCTATTTCAATCCTTGTCCAAAAAGGAACGAGGGTTTTTGCACTTTTTTTTAAGGAATGTGGTATCACGCTTGTGCCAATTGATTTTCTCGTCATAATGGGTTAACTGTACTGTACTTTCTGCGCATTCCTCTAGAAATTTTACATTCCGTGTGTCAGGACCTGGCAATGAATTTATTCTCTTAAAAGTGGGAAAATGTTTGTTAATTATATCTATTTCTGGGCTATTGTAACCACTCGCAACACCGCTTCCCATTAGATCAGCGAAGTTAGGCAACGATCGGTCTATCGCGGTAGTTGGGTGAATGACAGTTGAATCTCCGCGCTCGGATGACGTAGCGACCCGTGTATGGTTCGGAACCCATGTTTTAAAGCTGTAAGTCCCCTCCGTCCCACAACATTTGTCGTTTCGAGAGAGGGTCAATAACCCCAGATATCAATTTATTTCTCTCGGAGAACTGTGTACTATGAAACACGTTCTATTTGTAGAAGTTATACCCTAACAAAGACTCCAATACCCACTTTAACTTAGTGCAAAAGAAGAAAGAAAAAATATTACGGAAGCTAAAAATTTAAACTGTTTACGTTTTGGGTCGCGTAAAACTTTGGGTCGCGTAAAACTTTCACACAAAAATTACGGTAATAATACGGTATTGGATAGATTTTTCTTCTCTCGCCAGTCATCCTATACAGAAAAAGTGTTAAATGAAAATGTACAGGAAAGTTAGAAGAATAATACTGAAAAGAAATTGCTCAGTATATTCACACCATACTGTATGTACGTTTAGAAAAAAGTTCACCTAAAAACAGAATTTTCATTCAAATATCGAATATTTTGTTTTATTTTTGTGAATAATAAATTAAAAGTAAAGTACTAGTAACTTTGTAGGCGAACTTTTTTCCGAAACTGTACATTTATCTGGAGCATGCAATCATTTATTCAGTTCTCGTGGAAGAGCTTTAACCAAAATGAATTTAGATTTATTTGCTTTTTATTATACGAAAATATATATACTGTATATATATTTTTTTGGGTGGGGGGGTGGGGGGTTGGAACGAATAAAAAATCGAATTGAAATGTGGGGTTTTATTTGGATTATTTTGAGTTTGACCATATTCGTCATTTAATTAAGACATGATTTCCTTTTGTGACTCAGTTTATTTAGAAATATATTTGTATTATTCTTTAAATTTTCTCTTATGTTTCGTGTTTGCTACTGAGAGATTCGCGAAGGATTTTCTGCATGGAATAATTCTCTCTTTCTTTCGCTTCATTTCATTTCTAATTCTCGTTTATAATTTATCGTTTCTCCTTCCACTTTTATGCTTCTCTTTTTCAGTTTTTTATTATTTTGAATTTTTGCTGCTTTTGAATTTTTTAGTTGATTTGTTTTGGCTTTTTTTTTCTTTTGATTTTTTTTGCTTATTTTTGAACTTTTTTTTTTTGCTTATTTTGATTTTTTTTTGCTTATTTTTTTTTTTTTTTTTTGCTTTTGATTTTTTTTGGCTTTTGTTTTTTTCTTTTTTGCTTATTTTGATTTGTTATATTTTTCTTCGTTTGTGCTATTGCTTCTTTCTTCATGTGTTTTGACGTTTGTTTTCTTGATCAGAAAACATTTCTCATTTCATTTCGGTTTGGTGTTTTTTTATACGTCCTAAATACGATATACGAGACCCTCCTTGGAAGAAGTTGCTAAGCGACAAAAGTAAAAAACGCCAGAAAAACGCAGTTAAAGTTGTACCACATTTGAAGTTCTCATAATTTTTGAACTTTGGAATATACAGTATTTCATGAAAATATTTTCAAAAGTTGAAAAATTGGCAAGTTTCAAAATTGGTACAAATTTAACCGTATTTTCTGGTGTTTTTTACTTTTGTCGCTTAGCCACTTCTTCCTAGAACGGCCTCGCATATCATTCTGTCGTGAATTTCAGTAATTAATTTATTTATTTCAGAATAATTTTCTCGTCTACTTCGCTTGAAGTTTGTTGAAGTTTAACGCTTCAGGTATATTTCCACTTTCTTTGGAGTCTTTTTAATCTAACTTAGTTACCATTTTTTACAAAAAGAAGGAAGGGAAAAAAACTGATGAAATGAATATTACAAAAATTTTAACAAGAAACACAGACACGTACTGGACTCCTTATTCTGCTGTAAATTGGCCCTTAAGCTTCTGGCTTTACTCCGCAAATAATAAGAGACTGGGGTCAGAAATTCCTGGGGAGTTTTTACGCAGGAAGGAGGGGCCAAGGGAGAACGCCCGCAAAAACTTCCTCCACTTCCCGTATAGGGAGAAGAGAGCCAAAATCAATGTCCGAAGTTTTCGGGATACCCGGACACCATGCGAGATTGGAGGTCATAGACAGTAAGAAAGTCGGATTGTGGAAGGTTATTCCAGTGTTGACCGGTTGAGGTGATGAAAGATTGAGAATACCGATTAACCCTCGCGCGAGAGACTTAGAAAGGGGATGAGAATGTATCGAAAGTCTGGTACGTTAAGGAGAACTCGCAGTACCAGACTTTCAACACATTCTCATTCCTTTGCTGTGCAACGCTTTAACGCGAGGGTTAACTGGTATTCTTATTTTTTTCATCTACTGCTCTTGTATTTTATAATTAAATTTTATGGCTTTTGGGTCTACTAAATTTTCTTTCTTGTATTTCGTGTAAATATTTTTACGACACGATTTTCTGTTAACTTTTTGTATGAATTATATCCGTTTCTAGATTTTCGTGACCACGTCGCAACACCACTTCCCGTTAGATTAGCGAGGTTAAGCGACGATAGGTCCGTCCGCTCAGTAGCTGGACGAGTGATGTAGCGATCCGTGTATGGTTCGCATTCCGCGTTTTAAAGTTGTAGGTTCATTCCGTCATCCGACCTTAACCGTTACGAAGGAAGTTCAACACCCTCTGACCTTGGTTTACCTTGGGTTTTTGCTTCCGCCTGAATTGTTCATTCTAACTAAGATCAAGCTTGATGCTCTACCTCGGTCTTATTCTATCATACTATAAATTATGCATTCTTGATTGAGTTGTCTTTTCTCGGTGTACTACCATGGAAATTCTTAACATTCGTCCTATGATGAAAGGAAAATTAAAGTCTCCACACAAGAATTACTTTGTTACCGAGATTATCAGTGAATTTAACATATTATAATTTAATTTATAGTAAATTTAAAATAGTTTTCCATGGCTTTTGGGTGTCTATAAGCAATTATAAATATTACATTTTTTAACCTATAAAATATTCAACTGCGTGTTGTTATGACCTCCACCTTCAAATATATAAATAATTTTGATCTTGTAGTAAATATATTTGCTCTGAATGTAATATAATATTTACTGGAGAATCTTCACTGCAATTTCCACAATCGATTTTTGAAACTTGGTTTTGCGTTACTTTCTGTCCCTAAATTATACAGGAATTATAAATGGTTATTTACTTAGTGGTGTCGTAAATCATGGATTTGTGATGTGGTGGTGTAGTGGTTAACATCGCTGATTACGAATCCACCGGCTTCGAGTTCAATTCCCGGCAAAAGTAGGCGGCGCGTAGCTTACCCAGCTATTCATCCTTCCAGAAAAAATAAGATGGTAGATAAATGGGTACTACCCCGCGTGGCCTTGTGGTTAAGACGGAGCATTACTGATCAGGAGGTCGTGAGATCGACTCCTACGTTAAGCTGTAGGTCCGAGGTGAAGCAACAAGATTGATTTTCGTCAAAATGAACAATTCGGGCGGAAACAAAACCAAGGTTAATCAAGGTACTAAAGCGTACTATCGACCATACATATTTACAGTATGTGTATTACTAACCATGAACATTTGCGCGTACCACCGACGTAAAGGTAACATTCGTGTCTCGTACCTCGCAAGGAAGTGAGGAGTAAGGGCCCGACCCTGGGACACCTTAGCCCACTCGAGTCACTTAAAGGGGATTGGCCGGCCTGCCGCTTCGTCACGACGTAAGATACAGAAAAGACAGCCTCTAGGCAGCACAGGCGTTCGAACCCACGACTCAGTAGACTCTAAACACTGCCGAGTGGCACCCTAACCGATCGAGCCGGAAGACGCTCTCTTTTATTATGTACACATACTCGAACATATTTAGGCCTAATGTATAATTATGGTCACATTTAAAATATACTAATGTGACGGAATAATTTTTACTCTTTCGATCAAGTATTTGATATTTTGATATAATAATCATGTTTTTCTATCATTTCGGTAGTCTTTTACCATTTTAAACAATTTTTTTTTCTGTGTGAGTACCACTGACCATCGATAGGAAGCGCGTACTACTGACGGGTTACGTCGTAACCAATGTCGTAACACCACTTACCGTTAATCATCGAAGTTGAGCGACATTGGGTCGGATAGTAGTAGTTGGATGGGAAACCATCCTCCGCGTCCAGACTATGTAGCGACCTTTAAGTGGTTCGGATCCCACGTAAAGCTGTAGGTCCCCTCCGTCATGTGATCTTTTAAGATGTTAGGAAGGTGGTTAAACAAATCCATCATTATTTTTTTTGTTATAAATTTGCCTTATTTAGGGATAATATATTGCCGCGATTTTGCATCTCATTTCCCCATGCTGAGATTATAGAGGTTGGTGAAAATAATGAAGGTAAGGAGGTTGTTGTTGTTGATGCCAGTGTTGTAGGTGTTGTATATGTTGTTTTACCACTTATGGTTGTTAATTAGATGCTTTCTGCACTTAAGAACTGGTGTTAGATATTTATTGGTTTCTAGTTTTCATGGTTATTTAAAGAGTGGTGAGATATATATATATATATATATATATATATATATATATAATATATAATATATATATATATATGGCGAACACCATACGGGGTATGTTATAACTGAAGTTCAATTAAAGTTAATTTAAAGTTTGTAGCGTCAAGAAAGGATCGGTTTCGAGGGAATTGGTTCGTTCCGTTTGAGGTCGAACGTAAAATGTAAAACGGGAAAGGGGTCTAACCGCATCTCGAAAGAGACAGAAATACCCCTTCATTTCAAATGAAGTCTTTCTTCAGTTGCATTTCAACTCCACAACGTGTGTGTGTGTGGTGTGTGTGTGTGTGTGTGTGTGTGTTGGTTGCCGGGATATTTGTTTCCGCGCGCGAGAGGATTAAAGACGGAAATTAGTCTCAAATAAAGATCGAAAAAAAATTGCCTTTAAAAATAAAACGTTTTTCATTCCAGAGGAGATGAAACGCTAATTAAAAAAGTCCCACGAAACTTTACTTTCATTTTAAGGGGTTGTGACGTCATCACTCAGTTTTGATCGTGAAACGTTATGCTAGGTAAAACTCTTCAAAACTATACGTGTGTGTGTGTGTGTGTGTGTGTGTGTGTGTGTGTGTGTGTGTGTGTGTATATCTAAAATTTATTCACGTTTATTGGTGTCTTTCTATTCACATTATCCTTTCTCATTCATTTTTATATTCATATTCACATTCAGATTTAAAATAAGAATCTTGATCATATTCATTCATTCGGATTCATACTCGTTGCAAGCACTGCATGTCGGTATATGTTTGCTCCCATTTTTCGGGGATGGGGTTCGATGCACCGTCTTAAGGTTAAGACTTAAGGTAAAAGACTTAAGGTAAAAGCGTTGCCGTAAGGCAGTGTTTTCTATCAAGTGCCGTTTAGTGCCATTTCGCTGAGTGTTGTTGTTTTCGTGGAAGGCACAGTTTTTTTAAGGAAGCTGATCCGAGTCTAACGTATTTTAACTTCGAAGTGCCACTGAGAGAGAGAGAGAGAGAGAGAGAGAGAGAGAGAGAGAGAGAGAGAGAGAGAGAGAGAGGGGTAAAAAAAACCGACCTAACGACATAAATATTTGCCTGGGTTCAGTCAGACTTACTCTCTTCCTCGCCCAGTTTTCCTCGCTTCTTCTCATTTTCACAAATTTTCTTTTTTTTTCTTTTTTTTACATAAATTTCCCATTTCCTTACCTCGTACACTCGCTTCATCTTAATCTACTCCTCATTCCAACTAATAACTTTTGCTACATCATTGCTATTTCGGATATAATCATATTATTACGCGGGTTTAGACAAATTACCAACTTACGCATAACATCGTGCGTCTGGCAGCTGCGTCCTTTAATGGGAGTAGGCGGTGAAGCATATTTTTTAACGACTTTTCAAAATCGCTCTAAAGGAATTAATTCTTTTCGTGTAACGAAGTATGTCCGTAACAAAAGTTATATACTATACTGTATATACTGTATATATACACAACTCTGTATATTTGTATCGTAACCATGCAAAAACTCAAAGATAAGTTAAGTATATACTTATATATAATATATATATATATATATATATATATATATATATACAGTAAAATCACAGAATAACACGTGATCTTATTAATAAGCAAACAACCACAGGGAAAAGGAAAAAGAAACACGAAATCCGAGCGCTTTCGTGATATATTCACATCTTCAGGGACAAGAAAGAAATATTATTACCCTATTTCTTTCTTGTCCTGAAGATGTGAATATATCACGAAAGCGCTCGGATTTCGTGTTTCTTTTTTCTTTTCCCCGTGGTTGTTTGCTTATATATATATATATATATATATATATATATACACACACACAAACTGCTGTATTCATAGTAAGGAGCTTACGCTATTATATATATATATAATGGCAATTTCAAAGTGAATTGGTTTCAAATGAATGATGTTTGAATAAATTTGAGGGGATTTCGTAAGAGAATTTTGTGTAATTATAAAACTGGAATTTAATTAATAGATTTTCATTAAAAAAAAATATAAATAAGAAAATTAAATGTATAATTAAGTATAAGATTTTTGGAAAAATTTAGTTAGTTACGAAGTTAGATACAGGCTAACAAAGACTCTCTCTAAGATCCATTTTAGGCAAGAGAGAGAGAGAGAGAGAGAGAGAGAGAGAGAGAGAGAGAGAGAGATTAAACGGGTGATAAAATAGTCTAAATAGTCTAAATAACTTTGACTTTGAAATAATAAAAGTTAAAATTAATTAAATTTAACTATTTTATCACCCGTTTAATCTCTCTCTCTCTCTCTCTCGCCTAAAATGGATCTTAGAGAGGCTAACAAAGACTCTCTCTAAGATCCATTTTAGGAGAGAGAGAGAGAGAGAGAGAGAGAGAGAGAGAGAGAGAGAGAGAGAGAGAGATTAAACGGGTGATAAAATAGTTAAATTAATTAATTTTAACTTTTATTATTTCAAAGTCAAAGTTATTTAGATGAAATTTACTCTTTTTTTCTTAAAAAAAAAAGTTTCTAAAAACTATAAAATAAATTTTATGTACAAAATACGAGTGAGGATCGAATACCAGATGTACAAAATATTGATTCAGCCCTGCAGGACACTTGGAGTGTAATTGCTCTTTGAAAGTGTGTGTGTGTGTGTGTGTGTGTGTGCGTGTGTATACTTTCGAATCAAACGTTATACAACGTATGGCAAAAGTCAGGTACTGAGGAATTGTTTTGAAAATGTTTTTTTTTTTTGTTTCAAACACGTTCGAAATGTTGAACACGTGTGTGAAACGTATTGAAACGTATTGAAATGTGTTTACGAGTTTGGTTGGTAATAGTGTTAGGTGTGAGAAACCACAAAATTAGAGTCAAATTTTCACTGTAAATCAGCATGGTATTCAACGTCTTTATTCTTTAAAAAAATGGGTATTGGGTATTTTTTTTATTACTGGCTTTCGAAGTATCAACCCCATTATTGGGTATACTCGCACGTTTTCGGTGGGTAATAGTTAATTTTTGTTTTTTACAGATGTTTACAGAATTTCTCATTCAACTTTACGGGTAAAAATGTATTGGACTGTAATGCGTTTCATTCCATCTTCAGTTTGCATTTTATTCCAATTTGGTGGGAATCACTTTTCATTTGGACTCGTATTTATACTTGAGTGGATTCCCACACGAAATCACTCGTTCATCAGATGAAAAGACGGACCGCGGATGTATCATAAGACCCCTTTCAGGAGGATTCCTTCGCTAATGAATTTCATTGATAGACGACGAATCGCGAAGATTTTACTGTCGAGTTACTGGCAGTTTCCTCTGACGGAGGTAGACAAGCAGAATCAGCGCGCAACGTCTATTGTGAGGCTGCGTTTCGCCGCGCCATCTGTTTACGTTCCGCGAAGTTGTAATTACAATTTTTGGCCTTCACCACCATAGTTCACCATTTTTTTTCTGCAAATGTTGTCACAACATTTAATCTTGAGCTTTTCGAAATCAGTGTTGACACAATACTGATTAACTTTGCTCTCACTGTCAACCTGCCATCAACGATATCAGGGTTGAATCAGCGTATATTGTCACTTCAGAGAGGGAGTCAGAGAGGGAGTCAGAGAGGGAGTCAGAGAGGGAGTCAGAGTCAGTCGTTGAAATAAAATGAAATTCTTACTTAGAAAGTTGGAAAGGAGCTCTCTCAAGTAACTCCTTCTATTAGTTTAATTCAGTTTGTGCTTTCAAGGCTGACCGAATCCCACGAGAGGATGGACACCGCGCGAATGCCTTATATAAAGACGATAACGTATAGAAAACTGCAAATTTAATTTTTAAGTTATCTGAAACTATATGAATTATTCATTTTTTTTATCCTTATTTTATCGTGACTTCTTAATATTTTTTTTAATTTTAGTTTATCCTTTCAAGTTTTTACGCCTTTATTTTCTCTTAAATTGCGGTTCTTTTTTTTTTTTTTTGATGAATTTAAAGTTTCTTAATTTGAAAAATTATGAAGATGGGTGCCCACCCTTCAGAGAGAGAGAGAGAGAGAGAGAGAATTGTGAGTAAAAGAGAGCCACAACAACTTTATAGACGACGAGAGGTAATCCCCATACAGTAGCTTTCATACAGCCGCAAAATCACCAAGAGAAGAACAAACGCATAAAAGCAAGAAGGCTCTCCTCTACTTCTCCTTTTTGAATTTTGGAGACACCACCCGCAATGACTACACGGTGACTTTTGAAACTGCGCTTAATATATCTATATGTTTATGTCGTTTATGTAAATAAACAAAATCGGTCCTAGAATTGACCCTGTGGGATGCTATTTGACACTGGCGCCCACCCAGAGGCTTCACCATTAATTGCAATACTTTGTTCCTTATCGCTAAGCCAGTAATGCGCGAACTACGAGGCCACGGCTCCTGTCATAGAGAGAGAGAGAGAGAGAGAGAGAGAGAGAGAGAGAGAGAGAGAGAGAGAGAGATACCAGTTGTAAAAAAAATCCTAAAACGAAACTAGAATAAAATCCGACACTAAAATATTGAAAAAAAATATCATTATTGGCTTAAAACATATACACTGATAGTTTAGTCTGTATAGACTATAGATAGATAAATAACAGGAAAGTAGTCAAAAGATAAATGGAACCACTGAGTAAAAAAAAAAAAAAAAATCAAAACCAAGTTCGAGTTAAATCTTATTAACAGCAATTGCTCTGATTATCCTCATTCAATGAAGTGGAATGCGAGAGCAGACACAGCAACACAAGATCGGTGCGAGTACGGAGTTAGGGGAATGGGATGGGGCGGGAGGGAGGAATTCCTTCCCTCCCCCCGAGTAAGGGGGTTGGGAAAGAGAAAACTTTAAATGTGACGATTGCGTGCGGTAATTTTATATTTTTAATACAATATCTTTGCGTCTTTTTTTTTATTTATGGGCTCGTGACAAATGATAATCACGTGATGGTGGTTGCTATTCACACACACACACACACACACACACACACACACACACCACGATATAAGTGGAAAGCAATCATTCAGGAAAGAAATTTTCTCTTTACCGCAGTTATTCGTGACAGAAAAAGTACTGAAATTAGAAGTATGGGAAAGTTAGAAAAAAAATATGAAAAAAAACTCCTTTAAAACAGATTGAAACTGTGCAGTTTCGGACAAAAGTTCGCGCGAAAGCATAAAATTTCTAAAAAGCATAAAAGTTACTAGTTGGTTATATCTTTTTTTTAATGTTGTTATTAATTATGGTGAAAGGAATAAAACTTCAAAAACAAAACCTAATCACTACCGATTAGTAACTTTTTAATGCATTTTACAAGTTTTAGATTTGTAGGCGAACTTTTTCCCTGTAGTCCTTCTTCCTCTAGCCATTTACCGTTTAAACGAAGTTATATATATATTTTTTTAGGCAGGAAGGAGGGGCCATGGGTGAATGCCCTCAAAAGCGCCCCCCCCCCAACTCCATAATTAAGGCTAATTTGATATTAATAATAATGATGGGGTTGTTTAACCTCCTTCGCAAGATCTAAGGTCATATAACGGAGGGGACCTACAGCTTTACGTAGGATCCGAACCACGAGTCGTTACATAATCTGGATGCGGAAGACGGTCTCCTATCCAACTACTTTCCAAACCCATCGTCGCTTAACTTCGCTGATCGACGGTAAGCGGTGTTACGACACCGGTTACACCGTATCCCAATTCCCAACTATAGATTGAAACAGTTAAAACAAATGTTTTCTTGCGAGGTTTTTTTTTCCCTTTCAAAACATCGAAATAGAGATGGAAGAAAGTCCTCATTTCAGGAAAGAAGAGTCCCCGGTTCGAAGGAGTCGGGTGGGGGATAATCCCGGTTCTCCCACTTCCCAGAAGAACGATCCCCCACGTAAAACTGATGTAGATAGAATAGATAGATAGAATAACCTTTATTAATAATAATAAAATAAATAAATTTTTTTCAATTTACAATGACATGAATAATTGTGAAGCTCGACTATTTATTTTATTTAATTTGGCCCTTAAGCTTTAGGCTTCACTGGGCTCTTATTTATTTATTTATTTATTATTAATTTATAACAACTAGCTGCTTATTTTTAATAAGTAAATAAGTATTATTAATAGTTAAAACATGTATTACAATATTAAACAATATTAATGGACAATCTTAAACAATATTAGTGGACATTAATCCTAGATTTTTGTTAGTATGCCATTATTAATCGGGATTTCAACTTGGTTTTAAACAAATTTACATTCACAATATTTTTTATATCGGCATGCGACCGACTCCTGCTCCGAGAAAGGTGAGGCCAAAACATAAAGGGGCCCCGTTGCAACACCGCCTCCCATTCGATCATCGAAGTTCAGCGACGTTGGATCTGTTCGGTAGTTCGATAGGGGACTGTCTTATGTGCTCGGATGAAGCCGAGGCATAAATTACTACGAATATTGTGTAATGTTCTAGTAGAGACGTTGGCAAACTCTTCCAGTATTCATCTTTAGTTTCTGAATGATGCGTGGCCCTCGCTTCAGTTAGGTGACCCTAAAAAGTGAATAGTCGAAAATAGTGTGCCAACGTCACTACAAGAATGTTGCGCGAGAGAATTGACGTGTAATCGGTTTTCTGGACTCCATTCTCCATATTCATTGAATTAATAATAAATATTCCACGCGATGGCCGTGCCTTTGGTTCTTCCAGATGAGCCGGGTGTACCTGGCTACGTAAGATGGAAAGCTTAAGAAAGCAATTATCTCCTTCGCCAAGCCACTTCTAGAGGTACGACCACAAGCATGGCCTTTGCGCGTGATGAGAGATCGACGCGCGGAACCTTTACCAGGTTTATATCGTACTTTTCCAAATTTTATAATTTATTACGATTTATATAATTTAATTTTTAACATTTTATAATTATAATTTCTTTATGAATTTAATGTGTAAATTGCATTAATATAAATTATATATAATTAACATAATTCATTTTAAGTTTCTAAAACATTATTTTTTTTTTATATATAATTTATGATAATTCTTTCTATCAATTGAATTGAGTGAAGAAAAAAATTAATTATATAATTTCAGTGCATAATTTCATTAAATTATAAAACTTTAAATTGCCTCCATTTATAATTTTTTTAATGACGTAACGGGTTTTCAATACCTTCATTTAAGGGTAATGGGTTAAAAATTGGAGATGGGGTTCGTCCCAGCCTCGAGTCGGGCGTCTGGGTGTCTCCCCAGGGTATACGAGTGGTCTCGTTACTGATTTGCATATAAATGGCACTGTGTCCCTCATAGAGACAGGGGGATTTAGTGGCACCAAAATAAGTTGGAGATTAAACTAGAATTTTATATATCACTCAGTATATAATAGCTGTAAAACGAAAACAAACCTCTCTCTCTCTCTCTCTCTCTCTCTCTCTCTCTCTCTCTCTCTCTCTCTAGGACACAGTTGACTTTTTGTTTTCAAATTTTGTTTTTGTGTTTTTAATGTTTTCAGACGTTTTCGTTCCAAGTTTTAGTTAATATAGCGCTTAGCGTTTTTATTAGTGTACGTTCATATATATTAGACTCTTAATTATCCGACTTCGGTTATCCGTGTTTCGGGTTAACCCAGTGGCGTAGCTAGAGTTTGTGCCGCCCGGGGCGGTCCTTGAGTTTGCCGCCCCCCTGAAACACAACACAATACACATAACAAACATACTTAAACAAAAAGTGAAAACGACGTATAGAAAAAAGCCTGTGAAAAATATTAGGACAACATGTTTACTTCTGAAGTGAAAAAATTAACTACAACATTCTACACAGTTATTTTTCTTGCTTTTCTGTTAGCAAAATCTTCGATAACATTGTCGAAGTCTATTTCGTCTGTCAATTGTTGTTCTATAGACAGTATGGCAAGATTTCTCAACCGCAAGGTGCTCATAGTAGATCTTAGGTAATTCTTTATCAGTTTTAGTTTAGAAAAACTCCTCTCACAGCTAGCAACACTAACAGCAATTGTGAGAAAAATCCGCAGCAGTATTACAATATTTGGAACCGAGTTACCAAGATTATACTTTACAATTAATACCAGCATATTAGTTTTGATATTGATTATTTATAAATATTAAACGTATATTTATAGATTATAACGTATTTACAGAACTTTATGGGTTATTTCCCTTTTTAATGAAATAAATGCATTTATACCAATGCTATTATTAATTAAGCACAACTAAGCGCTTAAATAGGTATGATGGTCAATAAGGCCATTTTCAAGGGAACACAATCCTTACCATTGTCGGAAATTAACGAAGTAAGCAGTGTTTTCGTGGAAAAATAAAATTGTGTCTGGCGTCTTGTATCCTTCTACTGTCCCGACATAAAAAAACACCTTTTTTTTTCATTGCAGTAGACCAAAAGTGCCGCCCGGGGCGGACCGTCCCCTCCGCCCCCCTATAGCTACGCTTGTGGGTTAACCGCGTTTTATTAATTGAAACCGATTTTATCGCCCCAAACCCCCATTTTATTGTGCTTTGGGGGGCAATTTTTAAAATTTTTTTTTTTTTCCCTTTTAAGAAGAATTCGTACATTCTTGAACATTGTTTCGTACATTCTTTGTATAATTCGAACATTCTTCACTTTACAGTGAATTTTCCCCCCCAAATTGTGATTTTGAGGTGTTCGCATCTAATTTGTTTATTTATTGAATAATAAAATAAAGGTTACATCCTCCAAACAATGGAATATAAAAGAAAGCCTGATTCTTACTTCTATTTCATCTTTGAATGGGGATGAGTACTAAGTAGGTAATGGGTCTGTCAGGGGGTGCCGTGGGTGGACTAGTAGGCGCTGGAGAGGGGTGGAATCCCGCTTTTAACTGTGTTTATGAGTTAACCGTGTATGTGGGCGGCCCCTCAAACACGGATAACTGAGAGTGTATTATATCTATCTAATATACTCGTGTGTGTATATATATATATATATATATATATATATATATACATATATATAACTTCAAGAACCAGTTGGACAGATTCCTGTGCAAAGTCCCTGACCAGCAATATGTGGCTGACTACGAGGGCAGGAGGAGATCAGACAGCAATTTCCTCCTTCACCAAATCCGCAAATGAGGCAGGATGCTGCAGAGAGGTCGACCGCAGGTCGATCCTGAACCGTCGTTCAGACTCACCTAAAGTATACCTAAAGTATATATATATATATATATATATATATACCTCTATATACATAGTCGTGTGTGTGTGTGTGTATATATATTACACACAGTATATGTATATGAGAGAGAGAGAGAGAGAGATAGATAAGCATATTTATGCAAAGGAATTTACATTCTTGAGAGTTCCTCCATTAGGATTCATAGAAAACGAAACGTAGCTTCGTAATTGGGGAAACTATAATTAAGATATCAGAAAAAGGGTTTTTTTTATATTTTAATTTCTTTTGTTAAAAAATCTGAAGAAGAAAGACAAATTCTTCATAAAGTTCAAATTACTTTGAAGTTAGGTAATTTTTCGGCTTCTTTAAGTAGTAGCGGGGCCTTTCATCCTATGAGGGCCGGATGAAAGATGAGAACGACTCTCTTCTTCATCAAATTTTATAAACGCGTAAGGATTAGTAGCGGGAGGGACGCGAATACTCATTCAAAAGAAATATAAAAGTTAACCATTGGTCCTCGATTGAACCTTCCTCGGCTTTCCTCTTCATTCGTGGCATTTGATGGAGGAGAAATTTTTTCTATTTACCCATTCTTCGTAACTTTTCAAAGCTGGGCGGGATTTTTGGCGTAAGAATACGTGAAAATGGGTTTTGAATTTTCTTAAAGAATTTTTCTACAATTAGGCAGTTCCTTTTGTAAGGTATTAAGTTTTGGGCCTCGTAAGTTAAGTACGTTACCCCTCTTCGTCCTCGAGGCTTCCCGTCCTGTTGCCTTAAGGACGATGCAAAATCTTCCTTTGGTCACTCCAAAGGGTTTGTTTCGTTTTTACAATTAGGAACTGATGTTTCGAGTATTTTAATACATAGGAAAAAAAACCAACTGATCTCATAGCGCCTTAGATACACAGCTGTAAAGAATATGTTGGCAACCCCGAGTTCATATTTTCCTCTTCTCTCCCAGAGATGTCAAAACGGCTATTTCCACCCTTAAAAACGAATCGTATCGCGTCGATTCTATTCCAAACGCGGTCTTTGAATACTTCTAAGATACTTTATCTCTCTCCCTTTATCAATATTATTCATCTCCTCTATCCGTCATGGTACGAGTATTTTCCCTGACGTACTTTTAAAAGGCACGAGTTTGTCCAATATTCATATCGGGAGACAAATCACACTACCTTCGAATTATCGACCAATATCCATCTTACCTACGTTAGGAAAAATATGTGAAAAACTTGTGTATACGCAGCTCTCGAAATATTTCAGGGAAAAATAGCTTCGTATCGAAGTATCAGTTTGGTTTTAGGGAGGGCCATTAAACGAGCGACGCGATTTCAGCCGTATTAGACGCGCTATATAAAAACTTTAATAATGAGTCTTCTGTTCTCTCGTTTATGGACCTATCATAAGCCTTGGATACAATTTCCTACGACATATTTATAAATTATATCATTATGGCATAAATAACGGTGCTCTAAATTGGTTTAAACCGTACCTATACCGCGGAAGCCAATACAACGTACATAATAGTATCACCACCACCGAACTAAAATTCACGCATGGAGTTCCACAAGGAAGCACTTTTGTCCCCCTACTATTTCTGATCTACATAAATGACTTTCACAACTCTCATAACTGGAAAGGCTTCCAATATACGGATGACACCTCCTCGATATACTCGGACGGCTATCTCGCATCCCTTAACGAAATAGTAAATTGAGACATCGCAAGAATATGCGACTGGCTGAATACCAATAAATTATCTTTAAATAAAAAATTAAAAAATTAAAATTCCTGTTAATCACAAAAAAGAAATCAATAACAGACGTCAATATCATTATAGACTCGCGCACGAACGATATTGATGTCACTGAAGGGAAACAAACTATCGAAATTCTCTCTTATATTAACAAAATTACATTTCCTTCCCACAAATTACATTTAAAACGCTTTACTTCTCTCTAGTCTATCCACATCTCACATACAACATTATTGCGTATGGAAGCGCTTGTGATTACATCATAAACCAAAAGAGAATTATTAGAAAAATAAATAAAAGCAATTATTATTATGGTCATACATCAGAAATCTTTAAGCAACTGCGTATATTAAAATTTAAACACATATATGAAGCACAGATGCGCTCCCTAATAATGTTCACAGTTACAAAACAATTTGCCCGACTATATTAATCAAGGATATAATAAACAATCAGATACGTCAAGAACATCAAACGAGGTATAGGGAGAGTGAATATACTATCTCAAAGGCAAACTATACTCTTCAATGTAATAGAAATTCCTACACTCGGGCCGGCCACACGCGGGATTGTACGACGACTCGAGTCGCGTTTGATTTTACATTGACGGAATGGGAGCCACGCACACTGCAGCGACTGCGACGCGATTCTGGGGAATCCTGCGTGCGGCCGGTCTTATTCAGCGGCGGAATTATGGAACAATCTAGCGAATGAATTAAACTCAATCGTGGTTTCTCATCTTTTATAAAGCGATTAAAACTTAACAAATTCCAAAGTTATTGAAAGTTCTCCTTTGTTTATTACGGCTCTTATTTATTATTACTTAAATACTGTTGTTATCATTAAAATTCTCATTATACTTCTAACTAATAACTTCTATTATTCTTTACCTCATATTCAGACTGATCTCTTTATTCTCCGCATTAAGCTTCTAATATACTGTAAGTTTATATCCTAGTCCGTAAGTTCTCTTTAGTCTTTTAAGTCTATTATAATTATTTATCAAAATTTTGTAATTATATCTAATATATAATTATTATAATTATATAATTGTATCTAATTCGTGGATTTCGGCCATTAAAGCCTCGTGTACGCTTGCGAAAGGCAGTTTACAACTGTGTACAGCATCAGTATTTAATGATGAAATTATACTCACTTGCGTAAACTCTGTGTATATATATATATATATAATATATATATATATTAGTGATGTAGGTCACATCCGCATCCGCATCCGCTGAACATCCGCACATTTTCTCGCATCCGCACTTTGGACTGCGGATGTCGTGCGGATGTGGACCGTTGAGATAAAACGTCATTAATAAGCGGAAATTATCAAATTCTACTATATAATCATTGAATTTCATGTTTTTTTTTTTTTATCTTCTTAACCCTTAACTACTATCACTATTTCCCATGATAAAGTAAACAAATGTACTCAGGGTCAGAATTGACTCAACGATAGTAGCTGAGGGTTAAGAAATAATTTCTTTTTCCGATTTTTCGCCAAATTCGGTTAACCTTATAATAATTCTAAATATATAATGGACTTGCAGAGAAGTTTTATGTTAATACATTCACCACCAAAGACGAGAAATCTCGTCTTTGGCACAGATCAGTTGACCGCCAAAGACGAGAAGTCTTATCTTGAACGTTTACATTCTAAGTGTTTATTTTGGTATTCTGTTTAGAAATATCTTTAGTTTTAAATTTTTGGTGAGACCTTGTTTATACAGTATAGTAGTTAGGTAAAAACTTGCAAAAATGCTGGCGGTGGCTGGTTACCTTCTTAAAAAATGCTAGTGGTGAATGTGTTAATGACAGCCCAGTTAAAGATTTTAAGAATGTCTTAGTGTTTCCTTTTAACTCTGCGTCCCTCCGTAATTGCCCCACTCCGGGTATTAAAGTGGTTTCCGGAGTGTCTTGTACTACCAGAAACTTTTTTGCGCAACACTCAGTCACACAGCCATTGTTCGACCGCGTGGGTTTATAAAGTCCCTTGTAAGGATTGCAACAAGTGTTATATTGGAGAAGCTATTTGTTTTAAACGTCGTTTATATCAAAATAAATACAGTTTGAATGGACGTTAATAATTCTAATATTCTTCTAAATATTAACAATGACGATAAGAAAAAATTAATCGAATTTTATTTAATAAGTAATATTATTAATTTTAATGGTAAAGCCGGCTCATTTCACATAGATTCTTTAATAAATTTTATCTATCTAAAGAACCGTCTCTTCGGTGCACATTCAGCCAGTTTGTTACCAGATGCATTTTTTTTTTTAAATTTCCAGACCTTCCTCTCTCCCTGTACTTTAGTTTGTTCTTCCGCCTGAAGAAAGAAGGGAGTTCCCTTTGAAAAGCTCTTTGAAGGTTTTAACTTTTAATTCTTTTAAACTTTCATCATTTCCTGCGGGGATTTTAATTGATTTGATTGTCTGACATGGTGTAGTGGTTAGCATCGCTTACTACAAATTCATCGGCCTCGGGATCAAGACACGGTGACGGCAGGCGACGCGCAGCAAAACCCAGCTGTTCATCCTTCCACACAATAAGAAAATCGGTTGGTAGCCTAGTGGTTAAGACGCTGGGCTGCTGGTGGGGCGTGGTTCGGATTACACATTAAACTGTAGGTCTATGGTGGGATGATAAGCTTGACCTTCGTCAGAATAAACAATTCGGGCGGAAGCAAAGCCAAGGTATATATATATATATATATATACTATATATATATATAATATATATATATACAGGGTGTTTCAGGCAGGTCGACCCTAGAAATATGGAAAAGAAACACTTCATTTTAGTTACGGAATTACTGTGACAAACTTCAAATACCTAATACAAACTACAAGTTCCGGAATATATATATATATATATATATATATATATATATATATATATATATGTGTGTGGTGTGTGTGTGTGTGTGTGGGTGTGTGTGTGTGTTGTGTAAAGGGATAAGAAGTTTAGCGGATCTCTAGAGAGATTTTATGTAGGATTAATCTATAAACAATGTACGCATTTTTAATTTAAAGGAAGCTTCTTGAAGTTAGAGTAGGATTATAATAAGAGTTAGAGTAGGATAGTAACAATAAGGAGACCCGTCGCGGGATCCAAGAAAGGAATAATAATACGGTATGTGCGGAGGGTCGGAAAGTGGCATCTAACGCAGTCCAGCCCTCTAATTCATTGTTTACACTATGCTTAAAACCGAGCGCGTGAACTTGGCCGAGTGAAAACGGGTTAGAAAAATGTCGTGCGTATTTGCATGTTTCTGAAACCAGGATAAAAAATGTGTTTAAGTTTCCGCTTCTCTTTCGTCGTGTTTCGATTCGCCTCACCGCGTGACTTGTCCCCACCAATCGGCGTTATTCAGTTCTCTCTCGTACGAATTTAAGTCTGTAACCTTAGCAACATATTCACTATACCCATATACCCATTACACTTTCGCTTATAACAACCAACAACGCGCGTTTCCGGACACGTGTAACGTACTCATTCTCCGATTCATACTCATTCCTTCCCTCGCGTCGATATAGTTTGCGTGACACACATTCCTGGTTTTATTGGTCCAGGAGCACGATTCATCAGGTACAAGATGTACCGCAACATTGTGTTTCACCCTTTCCAATTGCAAACACATTTACATCACTTCAGATTTGCTCTACACAAACTGGATCTCTTCAATTTCAAGCCTTCCTTTCATACTTGCCTTTACCTTATTTAATTTAATTAATTAACAAGATATATATATATAATATATATATATATATATATATTATATAAATATATATATATACACCTTACCTTACCTTACCTTACAACTTACAAAGGTTCCACGTGATGATTTCTCATTCGCGAAGTTCAAGCGTGTCGCTCCTCCTCTCACCGAGGAGTTATATATATATATATATATATATATATATATATATATATATATGTGTGTGTGTGTGTGTGTGTGTGTGTTTAAAAAAAACCGGTCCATTATCAATTCCAGCGCTACCCTGTAAGTTAACTCTCTCTCTCTCTCTCTCTCTCTCTCTCTCTCTCTCTCTCTCTCCACCGCGAGAAGGAAGTGTCGTAATCACTCTTATGAGTCTGTGTTTCCGTCTGCGCCATTAACCCCCATTCCGGAATCTAATTCCTTCCGACCCCCAACCCCACCCCACCCAATTCCCGCCCCGGAATGAACCAAACTCAATTTTACTCTCGGAACAATTGGATAAAAGTTTACGAGTAAGAAAGCTTTTAGCTCAGCCCCAAATGATTGATATAAAGACTAACCTTTTTTTGTTTTATTAGTTTTCGCTCTCCCACATTACTATTACTATTATTATTATTATTATTATTATTATTATTATTATCATTATTATTATCATTACTAAGAGTTTGAGTAACCTGAAGCGGGAAGTGAGGAAATGACATTAAATGGTAGGAGGGATGGGGGGGTTGGGGTGAGGAGCAAATCCCCTTTTATGGTTTAAATTTGGAACGAGTAATATTCAGTGAAAAAACTTTCCACTTCGGCCATTCCCATTTTGATTCCCATTCCTTATTCTTTTCCCATTCGTATTCAAGGTCCGAAAGTGACATTTCTCGAATCGAGAATTTCAGATGAGGGAAAAGGAATTTTTCTAATTTGGAAAAAGGGAATGAAAAAAAGGACCAATGACGTAATTGCGGTGCGAAAGTATATTTTCTGTGACGACTCTTACGTAAAAATGGTAATGGATCGATTTGAAAATTTCCTCCTTTGAGATTCCTCATTCGTGTACGAAGAATGCGATTGGATGACTCAAATTGGGATGCAACATTGTAAGGTGGTCAAAGAGTGAACAAATTCAAGGATTTTTCTACATCTCTTAAATTTGAAATTTTTGTTTTGCGAAAGAATAATTATCCGGATAAACCAGCTTCTGGGGTGGTTCAGTGTGTAACGCTCTTTTCCTACAAATAAAGTGAAGGCACCGAGGTCGAGGGTTCGATTCCCCTTAATGCTGGTAATAATGATAATACATGAATTAGAACAATGGACTGCATTTGTTGGCCTGAGCTCTGTTCCTCTTTCTAGCTCTGATGAATCATGATTATTTCGCAGAAAACTGATGCTTGGGAGGAAAAAGTTCCCTGAAGTATATACGAGGCTCTCCGAGGAAGAAGTGGCTAAGTAATAAACGTAAAAAAAAAACCACCAGAAAACGCAGCTAAACGCTGCACCAGTTTAAAAGTTCCGTAACTTTTGAACTTTTGAAAATATTCAGAAGTTCAAAAGTTATGTCACTTTCAAATTTGGTACAATTTTAACTGCGTTTTCTGGCGTTTTTTTACTTCTGTCGCTTAACCACTTCTTCCTCGGAGAACCTCATATAATGTCATCAGATCACTTTCGGCAATTTACGTGTCGATATTACGCTGGCTCGAAAATGGAAAATTTTCACGCACTATCTTTTCTTCAACAAAAATGTATAATACAATACTCCCTTTTAACTTTAATGTTTGAATATATTATTTTAAATGTATGGTTAAGTTACTCATTTCGTAGAAAATTGTATATAATTATAATTTATATACCGATAAATTATATATAAAATATACATAAATTATATATAAATTATAAAGTATATATAAATTATATGTAAATTATAAAATATATATAAATTATATACTAGGGGCACTCAATATATTTTGCCCCACCCTTTTTTCTTAGCTAAATAATAGGCCATGGAGCTGAAATGTCTTTTGGGCCGCAAGTTTGAACTTTATGCGCTTCACATAACCGCATTTTTCCAATTTGAACCTCCCCTCCTTGTATAAAAACGCTTTTAAACGCCCTTATATAAAACCGATGGTTAACGCTGTTTCGAAAATGGCTTCTGACAGTGATGTGCGTCGTAAACAGAGAACTGTTATCGAGTTCTTAACCGCAGAGAAGGAAACAATTGGAAATATTCACAAACGTTTGCAAAACGTTTAGGGAGATGATGCTGTTGATCGAAGCACAGTTGGACGCTTGTCTAAACGTGTGAAATCATCAGAGAGAGGGAGAGCCAGCCTCGATGATGAGCCACGCAGCGGTCGTCCGGCATCGGCTGTGACATCTCACACTGTGCAACATGCTAACAGCATCATTCGATCAAATCGGCGCGTCACGTACAAAGAACTATCACTGGAGCTAGGAATTAGTGAAGGAAGTGTGAATACGATAATTCAGCAACTGGTATACTCAAAAGTGTGTTCACGGTTTGTTTCTCGCCAACTGACTGACTATCACAAAGCCCAAAGAAAAGAAATTGCTTCCGAGTCGTTGGTTCGATACGAGACAGAAAAGAAAAACTTCCTTTCACGAATTGTGACTGGGGATGAGACTTGGGTACTCCACTTTGAATCCGAAACAAAACTCCACGCAAGAAAAAGTTCAAAATGACTCCCTATGCAGGAAAGGTTATGGCCACCATCTTCTGGGACATGAAAGGGGTGATTCTGGTGGACATTATGAAGAAAGGACAAACAATCAACTCAGAGGCATATATTACTACCCTACAGAGAATCCAGAGACGTATAAAGCGAGTTCGACCGGAGAGAAAACTGGAAAACGTCCTTCTTTTGCACGATAACGCAAGACCACACAACAGTTTGCAAACAAGAGAGGCCATCACAAAAATACGCTTGACTGTGTTACCCAACCCTCCATACAGCCCGGATGTAGCACCTTCAGACACCCATTTGTTTGGGCCAATGAAGGATGCTATTCGTGGAAGAAAGTTTCAGAATGACGATGAGGTTATTGAGGAGGTTAAGAGGTGGCTCCAGCGGAATCCAGCGGACTTTTACCAGCGAGGAATAAAGGCCCTTATTTCGAGGTGGAGGAAAGCCGTAGGAAAGGATGGAGACTATGTGGAAAAATAAAAACTTGTAAAAAAAGTATGTAACTACTTGTGTACAAAATTTCTGGAACTTACAAAGAAACTTGGAAATTAAAAAAAGGTTGGGCAAAATATATTGAGTGGACGTCGTATAAATTATATGTAAATTATATATAATTTAAATTTATAATTTATTTAGTGTAAAATTTAATTAAAATCGATATTTTACCTAAATTGTAACTACGGAATGAATTACTTTCTCCTTCCCCCCTTGCCAACTTCTCATTTCAGAGAGAATTCAAAAGGGTCCCCTAATTATCTCCATTATTAATATCACTTACCCTTATTTATATGCCCCTATTCATTCTCCTATATTTTGTACCCAGTATTCTCTCTCTCTCTCTCTCTCTCTCTCTCTCTCTCTCTCATTGACCCCTCTTATTTATCACCCTCCCCTTCCCCTTCTCAATTCTCCAACCCCTTAAATTAAAATCCGGAAGATTCATTGAAGTCATCTCCTCCTTAATAAAGAAATATGAGAGAGATATCTTCCATTTTAACTCATTTTACCCACAATTAATTCTGGAAATAAAATAAAGCTTCGAAATTTAATACTTCGGATGAAAACCAAGTTTCATTTCTAACGTTTCAATTGTCTAATGGCCTCCTTTTAACCAATCAACTTCCCTCTTTCATTAAGTTTAAACTTTTAAAGGTTTTCTTAGTCCTTTGCAGCGTTACGTTTTTTTTAAGGTTTTTCGTTTTTATTACGATTTTATTGGGCTTCTTTTTAAATTTATTTATAAATGTTTAAAAAGGGGTATTTATTGTGTTCTTTTTACTAAGTTGGCGTTGTTCCCGCAAATGAGCAGTTTAGTTTGTGTGCGTGTGTGTGTGAGAGAGAGAGAGAGAGAGAGAGAGAGAGAGAGAGAGAGAGAGAGAGAGAGAGAGAGAGAGAGAGAGAGAGAGAGAGAGATCAAAAGTCTTGCGGCCCATACCGAGGAGATACCAATGGCAACGGGTGCCAGGGAAAAATTCTTACACCCTCAAATAGTGTGCAAGATTCGAACCTTTTCTTCAACTGATCCACAGAGGAACTGTTCACAACTTCTGAAGGTGGCCTGTATCACGTGTCACAAATCTTAGAGGTAAGTAATTCCCACACACACTAGTGCTAAACCGTTTCAAATCCAACTTCCAACCATTGTTGCGAGTTGAGTTTAAACTTTAAACTAAACATTTAAACTAAACATGCTTCTAAAATCGACATCGTCGAACCCGTGTAAGAGCTTGAAAACCTCGATGAGTTGACCGCGCAGTCTCCGAGTTTCCAGCGAAAACAAATTCAGGGCGCGTAAGCGTCGATTGTAGCCCATATGCCTAACGGAAGGGATTAACTTTGTGGCCCTCGCCTGGACTCGCTCCAGCCTGCCAATATTTTTCCTGAGGGTGGGAGACCAGAACTACACAGCGCACTCCAGGAGTTGCTGAACCAGGGAATTGTACAGAGAGAGCACAATCTCCTTGTTCCGAAGTTGAAATTGCCTCCTAATATAATCCAACTGCTTCTGGGCTTTCTTTTCCACCTCTACGCACTGTTTCGTAAACTTAAGGTTGCTGCTAATTCACACCCAAATCCTCTTCCAAATCAGTGGCCTCGATATTACTCCCCAACATGGAGTAGTCCGACTTGGGATTGGCGTAGCTAATGTGCATGACCTTGCATTTACCCAAGTGAAACGGCATTTGCCATTTTTCGGACCACTCTCCTATCCTACGTAGGTCCGCACGCAGTTGTTCGATCGCCTCGGCCGTCCCAACATTGGTTCCAAGCTTTGTGTCATCAGCGAATTTGGCGATCCTACTGACGATGCCACCGTCGATATCACTTACGTAAATGATAAACAACAGTGACCCCAAAACGCAACCCTGAAGAACCCCGCTAGTGACCGAGGCCCAACCCGAGCTAGCCCCTTTAATTACAACCCTCTGCCGCCTATTCTTCAGCCAGTTTCCAATCCAGCTACCAACTTCCCCACCGATACCCAGCGCGCGGACTTTGGCAATTAGTCGGCGGTGAGGTACCTTATCAAAGGCTTTCTGAAAGTCGAGATAAAGTATATCAATCACCCTACTCTTATCATACTCACTCAACATGACGTGGAAAAACTCGAGCAAGTTGGTGAGACACGACCTATGCCATCTAAACTCATGCTGGGAGTCCCCAAGCAGCTTGTACGAATCCAAATGGTCAACGATCCTATCCACTATTACCCCCTCTAATAACCTACAACCGAAGTGAGACTAATGAAACAATAGTTCCCTGGACTTTCGTGATCCCCTTTCTTAAAGATATGGGTCACGTTGGCTTTCCTCCAGTCACCAGGCACCTGGCACGTTTCCAACGATTTGTTGAAGACTGTAGCCAGGTGGGGTGGCCACCTTGTCACGCACTTCCCGCAAGATTCTGGGGAGGAACTGGTCTGGCCCAGGAGCGTTAAACTCGTTCAGTTTGTGTATTCTATCGGCAACGACTGTCGTGGGACTGAAACTGGCGTTACGTGAGTTCCCTGGGTATAGGACCTATGTCCCTATCAGGGAACGACCGGTTTCTCCCCATCAGCATAGATTTCGAAGCAATTTACGAAGAGGTCCGGGGCTCAGGAGATCCCCCATCCCCCACCGATGTGGGAGGTGTTCTTTTCGGTCACGTGATTGACCAGTGCACTACGTCGATTAGCTGATCATTCCATTTCTAGGGCTAGGAGTCGGGGGGAATCTTCTCCCTAGCCATTAGCCTATGGATAGGCTGTATTGGGTTCCCGGAGTCAAGGGGACCCGATAAGTCTTTCGGGGTACGACAACACGTGACGACCGTACCTTGCACCACGTCGGTTAGCCTATGATTCCATGAATTTGTGTAAGGCTAGGAGTCGGGGGGAAATCTAATCTAATCTTCTCCCCAGAGCCATAGGCCTTATGGATAGGCCTCGTATTGGGTTCCCGGAGTGATGGGATCGCCGATGAGTCTAAACGTGTGCCGGGGACAACCTGGAGAATTTTGCGAATGGAGCTAGTAGCCGCGCAAAGTAGCCTCTGTAGCCGTTCAATTAATTCTCGGTTCACGTCCCCGGGTACCTATCGAAGTTTGACCGTGGCTGAAAGCACCTATGAAATGGTAGATTTCTTTTTGGTCACGTGATTGACGACTGCACTACGTCGATTAGCCGATGATTCCATTTATAGGGCTAGGAGTCGGGGGGAATCTTCTCCCCAAGCCATTAGCCTATGGATAGGCTGTATTGGGTTCCCGGAGTCAAGGGGACCCGATAAGTCTTTCGGGGTACGACAACACGTGACGACCGTACCTTGCACTACGTCGGTTAGCCTATGATTCCATGAATTTGTGTAAGGCTAGGAGTCGGGGGGAAATCTAATCTAATCTTCTCCCCAGAACCATAGGCCTATGGATAGGCCTCGTATTGGGTTCCCGGAGTAATGGGATCGCCGATGAGTCTAAACGTGTGCCGGGGACAACCTGGAGAATTTTGCGAATAGAGCTAGTAGCCGCGCAAAGTAGCCTCTGTAGCCGTTCAATTAATTCTCGGTTCACGTCCCCGGGTACCTATCGAAGTTTGACCGTGGCTGAAAGCACCTATGAAAAGGTATGGCCGGGGTGATCCCAGCCCGACCGTACAACGCTCTATGACCCACTCGTTGACTTATAAGTAGCGCGTCATAGGGCCTATGACTTCGGCCAAAATTTTCCATCAATCGCGCGCCCAACGCCTCGGCTCGTCGGAGCAACTGTCTCCCCGGTGCCTATGGCGGCCCATAGGGCTAGCGATCGGCAATAAGTAGAAGATGGAAGGTCGCAGATTGGGCTCTGAAGGCGCCCAAAATCTTGTGAGTTTCAACAGGTAGGTAACATCTATCCAAGGGGTGAGATTGTGAGTTTTAGTCCCTGCCTTCTCACGTATCTACCAGTTGAATTAATTCCCGTAGCAATGTGACGTAGGATGCTGCCTAATCGAAATTCTCACAACTTACCCAATGGGTGTTGTAGACCCGGTGGCGGTACACCGAACACTATCCAGGCCAGCACCTTCGTGCCTGACGCCTGGTTCGGGGATGACGCGGGTGTCCTCCCTGTGAACACTCCCTCAAAGTACTCATTCAGCACATTAGCGGTGTCCGCGTCGGAGGTCCGCAGCGCGCCGCTGGGGTCCTTTAACGGGCCTATCATGCGTCTAATGGGCTTTCTACTATTAACATAACTGAAGGACTCCTTAGGGTTCCCCTTGCAGAGGCTTGCCACCCGGAGTTCTTCGTTACGTTTCGCTAACCTAACCTTCGCCTTCACTTCCCTGCACGGGCGGACATCCGCCTCAGTGTTGTCATGGGAACGATTGGCTTTCGTCCTCCTATACGCAGCTTTCCTACAGTATTTCGGATAGCCGAAGCGATGTCCCGACTGAACCACTTTGGCTGCGTTGAAGCAGGGGTGACCGGTTTGGAGGTTATGGCAGCAGACTGTAGCACCATAAACTCGTCTCGGAATGCTCTCCACACTCCACCAACATCGCCGCCGACCTCTAACCCCATCTCACCTACGCTATCCCGGAGGCCAACAAAGACCGCCCGCAGTAGATCGAACTTACTGCCTCTCGAGTTACTACGCTTCACCCGAGGGACGCAGACACAGAACCTACTCAGACCGTGATCACTCCCGCCCAACGATTCGTCGACAGTGAGACCAGTGACGAGGTTGTCTTCGGTCGTGAATACTAAGTCTAGAACACTTTCACCTCGTGCAGGCCCATTGACCCACTGAGTGAGGAAGTTCTCATCAGCAAAGTTAACTAGCCTCCTCGCTTTGGCATCAGCAGTCCTGTCTTCCCACTTTATGCCGCGACAGTTGAAGTCTCCTAAAACTACACACACCCTGTCCCCTAGCAGGCTACGGAGTTCGGTGTACAGAGCTATATCCTCCTCGAGGAGGAGATGCAGCGACTGTACACCAAGATTAACCTATAGTTCGTCCCTCCCAGGTTCAGATCGACGCCAAGCAGCTCCCGTTCCGATCAGGTCTGGCAGTCAACCGGACTCAACGTGTCCCTGACGTATATTAGTTCCCCTCCCCCATCCCCACGGGTGCTGTCCTTGTGAAACATTCTATACTCGGAAATCTTGAACTCCCCAACGTAGTCCCTACTATCAGTATGAATCCAGGACTTGGTGATAGCAACGATATGTTATAATGTTATAATGTTTCAGACCAACAAAGACCCTAGGATCCACTCATGGCTGGTCTACCCAACTGTGTTCGCAATAGTGTTACAATTTTACGTGGGTTCCGAACCACAAGAACATAAGAAATTTATGTAAAAACTGCCGGTAAATTGGCAACGACCAATTTTTACGAAACTAAATAATTATCAATTTAAAACTAATTAATTATCGATTTAAAACTAAAGATAGAATCTCTGGATCCAGAGGATCAAGTCATAATAGACTACTATCCACAAATATGTTACACTCTATATCTATTTATAACGGACATGCAAATATATCAGATCCAAAGAATCCAGTCAATTTCATTACGGTATCCATCAAGTCACGGTCCATATCGATTGCGGACCAAGTCAAAATTTACAAACATTTACATTACAATATATACACTTACGAGGAAAAGTGTAGGTGTGGCTGTAAAGACTGTACAGTAATGTAGAAATGTGTGTGCACCCATTATGGGTCTCCCATTTAAAGGTGTTTGTGGGGCAAGTGAAGATCATGAGTTTTTCAATACCTCACAGTACTATGGGCGGCACCGCTCGGCAGAGGAATCTCTTTAAATGGGGTGTGTAAGGACAGAGAGTATCCCCTAACCCAAGACGCTGCCTCCCTATATCCCACAACACTTGTGTTAGCTGTGGGATCTATCCCCACAAAGCCTTAATTTTACTACCTTAAACTATACCCTTTCTATCAACATGCGCGTCTAATCGATTTTTAAACATGTTTATAGAAGTGCTACTAATTACTTCTACCGGCAAACTATTCCAGGTATTTACTATTCTATGCGTAAAAAAGTTTTTCGCAACTGCTGTCTCGAACCTTCTACTTGTCAACTTACACCCGTTATTTCTAGTCCTATTATATTGAGATATTTCGAAAAAGATATCTCTATCTACGTTATCAAACCCATTCATAATTTTGAAAACCTGGATTAGATCACCCCTTAACCTCCTCGTCTCGAGTGTTGTCAATTTTAACTCCTTAAGCCTATCCTCGTACGACTTTGACCTAAGAGACGGAATCATCTTAGTTGCTCGTCTTTGAACTCTTTCGATTTTGTCTATATCTTTGCGCATATGCGGATTCCAAAATTGGACCGCGTACTCCAAATGGGGTCTAACTAATGATTTATAAAGAGGAACTATAATATCGCGCGATTTGTACTCAAAATTTCGAGCTATAAAACCTAACACTTTGTCCGCCTTATTGACCGCTGCTGTACTTTGTTTCGCTACTTTTAAATCACCCGTGACTATAACTCCTAAATCTTTTTCCTGCTCTACGCTTGTTAAATCTTTCCCTGACATACTATACGCAAAATTACCGTTACGCGAACCTATATGCAAAATTTTGCACTTATCAACGTTAAATCTCATTTGCCATGTGACTGACCAATCAACGATTTTGTTCAGATCTTCCTGAATTTTACTCTATCTTCGTCATTAATCGCCCTACCACCCAGCTTCGTGTCATCCGCAAACTTTGAAACTGTACTGACTAGGCCGACATCTAAATCGTTAATATATATAAGAAAAAGCAAGGGGCCCAATACAGAACCCTGAGGAACGCCACTCGCTACATTAGCCCAACACGACTCCGCTCCATCAACGACCACCCTCTGTTTCCTGCCTCGCAACCACTCTTCTAGCCAATTTATTACTACACCCCTGATTCCATGAGCCTTAGTTTTTTCAATGAGTCTTTTGTGCGGCACGGTGTCAAACGCTTTTTTTTTGAAAATCTAAATACACTACATCAACCGCCCGATGTCTATCGTAAACGTCAACCACGCTTTGGAAAAATTCTAAAAGATTAGTTAAGCAAGATTTGTTTCGCCTAAAACCGTGCTGCGTATTTCTAACCAGATTATGCATTTCTAAGTGTTCGACTATACGATCCCTAATTATTGATTCCAGTAGCTTACCTACAACAGACGTTAAACTGATTGGCCTATAATTTCCCGCCGCACCTTTATCGTCTTTCTTAAAGATAGGTGTTACGTTTGCTAACTTGAAATTATCTGGTACGCACCCCTCAGAAATAGACGCATTAAATCTTTGTTCGCGGCACAACAATGCTATCTTTTAATTCTTTTAGTTGTATGGGATATATGGAATCCGGACCCGGTGATTTACGTGTTTTCATTTTATCAATATAGCGCATTACTTCCCCTTCACTAACGACAATATTATCCAAATATTACCATTATCAAAAGGTATTATGTCTATGACCGTAGGGATATTCGTTACATCTTCTATAGTAAAAACTGACGTAAAAAATTCGTTTAGCAAGGTAGCCATTTCCTTGTTTTCAGAGACTGGATCTCCATTTACATTTTTTAATGGACCTAAGACACTTTTTACTGGATTTCTATTATTGACGTATTGAAAGAATCGCTTGGGGTTTTCTTTACCGTCACGAGCTATGGAGATTTCAAATTCGCGTTTTGACTTTTTTATTACACTTTTAGCTTCACGCCTTAGAGATATGTAGTTGTTTCGTAACAACAGATTATCTTTATCGCACTTATATAGCCTATAAGCCCTATCTCTACTCTTTATAATGTCTCCTACTCTAGAAGTAAACCACAAGGGCTTGTTGTTTACTTTCGCACGCTTAATTTTGTACGGTACACATTCCTCATTTATAGTCCTAAATACCGTTACGAACGATTCCCACATTAGTTTTGCGTTGGAGTTCCCCATTACGTTTTCCCAATTGACGTGTGAAAATTTATTTCGAAATTTACTAAAGTCTGCGTGCTGGAAGTTAGGAATTTTAGTCGAGTTAGTTGGTTTCGAGTGACTTACTGAGAGGACAAACTACCATATTGTGATCGCTATTGCTCAACGGTTCTATTACTTGAAGATCAGTAATTAGCCTATCATCCGTAGTTATTACTAAATCTAAAATACTGTCCAACCTCGTAGGTTCCCCAACCTTTTGAATAAGAAAGCTATCCTCGAGAAAATTAACTAAACGATTACCTTCCGCGTCTCCCTGCATTGTATCATAATTCACGTTGGCCCAATTAAAGTCACCCATAACTAAAGCCTGCTCACTTCCGATTATTCTCTTTAGTTCACGATATAACGCTTCGTCCGTATCAGCTGTTTGATTTGGGGGCCTATATATAACCGCAACAAGAAGTTTGAAATCGTTCAATTTAAGTTCTGCTATAGTCGAATCTATCGGTTCTGGAATTGAGTGCTTTACTTCTATAACGTTCGCAATATTATCTTTGATATACAACATAACACCGCCTCCTCGCCTACCTATTCTGTTTTTAACAAAAAGTCTATAACCTTTAATTTGATACTCCCCTACAAAGTCACGTGTTTCAGTGCTAAGCCACGATTCATTTATCGCAATTAAATCATAGTCTTTACAAGCAATTAAAGAAAAAAATTCGTTTATTTTATTTCGTAGGCTACGAGCATTTAAGGATAGAACCTTCAAAACAGTGGTGGGCGCGGTACCAAAATTTGGGGGTGCGTTACGCGGTACTGCGGTACCTCAGCATGCCCAGTGCGTTACGCGGTACTGCGGTACTTTTTCAGGTCCCCTGGTGCGTTCCGCGGTACTGCGGTACTGCGGTACTGCACACAAGAAAACACAAGTAATAGCACATATTTTCAGAAATTGCATATCGGCGATTTCGCACCTGAACTTTCTGACATAATGGCTAAAAATCGATCTTTGTCACAGAAATGTAACACACGTGCAACCGGCTCAAAAGCAAGCACTGCACTGAGGCGTTGTGATAGGATGGCAACGTAAACATGTTCTGAACGAAAACTTAACGTGTCTAGAGTTAGGCTGATGCAACACACGCAGCATTCGTCTTACTGTACTCCTGTAATAAGGTTTACTTCAAAAAAAGTGTTAATTTTTTGAAAAGTCGTGTTTGTCGGTACCGCGGAAAGTACCGCGGGAAATTTGAATGCGGTATCGGTACTGCTGTACTTTCAGCGATCCTTTGCGGTACTGCGTTATGCGGTACCGGTTTGGTAGTGCGGTAGTACCGCAGTACCGCAGTACCGCAAAAAATACCGCAAGTGCCCAGCTTTGCTTCAAAATGTTTGTAATTGCGACACCTTCGCGTGCGCGGGGGAAATTTGTGGAATTTACGCTGGGACCGTTCGGGTTACGGCAGCCTGAAAAGAAGAGACAGTATTATGAAATAGTCTTCCTAAACGCGCAGCTCCAACTTCATTAAGATGAAGTCCATCTTCGAGGAACAAGTCCCTCCTGCCGTAGCTCGCAAAACATATTCCTAATCGACGTAGCATTAAAAAGCACTGCATGGAGGGGGCCTTCCCTATTTTGACCGCCCCCTAGCACGACCCGCTTCCCGAACAACCATGACTGTCGGAAATCGAAGAGCCCCTCACTAACGAGGGGGCAACTTCCGCAGGAGCCTGAGCCCCCTCCAACGGGGAAGGAGGGTCACCCAACTGTACTTGGACGCACCCTTCAGTTGAAGGTACGTCCGCCAGCGGCTCAAGGTCATCTCTCCCCGGTGGGGGCCCGTCATTAACCCCGGGCTTGACCTCACCATACGGTATAGGTGCCGGTCGAGCAGCGCGCCTAGCACACCTTTAACTTTGACTTTGAGGTGGACACCATCCCTCTGATAAAGGTCCCACCTACCCAAAAACGCGTCGAAGGGGTCAACAAACCTCACGCCCAGTGGGACGCACAAGTCTTGCACCCTCTCGTTGATTCCAATGACCTTATTGAGCGCGTGGTCACTGGCATTCATCCGCGGTAAAATACCCATCAACATCCCCCCTTATCCCTTCGGTCGAACCTACCCTACCGCCTTTGAGGAACAGGTCGTTGCCACCAGCTTGGACAACGATCGCAGTCCTCCGACTAGCCACGCGCAGCTTCTCTTGCTCCTTCCTTAAGTGCGCCGTTCCCTGCCAGGGTAAGCACCTTATCTTCCTCCTGTCCCGGTTTGCAGAAGCAAAGTACTTCTTGCCCCTGATCTCTGAGTCCCCAATCAAAACGGTGTCTTCCTCCTTCGCGCACAGGAGACTAAAGCGGTTGGAGGTCCTGACAGCTGCAACCAGGGTCTCAGGCTTCTGCTTCGCAGCCTTCTTGCCCGATAACTTTCGATACCCGTCGCCACCCGTAGACTCAGCCGCACTTACAGCACCCGACCCACCCCGACCGGCAGCTACATCCTTCAGTTTCTTTGGGCCATCAGTAGGCCTTCCAACCCTTTTTCTTTATCGGCCCCTTCCCATCCTTCTCTATCGGCCCCTTCTTTGCGCCCTCCCTTCCCTCCACCTTGCAACGCGGTTCCGAGCATTCCATGTGGGTCGCTGGCGATTCCTGACACTGATTTTTCACCCCTGCCTCCAGTTGCACCTCTACTCTTTCTCCGCGGTCTCGAGCTCTGTCTAGTCCGCGGCTATCCAGGGCGGCTATCCTATCAATAAGTTCCGGGGTGGAGGGCGTAGCCGCGTCAGCGACCACCGCGCCTCCAACAGCCGATCTGGACGACTCGAGCCGCCGGACCCTCTCCTCTAGCTTCTCGTACAACTGCATGAATTCGCAAAAGCGGCACATGCTAGAGTGGTTGATCTTCTCGAAGCAAGCTTCTTTGAAGTTCATCACCCACTGATTTACTCCACACCTCGCGCACTCGGCCTTCAGTTTCTGCGGTCCAGTCATTGTAACTTCCTTTTTCTAATTCCGAATACACTGAATAAGATAAAGCGTTCTAGCAAGCGTTCTAGCAAGCTTTCTAGAGTGAGAGAATCTGACTCTGGAAATGATGTTTGTCTCAATTTTAGTCTGAGAATGAAAAGAAAAACGAAGTTTTCAAACCTTCTCTAATGAATACCAAACGTTTCGGAAGTATTTTTCCATCGTTACTCGTGACTAAAATATGAATATAAATAAGATTAAGGATTTTTGCAATTATACAGTTCAAATTACAGATTATAAAAGGTTTAAAACTTTTTACTATTCCTGTAGCAACCTGGATAGTCCTTATTTGGAAATTTGGTTTCCCTTTTGAGTGTTATACGTGACATTTCACTACACTTTAATACTTTCATTTTAGCGAGTAGCCCCAGCAACGTCATGGTAAAAAAAAATCTGGGAAACGCCGTTAGGAGACGAGAGAGCGTGCAATACACGTTCTTTGAGAACAGCAAAAGCTTTATTTTTCATTAAGAGAGATTACAAGTTTCAGTTCATTAGAAAAGCGTTGACTATCTAGATGTACAATATATGCTGGAAAGGTTCTTCACTATCTTGGATACATAAACGCGTGAATACATGGACGCATGTTCACGCTTTATAGCCTCTTCCGTTATATTCCAATACAGATGGCGATGTTGTTCTTAAGTGTATTGAAGTTTTTTTTTTTTTTTTGTAGGAAGGAGGGGGCAAGTGCGAGCGCCCGCAAAAATGCCCTCACCTATATAAGAAGGAGAGGACCAAAATTAAGGTCTCCTAGGCCCACGATGCCATTTATTTTATTTAATAAATTTTGAAAAGATTGTGTTGTGTGTAAAATGCATGCATGTGTGGTGGGGAATAGAGGGAGAAGTGTGTGTTTGAGAGCATGCTGGACTGCTCACATGGTACATGAAACACAGGAAAAGATCAGCTAGAGAGGACCTTGTCTCCTGCCTAACGTCACCCTGGATTACTTCTTTAATTGATTGGAGTGTACAATCGCCTCCTATTATATATATATATATATATATATTATATATATATATATATATGATGAATAAAACCACGAAGGAAAGGAAACACAAAATGGTGCTCAAGCGCTTTCGTCTAATGACATCCTCAGGAACACTGAAGTACATAAAAAGGTTAAGCCTATATATAGGTTACAGAAAGAAAAAAGAAAAAATAAATAACATACATACACACACACATATATATATCTATATATACACAAATACATACATACATACTACATACATATATATACAATAAACAGAGAAGTAAAAATTAAAAATTAAAACCTTAAAGGATTACCAGTGAGGCGTACAGATTTGTAAGGAAAAATATCGATTTTTTTGTGCTAAAAATCGATTTTTCCTTACAAATCTGTACGCCTCACTGGTAATCCTTTAAGGTTTTAATTTTTAATTTTTACTTCTCTGTATTGTATATATATGTATGTATGTATGTATGTATGTATTTGTTATATAGATATGTATGTATATATATGTATAATTATATATGTGTGTGTGTATGTATGTTATTTATTTTTTCTTTTTTTCTTTCTGTAACCTATATATAGGCTTAACCTTTTTATGTACTTCAGTGTTCCTGAGGATGTCATTAGACGAAAGCGCTTGAGCACCATTTTGTGTTTCCTTTCCTTCGTGGTTTTATTCATCATAAATATTTTTCACGTGTTACTTTCGTGAAATAATTTTCATATATATATATATATATATATTATATATATATATATATATATATATATGAGATAGATTTCACAATTAAACACGTGGAATGAATGAATGAATGATTCCAACCCACAAGGAAAAGGAAAAATGATTCCAAGGCCTTTCGTGTATTTAGAAGTACACCTCGTGGTGTACTTGTGAATACACGAAAAGCCTTGGAATCATTTTTCCTTTTCCTTGTGGGTTTGCATCATACACACACACACACACACAGGGTGTCCCATAAGTGCAGTGTCACAGGAAAATTTATTTTAAATTAAATTTACGAAAGTAATACATTAGAACTAAAACAAATGTTCAAATTGATGTCTTGTTTTGGGATGTCTTGTTATGGAAGTGAGTTACACTCGCGAGGAAAAGGCCTCCGAGGCCTTTTCCTGAGGAGTGTAACTCGCTTCCATATTAACCATCGCGTGTTATTCTACCTGCAACACAAAAAAGGTCCCAAAACAAGATACCAATTTGAACATTTGTCTTAGTTCTAATGTATTACTTTTGTAAATTTAATTTAAAATAAATTTTCCTATGCCACCGCACTTATGGGACACCCTGTATATATATTTCTAATATGTTGTACATTGGTAAAACCCTCAGTTACGTAATCGTGGATTTTCACAAATACCGTTTCTAAAAAGCGGAATATCCTTTTTGATCCCCCAATTTATGTAAACCCCTTGGCCCGTCCTCTATAAAAAAGGGGAGTAACTCGACGAAAGTTTGGGATTACTCGATTCACGAACGAGCAACTCGTAAGAATAGAGAGATACGCGAAAAACCCTCTTTCTCATCATCTTACGTCTTCTCCTCCAGTAACTTAAGAAAAGTTAAATCTTACATCGACTCTGTGATTATTCAATCTTAAGAAATATCTTCGAATAGAAATTGTCTGTGAAGAAGACCCACAATCCCTACCCTCGAATGAAGCAATTTAATGAGGTAAACATCCACGGAGCGTAGTTCTGTGAATATCGAATCTACGTCGAAACACAATTTTTTTTTTTTTTCATCAATGAAGGACACAGACAGAAGCACCATTTTTTGTTTTTAACGTTGTATATATATTATGCAGGAAGGAGGGGCCAAGGCGAACACCCCAAAAACACTCCTCTCACAAAAAGAAGACAGCCGAAATCTAGGTCCAAAGTTTTAGAGATGCTTGGACACTCGCTGCGTTTGAAAGATTGGATGTCGTAGACGGGAGGAAAGATGGATTGAGGAAGATTGTTCCACGGTTCACCGGTTGAGTAGATGAAAGATTGAAAATACCGATTAACCCTCGCGTTAGAGAGTTGGACGGAAAGGGAATGAGAATGTGTAGAAAGTCTGGTACTGCGTGCTGTCCCTAAAGGAGGAGGCACGCAGTTAGAGAGTTCAGAAGAGCAGTGTCTGTTATAATAGCGATAGTAAAGAGAGAATGAGGCAACATTGAGGCGAAGAGAGAAGGATTGAGTATATACAGGGTATAACAAAAGTCCGTTCTCATAAGAAAATAACATATAACAGAATTGATCGTGATGAGTTTGTATGTATTACGTGGCACTTGACCTCACTTGACTATTTCTTGTGTGGCCACTTAAAGTCCGTTGTTTATGAGTGAAGACCTCGAACGATCGAGCAATTAAAAGAAAGAATTAGAGATAATTTTAAGAGAATTATTGCGGAAACACTTCAAAACGTAACGGACAGCTTACAAAGACGAGTAGAAATGTGTGAACGGCTACATGGAATGCAATTTGAGCATGTACTCGATTAAGTCGTAAGTTGATTGTATTATCTGTAATGTATAGTTAAAACTATTTTCTCCTTCAATTCTGTTATATCTTATTTCCTTATGAGAACGAACTAAAGACTATATATTTCTACGCAAATTAAGACTACGTAAACTAAATCTATACTCCCTGGAAAGAAGAAGAGAGAGGTATACCATAATCTACATATGGAAAATGATGGAAAAACTGGTACCATACCTCAAACCAAACCCAATTACCATTCAAACAACGCTGGAAAATAGGAAAGGCAGAATGTGTAGTGTTCCCAAATTAAAGGCCCGACACGGGACCTCCTCAACACTGAAGGAAAATAGCTTGGTTGTCAGGGGGCCAAGACTTTTTAACCAGCTTCCAAAGGACCTCAGAAACATTACAGGGGTCAAAGTTAAAGTCTTCAAGAGAAGACTAGATGCCTGGCTCAGGACGGTACCAGATGAGCTGGGTGTACCTGGCTATGTACGATGGAGAATGCCAGAGAGCAACTCGCTCCTCCAAAAGCCAGGCCTAGAGGCGGGGCCACCAGCTTGACCTTCATGTAAAGAAAGATCGACGCACGGAACCGAAATAAGGTTAACAAGGTTATATATATATATATATATATATATTATATATATATATATATATATATATATATATATATATATATATAATATATATATATATATTATATATATATATCGGGTGAACCAAAATGAATATAGCAAAAGAAAGTCAAAAACTTTTTTGGTAATTGAGATAATGAAATGGGTTTTACATGAATACAAGGGTTAAACGTATAACTTTTAGTTGGTTGTGAATATTGATTGTCACTTTCTTTTCTTTTCAGAATAAACCCCATTTTCCAGAATAATGACAAGGCTACATTTCACATATCGGGCAATGTTAATCGACATACTTGCAGGATTTGGGGAGAGGAAACTCCTCATGAGCTTTATGAACATGAAAGGGATTCACCTAACGTTAACGTATGGTGTGGCCTGTCAAGTTCCCGCATTTATGGACCCTATTTTTTTTTTTTTTGATGAACACACTGTTACCGGCATTTTGTACCTTAATCCTTTAACGCCGAACGTTTTTGTAGGGTTAAGTCTAAATGCGTATATTTGAAACTGTACGTATTCGACCCAGTAGGCTTTAAAGGGTTAACCTGTTACGAGAGTTCTTTATTCCACACTTGCAGGAAAATCCTGGCCTGCTGCAAAGAGCTTTCTTTCAACAGGATGGAGCACCCACTCACTTTGCTCGCAATGTTAAAGTGTTTTTAAATGAAACTTTCCCTGGACGATGGATTGGTCGGAGAGGACCTATGAAATGGCCGGCCTGTTTACCCGACTTAACACCTTTGGATTTTTATCTATGGGGTTTTCTGAAAAGTAAAGTCTACACTAGCAAACCAAGAGACATTGAAGAACTTAAGCATCGTATTATTGATGCGTGACATCCATCCCTACAGTCGTGCTGGAAAAAGCCTTTCGAGAATTTGAACGCCGCATACGATTGATCATATTGAAGGATGGACGATATGTACAAGTTTATCAGTAATTTGAAAAAAGCTAAACAATACCATAATGAATTAAAGTAAACTAAAACTTATACGTCTAATGCTTGTATTCATGTAAAAACTATTTCATTATCTCAATTACCAAAAACGTTATTTGACGTTCTTTTTGCTATATTCATTTTGGGACACCCGGTACTATATATAATGTTATAATGTTTCAGACCAACAAAAACCCTAGGATCCACTCATGGCTGGTTCACCTAACTGTGGTTGTAGTTGTGTATTGCGCATGTCCTCCGTGGTGGCGGAGGGGACCTACAATTTTACGTGGGTTCCGAACGACAAAAACCTTAATTTTACTACCTTAAACTATACCCAATCTATCAACATATCGATCTAATCGATTTTTAAACATGTTTATAGACGTGCTACTAATTACTTCTACGGCGGCAAACTATTCCAGCTATTTACTATTCTATGCTTAAAAAAGTTTTTGGCAACTGCTGTCTCGAACCTTCTACTTGTCAACTTACACCCGTTATTTCTAGTTCTATTATATTGTGATATTTCGAAAAAGATATCTCTATTTACGTTATCGAACCCATTCATAATTTTAAAAACCTGGATTAGATCACCCCTTAGCCTCCTAGTCTCGAATGTAGTCAATTTTAACTCCTTAAGCCTATCCTCGTACGACTTCGACCTAAGCGACGGAATCATCTTAGTTGCTCGTCTTTGAACTCTTTCGATTTTATCTATATCTTTGCGTATATGTGGATTCCAAAACTGGATAGCGTACTCCAAATGGGGTCTAACTAATGATTTATAAAGAGAAACAATAATATCGCGCGATTTGTACTAAAAATTCCTAGCTATAAAACCTAGCACCTTGTTCGCCTTATTGGCCGCTGCTGTACTTTGTTTCGCCACTTTTAAATCACCAATGACGATAACTCCTAAATCTTTTTCCTGTTCTACGCTTGGCAACTCCTTCCCTGACATACTATACGCAAAATTACCGTTACGCGAACCTATATGTAAAATTTTGCACTTATCGACGTTAAATCTCATTTGCCATGTGACTGACCAATCAACGATTTTACTCAGATCTTCCTGGATTTTACCTCTATATTCGTCATTAATCGCCCTACCACCCAACTTCATGTTATCCGCAAACTCTGAACCTGTACTGACTAGGCCGACATCTAAATCGTTAAAATATATATATATATATAATATATATATATATATATATATATATATATATATTATATATATAAGAAAAAGCAAGGGGCCAAATACAGAACCCTGAGGAACGCCGCTCGCTACATTAGCCCAAGACGACTCCGCTCCATCAATCGATCACCCTCTGTTTCCTACCTCGCAACCACTCTTCTAGCCAATTTATTACTACACCCTTGATTCCATGAGCCTTAGTTTTTTCAATGAGTCTTTTGTGAGGTACGGTGTCGAACGCTATTTGAAAATCTAAATACACTACATCTACCGCCCGATGACTATCGTAAACTTCAACCGCGCTTCCAAGTGTTCGACTATACGATCCCTAATTATTGATTCCAGTAGCTTACCTACAACAGACGTTAACTGATTGGCCTCTAATATCCCGCCGCACCTTTATCGCCTTTCTTAAAGATAGGTGTTACATTTGCTAACTTGAAATTATCTGGTACGCACCCCTCAGGAGTAGACGCATTAAAAATTTTTGTTAGCGGCAGTACTGCAAACATGTACAATTATTAATCTATATATATATATATATATATATATATACACACACACACAAACTCAGAATGGTCCCCTGAAAAACTTATATGTTAAATACAGACCGTGCATGGAACAAGGAACTCTTATGGGAAATTACATCCACTATAGTTCGAATAAGTAACGATAAATGACAAATACTATAGTTTTTCTTTTTCATGATGGAAAGCCCAACGTGGGCACCGGGTTACTCGCAAAAAGGCTCCAAAATATAGCTTCCCTCGCCAGCTATCTGCAAAGCAGATAGGATCCAGCTTTGGGACAGGATCAATGATTTACAGCTTACACCTAGCCTACTACATTCAGAACCTCAATATACGCAAGAAACTCGTTGCATTCACGTCGGATTGAATACATCAAAGAAAAAGTGATAAGTATTGTATTTTTAGCCAAAAAACAAAACTTAAACCTCAACCGGGACATTGAGCGTACACTTTTCAAGGCACATAACACGTCCGTTTAATATACGTGAAAAGGAAAAAACTATAGTCTTTGTCATTTATCATTACTTATTCGAACTATAGTGGATGTAATTTCCCAGAAGAGTTCCTTGTTCCATGCACGGTCTGTGTTTAATATATACATATATATATATATATATATATATATATATATTATATATATATATATATATATATATATATACAGGGTGTCCCACAAGTCCGGTCTCATAGGAAAAATTTATTTTAAATTAAATTTACAAAAGTAATACATTAGAACTACAACAAATGTCAAGTTGAGGTTTTGTTTTGGGAGCTATTTTTTGTTGTAGGTAGAATAACACGCAATGGATAATATGGAAGTGAGTTACAGTGGTGAGGAAAAGGCCTCGGAGGCCTTTTTCTCACGAGTGTAACTCAGTTCCGTAACAAGACATCCCAAAACAAAACATCAATCTGAACACTTGTTTTAGTTCTAATGTATTACTTTTGTAAATTTAATTTAAAATAAATTTTCCTATGCAACTGGACTTGTGGGACACCTGTATATATATATATATATATATATATATATATATATATATATATATATATATATATAAATCAGTGAAATTCGTGGAGAATCCAAGTTTTCTCCTCATTTTATATAATGTTTCTGTATCGAGGATGACATATTTAGTTTATGGGTGATTCCGTTCTATTGGTCCCAAAGGCACCATTGTGACTAACATTACGAAGCATCCCCCTCAACTCCCCACTCCCCTCTACCCCTAAAAAAAAAAGGAAAATAATATTCGTAAATTTATTTTTGAGAGTTTGGAAAATATATATTTTTTTTTTACGTTTTTATATTTTTTGTTTTTAGTTTCATAGTTGACAGTTATTAGAGAGAGAGAGAGAGAGAGAGAGAGAGAGGCTAACAAACTCCTTAAGATCCACTCTAGGCTGGCTAGCCCATGAAAGAAGTAAAAGAAGAAAAGCAAAAAAAAAACTAATGAAATAAAGTATGTACTGAGAACTACCACCATACTTACACGTACCCATACTACACCTACAGACAGACATTTACGGCTTCCACGCGGGAATAGTTTCAGTAGGAAAGTTTGGAAGAAAGAAGGCTCTCCCTCCTCCGCCAATCACTACTGACAGAAAAATGTTGTGAAAGAAGATTTATAGCAGTGGTTCTTAACCCCTGGGTCGCGACCCAAAATTGGGTCTCCAAACCAGTTTGATTAGGTCATTAAATTGTCATTTATCATTTATTTGTTATCCCTAATCATTTTACCATTAATTATTTACTTTATTATCTATTACGAGTGAACTGTTTGAAGGCATGGGTCGCCGAACTAGCCCCGCGACCCCAATTTGTGTCGCATCCTAAAAATGTTAAGAACAACTGATTTATAGGAAAATAGGAGGGATATATATTGAAAAAAATAGCTTCAGAGTTCATTCACACCGTGCGTACACTCGTGTATTCAGTTATATATTAGAGGATAGTGGAAAGTAAAGGATAGCATGAAACGCTAAACTATCATACTTAATCTAATCTACATCATGCATTTTTTTTTAAGGATTTTTTATTTATTATGTACAAGAAATCATCATTTCATCGTTGTCTCGTTTCTCCGGTGAGTGTCAAGCCATCGTGATGAGAGACTTGCTTTTAACAATCAAATATTTACATCGTCATCGTTCGCACTGAAATTGTTTAGGAAACTCTACTCTAGTTAAGTAACTTCCCTGAAGGTGAATACTTTCGTTCGGAGGTTTAGACTCCCGAGAGTTCTCAACAAGCTTCCTATTATCATGAGAACCCCAAATGCTCTGGAACCAGACCTGGCCAGCGCCTCCTACTACATTTATTACAAAAGGAAACATTACTACTTCTATATAAAACTTTCTGTAGCTAGCTAAGTAAGATATACCACGATTTACCTAAAAATGAGAGAGAGAGAGAGAGAGAGAGAGATATATAGATATAGATAGAGAGATATAGAGATAGAAAGGATTATTTTGTATTTTGTATACGTCTGACTTTATCTCTTATTTAAATGTAGGGTTTTTAAACTAAACAAATTGCATTGAATTGAAACAAAACTCCCTGAAAACGATGGTTAAAATAAAGTCGAAGTAAATTTCATTAAATTTATCCATATTTTGCATTAAAATCGTACCCCATTTTTCTGATCTTAATTCTAAAATGTTTTGCGAAGAATTTTGTAATAATTGATACCAATTGCGGATTAAAAGCGTTTGAACTCCTCAAATCTATATTTCATGATAATCCAAACTGATTGGTGGAAGATAGAAACGCGTAAAATGTAATACGGCAATTTTAGTTTTCGTGCGTATTGCGATCACACACACGCTTCCCCACTCCCCCCTGGCCAGTATTAATAAATACATTTACTGCCAATTAAAATCCATTATTATATTTCTTTATTTTACCTGA